>VZTM01022384.1:0-10985 GCA_013400555.1 Jacana jacana
ACCATTGAAAATCTCATTACAAGCCCTGTGTCACACAATTGATCTGACTGTTTGGCTGACTGAGTCAGCGACCCCAGAGATTTATGTACTCATGCAGTTCTGCAGAGTCCTCACTTGTGTTTGGCTCTGAGCAGCTGTTCAGTGAAGGCACTTCACAATCTGTAAAACAACTCTGCTGGCCATGACTCTGACAATATCATAACTTACAGGCTTATCAGTCTAATAAGAAAATGCCATGCCATTCTTTCCAGAGATGATGAATCAAGCAGATGCAACTAATGTGAAAAAAGGAGGGAGAGAATACACGTTAAAAGATGCTGCTGTCAGGGCTTAAAAACATCATGGTCAGTGTCAACACTGACACTGTGCAATCAAATGTCACCAAAATGTGTTTAAATTTTTTTGGTATTATTTCTGATTTCTCATTAAGAATTCTATCCCTAATTTTCTACATGTACTTAGTGATTTCCACTACTTTATTTTATTAGACCTCATTAAGAATTGAAAAATGGTTTGCATACAAAGCACTAAACACCTGTTAGTATGAGTACAGTAGGAGTACAGTAAGAGTAAATCATCAACAACAGACAAAATTCCCTTTTATAAGTAGACAATGTAAAATTGCCAAATGCCCTAAGCAGCAGTCACCATGAACCAAGTCTGAAAGAAAACAAATTGTTTGCAACAAAATCTGATCATGTCTTTGTTCTATCAATGTGCAAAACACAGATATAATATCTACATAATTTTGTGTGGTGCCTTCCACTGCATACTCAGAGCTCTGAGCTCACAAACAGCATTATATTTGGCGTGACAAGTTGTTGCAGACACTACTAACAGCAGCTGTTAAATGTGGAAGCTAATTGAAAATTTAAGTGTTCCGGTCCTGGTGCAGGCCTTGCAGTGATTTATGTTTATCTGGACTAAGGATATTTAAATGATGGATTCATGGTGAAGACAAAAAAAAGAAGCAATTAATCGAAAAAGACCATCAGAAAATGGCATAATAAAACACTGTGGTTTATGAAAAGAAAATGGGGCCTTCTTATCTAGCCTAACTTACAAACAAAACAATCATTGAAATGCTGGAACACCTTCTGAAGAGTACAGAGAGGGCATGTCTTTTACCAGTGATACACATTTTACCTTCTGCATGCTGCTGCAGTGTAACAACAGAACATCCATGCAATTAAATAAATATGTTCAAAAATTAACTTTATTATATTTTATATGCTTGAAAGTTGTTGCAAGGAAAATCTTTTTTTAATGAACATACCAGTGCTGTCATTTAAGTATAACTTCCTTTGTTGCTATTTAATTTACCTCTTATTCTCTTTTATTTTTTATTTTAAACAAAAAAGAGCAATATTCTATCACTAAGAGAGAGACAGATAGATNACAGAGTTTACATTATCATCCAAAGTGGAATGGAGATTGAAGATGATGTTCTAATTACTCACATATGAAAAAAAAAATAATCCAGAATAAGCCACAAAGGGTTAATATTTAGCTGATACCATTGAAANGCAGTTTATGTGATCTAATAATGACAAAATTCTAAGAATTATCTTCTAATCTAACAGCAGTCAATTAAACAAACCTGGTTGAATATATGGAGCTTCTCTGTACATACTGTGAACCGTGGGTCAGAAGTCTTGAATTCAAACTTTGGTCAAACACTTCCAACCCAAATCTTATTTGCACTCACAAATCAATAACTAATGATCCTCAGTTACAATCTATCATAGCTATCCAAGGGACAGCGGGGGTGGGAGCTGGATTTTGCCTACAGAGAGGCAGTTCCAGTGTTTGAAATGTAATTATCAAATGGAAAAAAAAAAAAAAGAAAACATATAATATTGAATAAATAGAGCATTATGTTATATTTTTCCTTTTATAAAGCATCGTGACTTCCTTACAGAATCTAGAATATCCAGATATCATGAAGGAATCAGATGCTTTTATCAGTTCAAAATTTTTAAGGTTCCCATAGGAAAATAAGACAATCTCAAAGCCTTTAGCTGTGATTCCTCACTGTTTTATTATATGACAATGTTACCTTCAGGAAACAACTAGGAGGGGGGAACAAAAATTTCAATGTCTCAAAACAAATAGCCCCTATACTACAAAGGCAACAAGTTAATATGGACTGAAACAGCAAGAGAGGAACAGAGAGTGGTAGAAAGCAGCATCTCCTCATCTGAACCAGTATTAAAGCTGAGGAGACTGAGATGTGAAACCTCAGTCCAGAGCCCTTACTACCAAATCTAGCTGGTTTTCTTTGCACATTTTATAATGTTTTATACTGACATGTTTGGAAAGTGTAAAAATGCAGTAGTGATGGGAATATTAAGCACACAAGAACTACAGTGAAGGTAAACCAGTTTTTTTCCCCATATATTTGTACAGGTTTCTTCCCTTCCCTGTAAATATAAGTAGAAAGAATATAGGCAGATGTTGTATTCAGATATATATGGATAAGTGAATATACCTTGATGGAATTATTTTTGCTGAAGTACAAATGATTTTCAAAAGTAACAATTAATACTTTTCTTTGATGAAAAGTATAAATATTTTTCTTTCCTGAAAAAGAAATACATTTCCATTCTGCAATTCACAGAATCAGAATCACAGAATACTTAGAGTTGGAAGGGACATTCAAGATAATCTAATTCCAACCCCCCTGCCATGGGAAGGGATGCTTTCTACTAGACCAGTTTGCTCAAAGTTCCATGCAGCCTGGCCTTGAACACTTCCCAGGAATGGGGCATCTGCAACTTCTCCGGGCAACCTGTTCCAGTGCCTCGGCACACTCACACTAAAGAATTTTTTCCATAAACCTAATCTGAATCTACCTTATTTCAGTTTTATATCATTACACCTCATCCTATCACTACAGTCCCTCATAACGAGTCCCTCCAGATCTTTCCTCTAAGCTCCCTTCAGGTCCTGGAAAACTGTTATAAGATCTCCCTGGAGTCTTCTCTTCTCCAGGCTGAACATCCCCAAATCTCTTAGCCTGTATTCATGGGAGAGGTGCTCCAGCCTTATGATCATTTTTGCGGCCCCCCTGTGAACTTGCTCCAATAGGTCCACAATTTTCTGTACTGAGGACTGCAGAGCTGGGCTCAGTACTCCAGGTGGGGTCTCACCAGAGCAGAGTAGTGGGGTAGAATTACCTCCCTTGACCTGCTGGCCACAATTCTATTGAAGCAGCCCAAGATGCGGTTGGCCTTCTGGGCTGTCAGCAAGCATTGGTAGCTCATGTTGAACTTCTCATCCACCAGCACATCCAAGTTCTTCTCTCAATGGGCTGCTCTCAATTTATCTTCCACACAACATTCATTTGTGCCTGGGACTGTTGTTAACTAGGTACAAGACCTTGCACTTGGCCTAGTTAAACTTCATGAGGTTTGCACAGGTCCACATCTCAAGCCTGTCCAGGTCCCTCTGGATGACATGACTTCCCTCTAGTGTGTCAACCACACCACACAGCTTGGTGTCATCAGAAAACTTGCTGAGGGTGCATTCAATCCAACTGTCCATGTTGCTGACAGTGACAAAGCAACAGTATTGGTACCTATTCCTAAGGAACGTCACTCATCATTGGTTTCCACCTGGACGTCAAACTATTGATTGCAGCTCTGAGTGCAGCCATCCAGCCAATTCCCTATTCATGGAGTGGGCCATCCATGAAATCCATGTCTTTTCAATTTAGAGACAAGGATGTTGTGCAGGATAGTGTCAAATGCTTTGCACAAGTCCAGGTAGATAACATCAGTGCTCTTCCCTTATCTACCAATGCTGTAACCTTGTTGTAGGCAGCCACCAAATTTGTCAGGCATGATTTATCCTTAGTGAAGCTATGTTGGCTGTTACTAGCCACTTTCTTACTTTCCACATGTCTTAGCATAGTTTCCAGGAGGATCCTCTCCATGATCTTGCTGGGAACACAGGTGAGACTGAATAGCCTGTGAGTCCCCAGGTTTTCTTTTTTTCCCTTTTTGAAAATGGGGGTTATGTTCTCCCTTTCCCCATCAGAGGAAACTTCACTGGACTGCCGTGATTTCTCAAATATGATAGATAGCGACTTAGCAATTTCATCTGCCAGCTCCCTCAGGATCTGTGGATGCACCTCATCAGATCTCATGGACTTGTACATCTTCAGGTCCCTTAGTTGGTCTCAAATCTGTCCTCCTACAGTAGGCAGTTCCTCATTGTCTGCCTTTGCTGTCTGTGACATGGGTGGTGTGGCTAGAGCATTTGGCAGAGAAGATTGAGTACAAAAAGTCGTTGAGGACCTCAGCCCCATCCACATCCTGGTTGAGCAGGTCTCCCATTTCCTTCTGGAGAGGGCCCGCATTTTCCCCAGTCCTCCTTTTATTGCTGACATACAGAAAGTCTGCCCGACATTTCCTTTGTTGGAAAATACCACTCCTGAGCTTGGAGGGGTGATCCTTGAATATTAGCCAGCTTTATTGGGCCTCTCTTCCCTCCAGGGCTTTATCCCACAGCACCCTGGCAAACAAATCCCTGAAGAGGTCTAAGCCTGCTCTCCTGAAGTCCAGACAGTGAGTTTACTGGGTGCCCTCCTCACCACCCTAAGGATCTTTAACTCCAGCATTTTCATGGTCACTGCAGCCAAGGCTACCCTTGAACTTCACATTCTCCGCTCTCTGTTGGTGAGAATCAGGTCCAGCATGGTGTTTCTTCTCATTGACTCCTCTATCACTTGGAGAAGGAAGTTATCGTTGATGCATTTCAGGAACCTCCTGGATTGGTTATGTTGCCCCACTATGTTTCCCTTCCAGCAGATATCAGGGCGGCTGATGTCCTCCATGAGGACCAGGGTTTGCAAACATGAAGCCACTCCTGTCTTTCTATAGAGGCCCTTATCCATTCAGTCTTCCTGGTTGGGTAGCCTGTAGCAGGCCCCCGCTATAATGTCACTTGTCTATGCCCTCCCTTTAATCCATAAGCTCTCCGTTGGCTCCTCATCCATCCCCAGGTGGAGCTCCATATGTTCAAGCTGATCATTGACACAGAGGACAACAACCCTGCCTTGTCTGTCCAGCGTGTCCTTCCTAAAGAGCCTGTATCCCTCCATTCCAGTGCTCCAGTCAACCCACCATGTGATTGATTGTTAATTTTATTTTAAAGGCAACTGCACTGTAAATTGAAAAATGATACACCAGTTGTGTAACAGTCCACAGACAGAATATATTATTGAAGTGAAAATAAACTGTTACTAAAGCGACAATCACTAACTACTTCAGAGCAGACAGTTTTATAAGACAGAACAAAAATATGGAAGTAGGGCTGATAAATTTGTACTGTTGCACTGTGTTCCAGAGAAAATTAATGTACTTACACATCTGAATAATCATGGAATAAGAACAGTGACACCACCTTCTTCTTTCTTTTGTACAAATTACCTGAATTTTTCATCTATTATAGACCAATTACAAAACAAAAAGATTTTTTGTCTTTCTAACATTAAAAATTTAAACAAAAAAGGAATCTTATCAGATTAGCATCTATTTGTTTCTGGACATGAAAAGCAAAGGTTTTGTCTGACAACGCCAAGATTCCTGGTTGCCACTGGCCAGATTTCTAAAGAAGCTGTATTAACTTGGATGTCATTTTTCTTAATTTATACTCAAGGCAATTTCATTGTGTGAAACTGAGTTTTCATTCAAACTAAGGCTGAGGAGTTCCTGTTGTTTTATTGATCAACTATTGCTATGGTTTCTGGGGAAAATTATGTTTCTGACAGTGGACAGCGATGTTTAGGATGACAGCCTGTTCACCTTCTGTCAGATCTCCCACCAGCACCATTTAAAGCTATTCACACAGTTCAGTCAAATCCAACAACAACAAAAAAAGGAGTCTCAAAGACAATCACACTCCCCAAAGCTTTGCAAAATGCACTGCCTAGACAGAGGGGAGATACCCCATCACAGGATGGAGGAAAAAGCATGAGAAGTCAGAGGTCCCTCAGGGATGTAGCAGGCAGCCTAGGGCTGGGACTACTCTATGGTCACACCATCCACTGGATCTGGTGCTGGTCTAAACCAAGCCGAAATGCATTGCCTACTGACTGGCAGCAGCTAGGCCAGAGCAGGGCTGTAACACAGCAGGAAGCATGGTGAGGGTGTGGGAAGAGTGCTGCAGTGTGCAGCACTTTTACTGCACAGTGCTGGGGTCAAGAAAGGGCAACTGGAGAGACTATAGCAGAAAGAGATATGGAAAAAGCAAGAAGGAACTTAAAGTACTGCTGTCGTGCCTTCTAAGGGATATTGGGTAAGACAGGAGAGAAAGGGGTTACAGACTCAAAACCCTAGGAATCTGTGACTCGTGAATTCTCTGCTCACAAAACAATTTGCTAGATTTTACTGAACCTCTCCATAAACAACCTTTCTCTTTCACAATCAACATAAAGAGCCCAGAAGAAGGTTATATGTGAAGCTTACCAATGAGCATATTTAGTGCTCATTAAGTAGATGTACTAAAAGCTACTTAAGCTTCTAACGCTTGCAAATGTAAACATTTAAATGACCATATCAAACCCTGCATTAGGGCACAGAAAACAGCAAACTGATAAACAAAGTGATTTGTTTTGCTTTCCTAGCTGGATTTGCATAAGCAGCTGTTCTAAATTCTGCTGTGTGCTGTCATTCTTGTTTTTCCTTAAGATGAAGATTTTTTTAAAGTATATACACATTCAGTATAATCTAATTTCATAGGATTATTTCAAATGAAGAACATTTCATGAATAGGAGTTGATAACTCAAGATTAAAACTGCCTCATACCCACTTTAATTAACTTGGATTAGAAGGTACAGATACAGCTTCAGCCTGCAGAACTCCAGACTAATGGAAGTGTACTAAGAACGGGGAGAAGCGTAGCGCACTGGGGATGATTTTGCCTCTTACTGAAATGCAAAACAAATCAACAGATGATGTAGTAGATGCCTTTATGTCTGATCTGGTCCATTTGTTCAGCATGACACAGTCTCAGAAAATGCAGACTGAGCCTTAACAAAGCTCCAACTTCTTTTAAATCTCAACTAATAGTTTTCATTGGTTAAGGTACCCATAGACTCATGGATTCTGAAGACAGAAGGTGTACCAGAAAGGCAATTGTATGGAGAAGGAAAAATTGAAGAGGTGCTTTTGGTTTTAAAGTTTGATAAATGTTTTCTCCAATTGTTTATGGTTTTGCTTTTTTTAAAAAAAGAAAGAATATATTGATTTAAAATTCTTCAGATTTATTAGTGGGCTTTTTACAACTGAGAAGATACATGCAGTTCTTCCCCAGGCCATCTTTTTGGCATCTCTCTTTGTTCGGGCCAACTGATAAAATTCAGGGATTTTCTGCAGAGAGCAGAAGCTACTATGTAATAGAAAATGGAGCCCTGGGCTCAGCTTCTTCCAGAACAGCTATTACCATGGCTTAGATTTGTTCTAAACCATCATGAAAAGGGAGACTATTAAGGAAAGGTTTGAGAAAAATAAGAAAAGTAATATATTTTAAATAGAGAGTCCAGAGATTTCAAGATTAGCGAAAGGCTGGCTTTTTAATTTCTCTTTCTACCCGTGCAGGGTTATTCAGCAGACAAACCTATTGTCTTCCTTTTGGAGCTAACAGCTAGAATAGTTACATAAACAGGCATTTTCTTACATGTGCTGGGAATGTCCAATGGTATCTCTATTCCTTTTGCCTTTTTCTTCTATTTTCTGAAGTTCTCTCCTCCTTTTGTCTTTGTTTCCTCCATTTGCTTTTCTCTGGCCTATTCCAGCAACAGTATCAGTTTAGAGCAACAGTATCAGTTTAACAGTTCCCTGAGAACAGGGGTGGATATGATATTGAGCTGGAATCCGGCGCATCCACTTGCTTGAAATCAGAATCATTGATGACCCCTACAACATTCTCAAAATACATTGTTAAAGACTTAGAGTGACTGAAATTTCCCTCCTTCCATAGCAGTTTTATTCAGATGCGTAACTAACACACCAGTAGAGCCTGCTCTTGGTGAGCCTGATCTTGGTGAACCTGCTATGGCAGGGGGATTTCACTCCATGATCTCTGAAGGTCCCTTCCAACCCCTACAATTCTACGATTCTGCTATTCTGTATGCAGAATTCTGTCTCCCCTTGACAGAAATTTCAGCTTTTCACCTTTTGTCTTATGATCAGTAATCATCAGTAAGTGTTCCCTTTGCAGTTAATCATGCTTTTCTTCTATTTGCCTTCTAAAAGATTAAAGAAGACATCGCTGATGCACCTCTTGCTGTCTAAATCATTGATGACATCGTATTTCAGCATGTTCCAATATCAAACAAGGAAACCAAGCAGCCATCACATAACTGTTTTTCCTGTTTCCTGCTCACATTAATCAGGCATTGACATGCAAGGAACTGCAGTAAATCATCTTTGCAGATATGACTACTTGGTATAGTTCCGTTCCCTGGTTGTTTTGGGCTCAACCGAAAACATTTCATATTGCTACATAGCCACAGTGATGTAGCAATATGAAATCAGTCAAGTGTGGCTCTTTTTATTATAAATCATGTAAGCACATCCCAGCCTTTTGATTGGATGGATGCACTGCATCAGAGGTAGTCAAATTCCCCTCTGGAGACTACAGCAAAGGAAGGGTGGAAGAAGGAACTTAGTGATCTTTTCCCTAAGATGAAACCATGTTTTATAATAACATTTATCAGCTGCTGGGCACCTCGCTGCTGAGGAAATGCTATGAGCAACTGATGAAATAGCTGAGTGAAATCAGGTTGTTACTCTGTTGCCCAGACCCATCTCCAACAAACATTTCACAATTGAGAAGTGCTACAAGAAACATTTGACATGCAGCAATATCTGTAAAATAGTAATTTATTTACAGCACTACTGTCAACTTTGGCACTTTGAAGTTTATAGATTTGAGCAGTCAAATTGTATCGAAAGGTGCTTTACAGATATTAATCTGTGCAGTCTCAACCAAGTAATTAATAGTGGAGGGTTTTATAAAAATAATAAACAAATAACAAAATAATGAGGTTAAGACCCTAATTTTTCAAAACAGTCAAGAATTACTCATTCTGACAGGTACAATCCTGACATCAACCTTGAGATACCCAAGTTCACAGGTTACTGCTGAAACAAAATGTAACCTACACAAGCTGCTAGCAAAAAATCTGGCTTCTAGTGCTTCATCTTAGTAACAAAGCCATTCATCAACCTTTTAATTTCTAAAGAAATATATGGACTGCTTTTTCCTTATATTATTTAAAACACACACCATGTAACATTTATGTACTGGGAAGCAATTGCTTCATGACATTCATCTTGGAATAATCATCACCACAGAAGACTGCAAATCTTTGCCTTTGCTTCACTAATGTAAGACCAGCAGACAAGGCTGAAATCCACACTTGCATCTCTCCACCACTCAGAAGGATCCAGTTGAGCCCATTAGCAGCTCCGGAAGATGGACGTCTCTTAATATCCTTCTGCTTTTATTGCTAATCAAATCCTCACCACACCCTATAATCCCACTAATAAAACATAGCATTGGCATAGGATTTTTACCATGACGCTGCTGCTGCCAGGTATTACTGAGAAACCCTTCAGCCCGATGCAAAAAGACAGAATAAGGGAGTTAAAAGTTTTTCTATTTCATTGCCACTGAACAGTTTTAGTCTACTGTGTTCTCAGTTTAGCCTGCTGCAGGCTGAGATATTAACTCCTCTATTAACACACTAACACCTCCTGGTGCTGTATGTTCTCCGAGTTGCACAGCAAGCCAGTCGCTCTCCATCTTATCTGCATAGCTGCTGCATGCAGCTCTGCTTACCTCCTTGCCTATTTTACTACAGTATAGTTCATAATGCTTCCATATAGAAGGTGGTTGTGTTGCAGTTTTGAATATAGGTTTACCTTTTTTCTATCCAACTGGATGACACAAGAACAAAGCAAACACGACAATAAATAATACTACAAGAACTNAAGCTCATTTAAGGGTATTGGCAGAAAAAAAGGAAAAGGCAAAGATCTTTGGAGAAAAGTAGGAACAAACATATTTTATAAACCAGGAAAAGAATATGAAATTTCCAGTAGGAGACACAATTAAACATTTTAAAAATAGAAGTTAACATTAAACTTTTAAATACAATGTTTTGCTAGTCGAATGTGAATCCATCATTTGGACATTTCTATGTTTGTTTTAAGTTCTGTGTTCCTGTAAAAAAGTTATTCTATTAAAAAAAAAATCCTTTTCTTTAATTTAGTAAAATTCTAACGAGTGATGTAGAAATATAATTTGTAATGTCTCGACTTTCAGCCACAAGACAAAATACCTGTTTATTGTAGATGCAATATAAAATTTGACTAAATAGCAAGCAAGATAGTACTTTCCTACTTACAAATAGAAAGACATATTACAAGGCAAGAAATTTTCAATTCTGAAATTCTGCATCTTCTTTAGATTTCTTTTTCTACTTCTTTCTCCTCCAAATTTGTGTTCTCTGAATGGTGATTCACCTGCCTTATGAACACAAAGAGCTGGTCCTCAATTCAGTGGAAAAAAGACTACCAATGAAAAATGAATAGTTTAGATGGAGATCTGTTACAGAGTGTGATCACAGTGGTCTAAATAAAATGTTGAAGCTGAAATGCAAAACTGCTTTTTGCGTTGCATCAGAAAGTAAGATGTTTCCTATTTCCTTAATTCTGTGTTATTAATTTTGTAGTCTTTTGGTGAATAATTTAGCCTAACTTAATTGGAATTTGATGGATGTATATGGAAGTATATGTCTCTATCTCTGACCATACCATGGAGATTTGTTCACGGAGGCTGTTGTCACCTCTCTCTCCTGGTAATACCAGAAGTGGGCTGTTAGGAGTGTGGGGAAAGCTTCAGACTTCAAGTGAATCTTATTTTGTAGCAGCCTGGACACCAGCATCATCCTGTTCTCTACTTTGCAATC
>VZTM01022385.1:1934-17893 GCA_013400555.1 Jacana jacana
ACTGTGTGCTCCTGCTTAAGTAGTTCCACTGCAATTTTTTGTCAAGTCTCTCTATCGTTTTTTATTTTCCTCACTAGTATTCCCTCATGGATCTTTTATCCAAAATGGTTGTTGGACAACCTCACTTTATCCGCTGCATTAAACCTAATGATGATCGAGAAGCACTGACTTTTTCTCATGAGAGAGTTCTACTGCAGCTACGATACACTGGAATTCTGGAAACTGTCAAAATACGTCAAAAGGGGTATTCTCATCGCATCCTCTTTGAAGAGTTTGTGAAAAGGTAAGACTTCTGTAAAATAGCTGCTGTTTTAAAACTATTCAATAAAATAAATTACAAATTAAAGTACAGAGAGATCTACAAACATGGGTTTGTCCATGTACTGTTTGATTCTCTAGTAAGAACAGTGGCTAGCAGAGATAAAAACTGCAAGAGATATCTGAGCTCTAATGGGAAGAAGTCAATGTGAGACCAGCAGTGAGCACGTAGTATTCTGTAGCAAGCCTGTCCCCATGGTTCCTCCAGTAGAGCAACAAGTGGAGATTATGCAGCATAATACAAGGATTTGGAAGGTCAGTGACCTTTAGGCATCATATGAAGAATGTGCACACACTTAAGAATGAACTAACATAAAAGCTTTGGTTTAAAATATATATATATTTATATATCTGAGGAGAATGTTAACTTCAAGCTTGAAAATGTTAATTAGATCGGACAAAAAACCAGTAATATTCCAGGGAAATTTTCATTGATTGATTTCAGAAATAACACATTGTAAAAAAATATTTCAAATATATTTATTAATATACTATCAAATTTGATTTGTTTCCGTCCTTCAGTATGTAGAAAAGTCATAGTGGAAAAACTTAAAGCCTTAAGACATGACTGCAGTTCTGGGATGTTGTACTGGTGTAGTTCCCCTTGTAGGTGGTCTTCACAAAAAATTTGCTGTTGCCTACCCGTTTTTTCCCTTACACCTCTTCTTCTTACACCTTTTTCACCTATTTCCCTCCCCTTTTCCTCATCTTTTGTCATCTCAGAAATTAGGTAAATCCAGCTGATAAGAGCTACTCGTCCTCTGGAGAAGGTCAAGAGCGTGTGCCCGTATATTGATGTAAGCCTAACAATGAAGGAACGCAGTGCATTGGTGTAACAATGAAGGAATGCAGTGCATTGGTGTAACAATGAAGGAACGCAGTGCATTGGTGTAACAATGAAGGAGTGCAGTGCACTGGTGTAACAATGAAGGAGTGCAGTGCATTGGTGTAACCACAAAAAAAGTCCCTGTGCAAGAAAGATTGTTCCTCATCACAGCTTCATAGCCTTGTAGTCATTTATCTTGGAAGTGTATGATTTATAACCGGATCTTTGTTCACCTGAAACCTCACCATGGCTATGAGTGCTACCTTTAATGCTATTCTAATTCTCAAAAAGTTATAAATTTGATTCAGGAAATGCCATTGGCTTTATGATGGCAATGTGTTTATATGATCATTATGGTTTCTTCTAGATTTAAAATATGGTTTTGTGTAGTAGTCACTGTTTTCCAGTCTTTAGGATTGGTAATAATGGAGCAGAAGCAGTACTGCTAAGCAATCAACTATTCAACTGTCAGAACAAGTAGTGAATGGCTAAAATTAAGCATTTAGTGATATTTTCTGAACTGGAGGTTGCTCATCTGGACAATATAGAGTTAATTAATCTACTGAAAGCAAGTCATTCATGTGCTGATAGAGGGAAGGAGCTGATAATATTTTTGAGAAGGAAAATATATGAACAGTTTCACAGGCCTTTCTGAAAAGCAGAGATTGGGTAAATTTACAAATGTGTAGATCAGCCATTTGGTCTTGGAAGTCTGTGGTCCTTGCATTGAGAGATGCTGAATTCTTGCTTAATCAATTCATTCACAAAAAAAAAAAAAAAGAATTTTTTCTGATTTGTGACATATTAGTATTCTAAATGAATATGTAATAAAACGCTAGAGATCCATACCCTAGGAAGGATAACTAACATGTTCATTTGTCCATTAAAGCAATGTAATTTTCAGACATGATTTCCCCCCACAACTAATTTTAGTAAGGCCACTCCATTCTAAAGCAGGTTTAACAGAGAGGAGTAGTTTGGTGATCACTAATGCATCTTTGTAACATACTGAAGAGGCTGAAAGCAGAATTATTAACCTTAACTTTTATCCAACTTACACATCAGTGAACTAAGATTAACTACACTGAAATTAGTGTAAATTGAGAGGAAATGAGGCCTTCTCTTATCAGTAGATTCTTTTAATTCAAAAGTGCACCGAATTTGAATACAACCTTGACAAGTAGTGGTAATAAAAGCAGCGCTGACTGTAGCTCTCCATTCCTGCAGATAAGGGCAAGTTGTGTTTAACATCTGGTCAGATACTCCCTAAGTTTTTCATCCAACTTGGTGTAATTCTTTCAGGAAAGAAAGTCAACATGACAGGGGAAGTGGGGGAAGAGATTTAGCCTTTTGCCCAACAGCACAGAAGACTTCCTGAGTTCAGAATACAAATAGGGGGTGAGTGGGAGAGGGGAAGTTCTTGCTTCTTTGTTCAGTTCATGCTTTAATTTTAAACAATGCTTTAAAAAGCCATCAGTGGAACAAGAAACAATTTTCTTCAACTTACAGCCATGACTAGTCAAGTGTTTTTAGGAACTAAGTAGTTCAATACATAAAAATGTTTGAGAAAACAGGTCAAATGCTAAACAGATTGGCACTTCTTTGTTCATAATCAAAAAGACATTAAGGCAAGTATGAACAAGAGTTTCAAAATGTCAGTAAATGTGAGGATATCAAAGATTTTCTAAGCCAGCAAGTTAATTGGTATTTTGATCCTTTTGAGCAACTTAACAACAAAATGAATGAGCCAGCACTTTTTTTCCCCTTGATGTTATTAAACAAATAGGTGTGTTTCTTATCTGCCTGTTCAATAATGCTGTTTTGTAAACTCTTAGCAGGAAATATGAGGACAAAACAATCAAAGGCAGGGAACAGAACCATTCAGGGTTTATCAGGTGGGAGGTAAACAAAAGATAAAGCTCTGTCTAATGTTACTCTTTACTGTCTTCTGTTTTCATGTAGAGCAAATTATTTTCAGTGTTGCAAACTTGGAGGTGGTTTATTGGGTTAAAAAACAGATGGTGAGGAGAGTACTTAAATGTAACTCATTCACACAATGTTTCTCCAGCCAAGTATACAGCCATCAATTTTGTGTATATAAATGTGCATTTTATTTTACTGAAAGCAGGAAAATGTTTACAGCAGCCCCTGTAAACACTGTAGACCTGTCAAGTTTGAAGCACATAGTCTCCATTGGCCTTGTTTTGCACCCCAAGCATCATGTGTCTGTCTCACGTGTTTGCTGTGAAATGTGTGGGCTGTTTTCTCAGGCTGGAATCCTGGGTTTCATACACAGGTCATTAAGCTGATCAGGCAACCTGGTGTGCCTGGCTTGTGGGCCACATAGTGACCATGCACTGCACAGCAGCTCTGGGAGGTGTGCTTTCTAGCAGGGTCCCCTACAGAAAATCCCACTGGATGGGATGCTCCATGTTGTATCCAAGTGCACAGGTCCGTGGAGCTTCACTTGACATGATGTGGTAATCAGGTGTGTCCTCACGAGGTATACCCCAACTGTACACACCTTTTATGTAGTGTGGCATATACTGTACCATGGGTTGAAAGATAAGGGACTTGAGAGTCTAAATAAATGCTAGCATGCTTGAAGTGCCTCATAGGCCTATAGGGATGTAGAAATTGCATTTAAACATCGTCTTTGTTCTTCTCCACCCATTTATGTTTTGCATTAAAGTTCTTTGTACTGCATTAGGATGCAGGATTCACTTTTCCTACAAGCACTACCTACTCCACAGTAGCCAGATGATGTTACTCAGGTCATATGCTCATGGCAATACGAGTGCTACTACTTTAACAGTGATCCTGGTGATGTTGGTTCTGCTTTTTCTGTCCCCCAATACAAATTTGCATAAGGTCACTGTTGGTACACCTGGGACACACAAACTCTAAACTGTCAATGTTACATTTCTTGTGACCATAGAAAGCCTCATTGACCTTAATGAGTCACACTCTGCATTTAGTGGAGCTTGGAATAAAAACTGGTCAAATATTGCAAAACCCTGTAAAACATGTTACCTTAGTATGTGCTTTCTTCTAACCCCCAAAAATCAGTGGTGATAGACTTCTTTATTCAAAGTCAAGGAAGCGCTGAATTAAAATTAGAAGTCAATGGTTTTGCTACAGAGAAAAGAAATGCTTCGTTTGAAAATGATGCATATTTAATGCAAACTTACTTCAAGCTCTGAGTCTGCACTGTGCCAAAGTGCCTAAGTGAGTTCTGGAAAGATAATTATAACATCCCTCATACTTTGATTTTACCGTTACCCATGGAAATATTTATTGTTTACTTCATTGCCTTTAAGATTTCACCAGATCTGTATAATTCTGTATAATGTTCCAGTATGCTTTAAAGATGGTAAACTCTGGTACATTCCACATATACTTTCTAAACACTTGTCATTCACAGAACACTGGTAAACAGTTGCAGGATGGAGAAGATATAAGACCTCTAGGAGTGAAAAGTCTGATACCCCCTTATGAATTGTATATGCAGAATGGACCAAATTATGCCTTTCTGAGGGTACTTCTGTGATTCCCTGTTTATCTGATGATTTACAACACAAGCCTTAGGTATCTGTTACTGAATTTCAGAAGTATTTTAGATGTTTTTTCATTCTTTGTTTACATTTTTTCATTCATACTCAATATAGAGTCAAATGTAATTGTATGAATTCAGATGTGCAAGTTTCTGAAAGAGATGAGCTACCAAGCAATACAGGTTAGGAATTTTTGGAAGTAATTTAATGGCTCTTTCAGTGCTAAAAACATAGGGTTTTTAAGCTTTCTAAGTCCGCAGCGGAGAAGGAACAAACATCTTTCGGAATGTTGAGAATCTCCCTACTATTGCTGGAGGTCTGGCTAGAAAGGAATTTCCTCCTGTTGCACCTCATGCTTTTCACATATCATTGTCCCTTCTCCACCTCAGGCCAGCATATTTTAGTGCAAAGCTTCGTTTTAAGGAGAAAAAGGGTTAATCATTACTTTCTTTGAGTTAATTGTGTGGAATTGATGTTGCTTTTAAGTCTGAAATGTGAAGGGAACTTTAGTAAGAGACACTGGTGTAGCACAGTGGTGCTGTTTAAATGCTATTTATTGAACACCTCCACACTTTCAGGAGGGGAGAGAAATCAAACCACGTGTTTACAATCAGTTTACCTAGTCTAAAACCACCAACTCTAAAATGTATTGGCCATAACCAGATCATTAATGCATTCTGAACTTTTCTGTATCTTAGCATACTTGGATGTTTTTAACATTTAACCTTAACTCTGCATGTCCTACCTTTGCTATTGCTGATTTGGGGATAGATTAAACTTTTTTAAAAATGTTAGCTTATGCCTAGTGACTATAAAGTACAGTTAATCCCATTTTGATGTATGTTTTGTCTACAGTGCTATTCATGTTCTTGAAGGGTAGATTGTAGTGTGGTGTAAGAACCACTGGTTAAGAAATATATAATTCCAGAGTTTCGTCAGCTCAGAGAAATTACTTCTTCTGAGAGGAAATGACATTGCTCTTACGCAAGTCTTGCCGCTACTGAGAGTGTGATTAGTCAAGTATTTTCAGGAAACATGTAGATTAATATGTGTCACGCATAAGACATTTTCAAGCAGGATGTATAACCCAAGCAAGTAATTTATTTTTGCACAAATATGTGCATGTTTATGAAGCAACACATGAAGGACTATAAACTTTATTTTAAAAAATATAAATAAAAGTATTGGCTTAACATAGAAGAACCCTGGAGTGTTCCAGACTACTACATTTTTCTAGTGGAATAACAAGTGCAAATATAGAAATAAAAAGGAAAAATATGAAATTTTCATCTCATCTGGAAACAAATGTGATTTCCAGCTCTACTTTTCTGAAATGAAGTATATGGGTTCTTCTCTTGGCGAAATGTTGTAAATAGAGGTTACTCTCTGATGTCTGTACAGTACATTTACATATGTATAATAGAGATTAATTTTCATTTACTGGCCTAATTTTAATAGTTCTCATTGCATATACCCCAAAGTTTTGGGTGCATTCCCAGACATTTTCTTTACAATTTCACAATGTACACTGTTTGCACGCTTCTACTAGATGCGTTAATGTGATACATTTTACCTTCCTCCAAAATAGCCCATATGGTCCATTGCTGTACAAAGGCTGTAGATTAGGTAAAACAGTAGGATGACCCTATGTGGCACGTGCTGTGCTGCCGTACAGTTATCCTGAGCACATCATGTCAAACTACTTCAGTGGTTCTGATTCAGTCTAATAGGATAGCACCAGATAGAAAACAAAGTGTTTGCCTAAAAAAAACAAACCTGGATTTGATCTTTGGAACACTAATCTGGAGACCTTTTCACTGTGCAGAATGCAAACTCCAAAAGTGGTTCTGGAAGAGAAATGATCAAGAGGAAATTGCAAGTCTCCTGCTGCTAGACTGTTATGGTTGGAGAAAATCTGTGACAATTGATGGTTGTTGAGACAATTATTCTATCAGCCCATGTTCCCTCCCCGCCCGGAGAGGTGAATTGAGGAAAGCAAGGAAAAACCAGGGTTGAAATATAAATAGATTTAATAGGATAAGAATAAATCATTAACAACAGTATTAAATCCTGATACTAATATAAGATATATGGAAATTATATTCAGCCAATTATATCAGTCAGAAGCTCTGTCCTCCCGGCACTGGACAACGAATGTCAGAGAGTGTGAGTGTAATGGCTTTGGGAGGAATGGAAGAGCTCGAGGGTCCAGCACTGGGGCAAGAAGTTCTCTGGACCACCGCCAGCAAAGGAGAGTGACCAAGCAGAAACTTTTCTAATTTATATTGAATGTGACAATACGTCATTATGAAATGATGACATATGACATTATGAACTGTCAATATGAAATTCACAGTATGAAATAATCCTGTCAGCCAGTCTGGGTCTAATGCCCGGGCCTTACTCTTCCTTGTCCTTGCACATGGCAAGGCTTGAAAACACTGAGACCTTGATTCCCACATAATCTAGCTGGCTGTAAAGTGAACATTTTCACCAATTCAGAAACTAGAGTCTTCTAAAAATGTTTTCCCCAGCATTGGAAGATAAGTTAGTTCCCCAGCATTAGAAGAGTAGTTAGTCCTGTGTTGCTCAACCCAGGATATAGACCTTATTTCTGACGAGTTGAGTTGTTTCTGCCCTATTTTTGATGACATAACTGAAAAGGAACTGAAGACCTGATGTTGAAAATCTGATAGCCCAGTGTGGTTAACCAGTTACTGGAGTCTGCTGTGCAGTGGTCAGATCAATCAAAATATTTGGAAAAACACCTTTTAGAGGAAGTTTGTATATCTGATACAATATCTTTACATAGAGAAACTTTGCATGGTCTGTATAGTTATTGTCATTCTGAATTGTTTGCTTTTTTAGATAAATTTAAATTTATAAAAACATTTGTCAAAACAAGACTTGATAAGAAAGATGGGCCTTGTTTTTCTTCTGAGTAGGGAAAGCAACTACATTCTAGATCATGAAAGAGAGCTAATCGAGAGGGTACTACGTGTGAAATATACTGAAGTTTGTCGGAAGGAAAACAGTATAGTCAGGCATGTAAATTGCATAGCTCAAAAATACTTTTTAGCCAGGTATTTGTCGCAAATAAAAAGTCAACTTCTCAGTAATGAGGATGTCACTGATAAGATAGTAAGTTTAAAAAATTATGAGATCCTTCTTAACAACTTTACTGCACCAGTGTGATCTAAAAGCTGTTCCGTGGTTTTAAAATTCCCAACTACAACTTGCCTTAAAAGATGTATGAACAACCAGAAAACAGGTATTATTCCCTCACTTGAATCCTTTCTTCTTTCTAAGGAAAGGAACTGCTTAAGTTACATACCTATGCAAATAACATGACGATCTGAACTGGCTTTTGAAGCAAACAACAATTTACTCTTCCCTGATCCATCTGTCAAGTATGTGTTGAAATCGCACACTGTCACAAACAGTTTGTGATATGTATATTTTAAATCTGAGTTTTATTAGTGTAACTCATAGTACCTTTTGTCTTGTGAAACCGACACCATTAAGTTCAGTAATAAGGCAAAGGAAACATACTTTTTTCTTTTGTCTGCACCATGCTTCTCCATACTTACTAAATAGCATGACTTTCAGTATTTTGAGACTTGACTAAAGTATTTGAAATTTCATGTTATTGAGAAAGTCACTGCATTAAAAATAACTCAGTAATACATAATCTCCTATCATTATTCAGAGTGGGCAATGTCTCCAGTGGGTGAATATCTGTGTGTCTGGTCCAGGACTGATTCCAGTGCTTCTGCCTTCAAATGTCATTTTGTCCCCCTTTGATCTTTATTGACTATTTTAGAGGTTCTTTTTTCTTTCTTGTGACAACGGGAGCTAATATCTAGAGATTAACTGGAGCTAATATTTGAAAATCATATTCTCCTGATTTAAGGAAAAAAAAAAGAAAAAGTAATCTTGTGCTTTTCCGTTCTTTCTAATCACTTCTCCATATTTTCTTCAGTATGAGGTGGGATATTTTCTTGCTACATGGCTACAGAGGAATTGGTCTTTGAGGTTCACCAGTCAGATTCTTCTCCTTATGTTTTAAAGAACACCTGATGTCTCCCCTGCATGCTAATTTTAGAATAATGGTTTGCTCAACCTGCCAGTTCCTCTAAATACAATGTAAATAGAATAGCACCTGTAGAAGTATAACTTAAAGACAAAGACAACACATGGTGGTTCATAAATGAGAGCTGAGATGGCAATTGCTACCATCTAACAGTGTACTTGTGCTAAAACAACCTTAAATTTGTAAACTAACTGGCACATGTTGTTGCTGTTGCTTAACATAATTGTTTGCAAGTAGAGTTACTTAAATACTGTAAAACCATTCTTCAGTAATGCATGTTGGCTTCACAGGTAGGGGTTAGTATATTCATATTTAATGTCTGTTTAGTTCAAACATCTTTTCAACCCTTTTTCATTAATTATTTGCATAATAATGGTATTTCACATAACTGTGGGGGGCTGTTCTTTGCAAGGGAATATAGATAAAAGAAAAGTCAATGTTTAGTATGGGCCTGCTCCAAGGGCATAGAAAGTGATCATAATCATTCCAATTGATTGTTTATCCCAATCAAACAGAAAAAAAAGACATCATGCCTGATGACTTACAAACCTTATTATAAACACAGAAACCCTTGTGAGTAAAGAAAATTATTACATTCATATGAGGAGTAATTCACTTGTTTTTTCTTTAAAATAGCTGTTAAGTGTTAGTTCTGTTTAACCATCAGCACTGATAAAATCCTTGCCAATATGACAGTAATGCCAGGTTTTTAATTATGCATATCTATGACCTCTTCTGGAGACGTGAAACACAGGTAGGTATTCATGCAGTCTGAGCATCTTGCTCTCTGTAAATTAGGACTGATGTGAGAGTTGTTTTTACTCTAAACTAATCTTTATTCTTCACACAAAGTGGCAGCCTTTCAGCTTCAGGAGTCAGTCAGTATCACTGTATCATTGTATTGCCAGCTCTCCTAACGCTGGCCTCTATCTTCACTGATTGAGAATCCTCAGTCTTTCTATCAGGCATGTTGAAAATGGGAAGCTCCCCTGAGCTCCATTGATGGCAGTGATCTTGTTACAAGCTCAAGACCCTTGGAGTTCTTCCGTGGATTTATGCTTCCCAAAGAATATCAAGGCCATTTGTATTCATTTGTGAAAAAATGACCCATACCAGTAACTAAAATATTGAAAGATTCTGAGATGCCTTTTTTAGCATTTCTCTTAAGAAACAGGCATGATGATGACCTGATGATGACCTGATTATCAGGTCATACTTCTAGTGATTTTCTCTATTTTGGTGCTAGTATTTGACTTTTCTCCCACTCAGAAATCTGTAAAGATCCATTGACCATTTCAGGGAGTATCTGCTTATTCACCTGTACTTGCAGATTTGCAGTGAGATCTTACTGTGCCAAAGTATGTTATGTAGCTCTGTAGATGGCGGACTTATTTTGGACATTATGCAAAAGGGTTTGCTTTTGCTTTCCTTTCTATGGCTCCAATTTCTAGCACTTTTCCTGCTTCCTGTCATTCATTCGCTTGTTCATGTGAAAAATTCAGAGCAACCTTGGGTATTTCCTAAGTTGCACTGGTTTGTGAAAGACCTTTATGGATAATTACACCACCTGAGGATTTTTAGAATGCAGCAGATTCTTGTCACAACAATGATGCCAATTATTTTCCTATGTCATGTGTATGCTCAAATATCTGTTCATGATAGCTGTACCATGATTTCTGAAGAGGACTGAGTATAAGGGAGAATTTGGCAGAGAATAAGTTCTAGAGATGCATTTCTGAGCTAGAGAAAAGTAGTGAAAGTACATATTGATTGTCAAGTCAATTCTTTCTATGTCATTTGCTTTTGCAGATATTATTACCTTGCATTCAAGGCACACGAGGCTCCCCTTGGTACCAGAGAAAACTGTCTTGCCATTTTGGAGAAATCTAAGCTAGACAACTGGATTCTTGGGAAAACCAAGGTAGAGGGTGCTAACATTTTCTCGCGGATAGTATCCTTTTGGCAAAACATGTCTAATAGTGGTTTGAAAAGTGCTACATGAATGAACAATAGAGCGAGGAATTTGCTCCAGTTAGCCTCCCAAGTTACAGAAATGTCCTCCTGAGCCAGCTTAGTGCTACAAGAGGAGAGATACATTGGGTACTTCCCCAGTGCACACTCTGCACTTGGCTGCCTTGATAAGGGCAGTACATCTGTCCGTGCCTGCTGTGGTAGTGCCCCCCTGAAGTTTCTGCTGCTCTTAATCATGACATGGGTGAAACTTCGCACACAGGCCCATCCCATGAGCCAGATTAGTGCATTATCCAGTTGTGGAGTTTCAGGTGAGATCCTGCTGGCTCTGTCAAGAGGCTTTGTTCATGGTTTGAAATGGAGCCATTGACTTCTGTAAAAAGGATGTTATGCAGTATTATGAGGTTTTTTCCAGTGCACAAAGGAAAAAGAAGCATTTTCCTGCTCAAGATCCAGATAAAGCACAAGTAGGGAGGTGATTGTCCCCCTGTACTCAGCACTGGTGAGGCCACACCTTGAGTATTGTGTCCAGTTCTGGACATTTCAGCACAAGAGAGATATTGAGTTGCTGGAGTGAGTGCAGAGGAGGGCAACGAAACTGGTGATGGGCCTGGAGAATAAATCTTACAAGGAATGATTGAGGGAGCTGGGACTGTTTAGTTTGCGGAAGAGAAGGCTGAGGGGACACCTCATCACTCTCTACAACTGCTTGAAAGGGCTGGTCTCTTCTCAAGGGCAATTAGCAATAGAACGAGAAGGAATGGCTGCAAGCTGCAGCAGGGTAGGTTTAGGCTGGACATTAGGAAAAAATTCTTCAGAGAAAGAGTGGTCAGTCACTGGAATGGGCTGCCCAGGGAGGTGGTGAAGTCACCATTCCTGGCTGTGTTTAAGAGTAGATTGGATGTGGTGTTGAGGGATATGGTGTAGGGGAGAACTTGTAGAGTAGGGCAGATGGTTGGACTCGATGATCCCAAGGGTCTCTTCTAACAAAAATGATTCTGTGATTCTATGATTCTATGAAAGTGTATATAAGCACCTATAGGATTTGCCCCCTGAAGCAGGATCCTATCGGACAATACTATTGTCTCAGAACAAATTCAACCCAGGACTTATCTTCCCGCTGTCAAGAAGGACCTTATTTAAAAGTTGTTGATACCTCCTGACCGGTTTACTTTGTAAAGGGGGTAAATACGTGGTTTATTTTGCAATGGGGTGATTATAATCTGTGGAATAATGAAATTCCACAAGCACACCAAGAGGAAATTTTTGATGCACAAGATTGCTATGGTATCAGCAAGCAGTATTTTACCAGTTTTCTCAGCAATGGTGCCCTAAAATAGCCTGACACAAGACTAATGAAAAGGCAGAATACAACGGGTTATACTACTGCCTGCATGTAATACTATTTTGGTTTTGCTCCATTTCAGGTTTTTCTAAAGTATTACCATATAGAGCAGTTAAATTTGTTCCTGCGAGAAGTTATAGGCAGGGTGGTGGTCATGCAAGCCTATATCAAGGGATGGCTTGGAGCAAGGAGGTACAAGAAAGTCAGAGAGAAAAGAGAAAATAGTGCTGTTACCATACAATCAGGTAAATGTTCACATTCCCTATTTCATTGAGTGTCTTTGCATTTCAAGCTGTTAAATTGCAGCTACATTATTTATTCATTCATAATAGTTTATTATTAAATCAAAATAACCGGAGGTGCTTTTCTCTCCAGCTAATTGATGCAAATATTACTGATCTACTTCTAAGGTGTCATCTTAGTATTTGTAATGTCTTTATTTAAATATTTTAGTATTTTGGATGTGATGCCAGTGCACAAAATGAAAATATTGCTAGGTATGTCTACGCTAGCACACAGCACATAAATTATTTGCCGCAGCCCCCCTGCAAACCAGAACTCCGGATAGCATAAGTCAGCCTGAGAGGCTGATTGTCAGTAACTTAGCAGGCTTCCTTATGTCGAGTTCGGGGAGCTGTGTGAGGAGGGGAGTTCTTGTGCTGACATGATCTTGTACCTTTGCCTTTTGGAGGAGGACATCAGTGAGCACATGGTGACAATTAAAATTTGGACGAGTGAAGCAGTGTTTGAAGTTGTGGGGATGTGAATACTGCAGTTGTGAACCTAAAGTTCAACATGTGGGTGGATGGGGAAGAGGTATTGGGGGTGGGGGCTGGAGTGGTTATGGCAGGAGGGATGAAAGTTTCAGCACATCTCTGACTCTATAGACTCTGTAGCACTTCCTTAAATAAATGTAATTTCCAGCACATGGTTTTGTATTTTTAGCCTGGAGAGGATATGAAGCTCGCAGGAAGTACAAGGAAATAAGGAACAGAAGAACTGGTGCTGCTATACATATTCAAGCAGGTAATTAAAACATTATTTCAATTGCCAACACCTATTTGGTGTGGGTGATTTCATATCAGTGTTTATAGCCAAGAGAAATACCCGTAGTCCAAACTAAAGCTATCAAAAATATTACTTCTAATTGTCTGTTCTTCAGTATCAAATGACATAAGTGACAGGTATTGGGCACTTTGGGCTTTTTGTAAGTACTTCTCTGGAAGAAAAACATGCTGATTAAAAGCTGTTGAGTTAATTCTTTAAGATTCTTCTAAGCACAGTTCAACTATATGTAGAGCTGGTATGAAGCACTGGATTGATTTGACTAAAAGTGTGGATGGGAGGCACTGGACATGCATTTTTCTGTCTTTGTGTCAAGCCCTAATATTGGCTGGTTGCCAGGTTTTTGTTTTGAATGCTTGCTGGGTTTGCCAGCTTTGGCCAATCTTTTGATTCTCTGCCAGACTCCTATGCAGCTATATCAATATGAATTTGAATAAACTTTAAAGAGATTATTGGAGGAACAGGCCCATAGGGCTGTGTAGGTCTCTAGTAGAGAGCAGGGTACCATATGGCATGGAAATCTAAGAACCAGTGCTGTGAACTCAATGGTGTTTTCAGATGCTGCCAATATGAAGCAGCCTCCATATGATGCAATCTAATACACTTTCCCTGTCCAAACCCAGGTTGAAAGACTGTAGTTGATCGAAGATGAGTTGTAACAAACGTGTTTATAGATAAACCAAGGTACCACCTTTATTCTACCAGCTTCCTGTGCTATAATTCCTTAAGCTTTGTCACCTCTCTATTCTGTATATTAAAGTCTAAAGTCAATCTGAAAAATATGTGTTCTAAATGTTCTTCTACTTTGTTCTCAAGCCATTTCCAGTAAATTCACTTGTTTTGCTTTTGTTGAAGTTTGCTACTCTGAAATTGAGCATCTCTGTGACTTTTAGCAGAAAGCAGAATACCAGTCTAGTTACAGAAAAGAACAGCGTGTCATTAGGATAAAATAGTAATTTATAGTCTTGCATGCATACTGTTATGTAGAATCGTGAATTAATAGCTCTAGGGTCAAATGCAGAATATTCTATTAAATGGAGAACTGTGAAGGAGAAGCATTTTCTTCCATTACAGCAATCGCTGAGGGACTGCATAAGCACTCTCTTCCCTTTCTCCTCTCCTTTGTGTTGTCATTTTCTATTGTTTTCAGGACAGCACAGAGAGCAGATGTTAAAGTACCCCCTACAACTATTTTCTGGAGTATCTGCTACATTTATACTTGGTCATACTTGGACTTTGAATTCCTGACACTTAAAAGAGCCTTATTCCCTAAAAAGGAAAGTGAAACATTTGACTGGTCACTGTCTTGTTATTACCAGTTCCTTAAGTTGAGAGTTACCTCCAGTTCAGTAGGAAGCTGGTGTGAAGCAGTATCACTTGGAGACTGTAGGGGACATTCTACCTTACAGTTTTAACCAGCCACATTTCTTTGGTGTGTAGGAGATGCCTGATCATGACTAGCTCTTTAGAGAAAGCAACTGATGTATCTTGCTGTTTGCACACATGGGAGAAATTCGGAGCTGTGTTCCCTCCTGCTGTCTCTGAGACGCTGCACTGAACATGGCAGAGCAGAGACAGTGGGAGCCTACAGATTCTCTTGAATTTGGACACTTCTGTTGAGCCCTGTGGACTAATGCTGTTGGAATGCTGTTAGCACTCTTCCCACCGGCACACACTGTTCTTCCTTTGTAACCTGACAGTTTCAGTGATCGGTCTGGGTGAATAAGCATTAGTACTATAGGGTAAAGAGTGACACAGTGCACCTTTGTATTAATTAGGCTGTCTGCTCCTCCTACCTTTGTGCTGCTTTTGAAAGGGTGTAATAATAATTCTCAACACATATCTGTCTGTCTTTGGAAACCTGTATCTAGGACTTTTTATTTGGAAATTCTATTTGTGCAAATTTTCTCTATATGCTAATTATTCTGTGTTTCAAATCAAAGCTCATGCTTGATAGTGGTGGCCATTTTCCAGGTTTTAAAATACACTGACAGTCTTTCTGTTGTTTACATTACACTGTCCAAGTGCCTGGTGACATGGAGACAAAAACAACTCCAAATCCCTCCTTTCCTTGCACATCTTAAAATGTGTGTAGTTCAAGGCAGCTTTTCAGTAAAATGCAGTAAGATCACCTTTGTATTTTTTTTTAAATGAGGCAGCGAGATAGATTGTCTGCATTTGTCATCCAGACATTAGCAAAACCATATAATTAAAATATATGTACTTCCCTCTCCTTTCCCTCCCCCCCCCACTCAAGCAGGCCTTGAAATTTAGGAAGCATTTGGCTTACATGTTTCTGCAGACCAGCGCATATTGAAATTTGTTTTCCTTTCATCTCTTTCCCAATAAAAGCAGCCGCTCGGCTTATCCCTTTAGCTTCCTCAGAACTTCCTTTCAGAATTCCCGATCTATTACAGCACATTCACATACCAGAAACAAGATGCCTTTTCATGCTGTCAACCTTTTTCATCTGAAATGTAAATTAATTCTTGCTGGTACGCTTTGACAGAGATCAAAGTAGGGGTATTAACCTTATTGGGCCTTCTCTTCATCAGAATCAGTTCCAAAGACTGCGAGGGTAGTGTTAGGAGGCCAGTCTTCACTGTTATCTATGGCCCTCCTCCAGGCAGTCCTCTGTCTACAAGTCAGCATTTCAAAGGCGCTGATTTCTTTTGTAAATGACCTTATCATTACTTTAAACTGTGTGAAAAATGATTTGCCTGAATAATTCTTGCAGGATTATCCTGTTCATTTTAATTGTAGGGGGACTTCATTCAGATTCCAGGA
>VZTM01022386.1:0-33022 GCA_013400555.1 Jacana jacana
TGCTGTTATTGCTATATCTGTTGCCTAACTCTAAGACCATCTTCTGGTCATCTCATCATTGATGCTTTCTAATCAGGGAAATACATGTGAAAATTGAAGAAAAATAATGTTTAATTAGTCTCTTTTGTAGGCAAGGAGATATAACATTGGTGTCTGCTAATGATGTAAGGTTTTTTTGTTTTCCTGAAGCATTCAATGGGGGTGATGGCATAACTGTGTTGCTTCTTGATTGTGCTGAAGAGTAAACACAAAAGTACTTTTCTGCAATTTAATTATTTTAGATTTTTATAGCAGTGCTCATGTAATTTTTATCTTGTCAGGGAAACCCTTGCTATTTTGTGCCATTTTGTTAACCATTATAGTGTATCTGACAGCAGTTTCACAGCAAAATAAACACATGAAAGTAAAAAAATGCCAATTATTATAATAAATTTGTTTTAACAATTCTCCTGGTCAAGGAGACCTTGGATTTTGCCACATTATATTTGTAAATGGTAGAGACCTGATTCCTTATACAATCATAGAATTGTCTAGGTTGGAAGGGACAATTAAGTCCAACCATCAACCTAAGTCTGACAATAAACCATCACTAAGCCATGTCACTAAGCACTATGTCAATATGTCTTTTAAATAATTTCAGGGATGGCACCTCAACCACTTCCGTGGGTTTAAACAATAAAAATATTGAGAATGTAAAAAAACTAGTAGAATTACTAGCTGAACTGAGAGCTCAGGAATGGAAACGCAAAAATGACTTGAAATTTTAAAAGTTCAGTGACAAATATATCCCAAATAAAAGCAGGAAACACATAAACTTAAATAATTAACTCAATAAGCCTCAGGAAATTAGAAAATTTGAGGAAGAAGGGGCCCTAATAAAAGGAGTGTTTCAGAAGACAAGGCAGGTAGAGAGTAAAAGAGAGGTTTCCCAAAGGCAAGTTCTAATAGACTTGTAAAACCATTAAAAGAAACAGCAAAGGTCTCCTTCCTCAGTTAAAAGGGTAAGAAAATGAGGAAAGAAACAAGGTGAAGAGAGAAGAAAAATTAGCAGAGTTCAATGTATTCAGGTGTGGAGAGACTGGATAATTTCTAAACCTCATTTCTGAAAGAGCTGGGACTGGCTCAGAAGCAAGCATTTTGAATAAATCTAGTAAGACAAATGTGACATATTATTTGAGAATAGTGAATTCACAAATATATTTAAGAAGGGAGGAGGGAAAAGTGATCTAAGCCACTAGAAGCTTGTTAATCTAATATTCATTATAAAGAAGGATTTANTCTAATATTCATTATAAAGAATGATTTAGAATTCTTTCTTAAAAAATATACAGAAAGGATGGCAAGTGGAATATAAGATCATGCTAGGTTAGCAAAAGCAGATCATGCCAGACACTCTATTGAAAGAGATTTGATAGTCAAATGAAAAGATGGTAGCTCAAATATATGTGGATTTCAGCAAAGTATTTGACAAAGTGCCAAAAAGAAAACAAAGAGTTAGACTGGCAAGTAAAGAGTAGTACAAAAGAGGGTATATGTTTTAATTGAAATAAACCAGGAAAATATGGAGTAGAAAGGAGTCTTCATTGGCATTTAAGGATTTCATTTGTAACCTTAGCAAAGAAATGGGGGAGATACTAATAAAACTTACTGACATTGTGAATTTTGGATTCATCATTAATACACAGGAATATTTTTCTATCACACAGTAAGGAAGAGACGAGAGATGGCCCTAAGGACTAGAATCACAAGGACAAGATGAAATTCAGAAGTACAAAATACAAAATACAAAGCCATGCACTCTTGAAATAATAACAGTTTTGCTGTAAACTGGGATTTTGTGAGCTGGTAATGATAAAGGCCTTGTAGAACTGACTGAACGTAGACCAGCTATCAACAATATGATGTAGCCAAACAAAAATGCAAAGAACTTCCTTGGATGTACGAAGTGAGATAATCCCTGTATCCCACGGGAATAAAACTTGGACTAGGTTAAGTGAAGAGTAGGATATGCAGGAATGACTAGAAAATGAAACATTTCTCTTATGAAAAGAGCCTGAAACAGCTTGGTTTGTTAACCTTGCAAAATGAAGGCTAAGTACGGATTATGCTGGCTTTCTGTAAATATATCAGTGATGATAAACATCCAAGAGGAGAAAGGATACTTGGCGCAAGAATAAGTGGATACAAACTGGAACTGAATAAAATTTATGTTGGAAAATAAAAGGTTTCTGAGAACCGGGAATCTGGAAAAGTGTCCAATACAAGAGGGGCAAAAAGCTTAATTAATTTTAAAGTTTGATTAGTTTACGAAATGAGATGTGTAACATAATTGCCTGTAAAAGGAGAGAGTGAACTCATTAATCTATGAAGTCCCCTGCAGTACCATGTTCATATTTGTGCTGAAGATGATGTGCGGTTTATGACATATGATAATAAACCATTTGCATATTTAATGGAAACAATCACAGCTGTATGGCCACATATCTGTTGTCCTTTCTTGCAGTACATTGAAATAATTGGCCAAAAAAATTAAAAGCAGCCTGGTCTGCTGAGTGCACACAATTTGTCATTTAGTCAGTAGTTTGTGCTTATTCATTATCATCCTCCAGCATTCTCTATCACACAGATATTTTTATGGACAAATGAGTTAAAGCAAGAATGACAATATGCAAATGAATCAGAAAATAGAAGGCCTTTTTCTTCCTCTGTTTTATTGTTTGGTTAAGGAGCGTGTCACTGTGATCAGCACTCTCGATAAAGTATGTAAATGTTTAGAGCCTGCTATTCCTGGGCTATTACTTGTGTAGTCTTATCATAACAGCAATCTGATAGAAAGTGATAGGGATCAATTCCCAGGAGGAGAAAGCTTAGAATGACTTTTCAGTTCAAATAGCACCACAACATTGTTAGTTCTGGCTTAATAACTCTGATGTGGCATTTGCCTTTAGGTCATTGAGGTATCTTCAACCCTGCTGACTTATATTCTGTTTTTTAATAATTATAAAGATTCAAAATTGTGCCTGTGATTATTTTAGCATTTAAACAATGTTCTTACCTAATGTATCCTTACATTTTATGTAATAAGTTCCTAGTCATATTTTCAAGTTGTTATTTAAAAAGTAAACCAGGTTTCTGTCCCAGGGAAAACTTTCCCAGTTCAAGTGGTTTGAATCAAACCAGGATCAAAGTAGTTTATTTATTTACTAATATATAACTAACCAGCTTTTAGTGAACTATAAATTCAGGATAAGTACTGAAAACACAACAGATAAACTGCACTGATAGACACTGCCAAAACTTAAATATCCAACTACAAATTTCTAAACACTCCTCTGTAACTAAGCTCAAAAAAACATAAATTGCACCCAAACATGAACTAGCTCATATTTGCATGTACACACTCACATTCCTCACAGATTGTATGGGTTTTGGCAACATACACCCTCTCCAGGGTTTGCAGTCCCTACTTACATCCCCTTCTGTAGGAGATGTGGATGCTCCAACTGTATGTGTCTCTGTATGATAGCAGTTACACGGCTGCTTGCTGCCACCCTCAAGGTATACGTGGAGAAGAAACCTCCAGGAAACATACACCTGAGAGTCCCTGCTTGCTGCCCCTGGCTGCCCTTTGTTGGCCAGGTGCAGGCTCCCAATGGTATCCCAGGGGAGGATGCTACACCTGGCCAGAACAGAACAGTGATGTCATGGAGTGACTTCTAGCAGGACTAAAAGAGATTTTGACTGGTTTTCTATTTACTACTTTCAGTCTCACACTCACTGTTCCTCCTCACTGTTAAAAGAAAAGAAAAAAAAATAAGTTATATTTTTTCAATATATTTTTTCAAGCTGATATTTTTTTACCTCCAAAAAGCTCTTTCACAATTAAATGTTAATTTTATCTTTTAGTTATGCCAGTCTGGAACAAATGCCACTCAGGCAGTTTGGGGTATTTCAGCTACAGACACTGTTTCACTCATGTTCCTGCCGAAACATAATTTTTTAACCAGGCCATGTTTCTTTGGAAGGGCCAAACAAACTCTCCTAGAGACTGTAATTGCAATGCTAAACTATAAAACCCTCTTTAATGAGTGTCTGTCATAAGCAGACAGTCTGAATTTTATAATAGAGTTGAGTACAAACCCAGAATATTAGGCGTATCATGCTATTCTGAATTCTAGAAATGAATGTCACAAACAATCAGGCAAAATATTATGGCTGAAACAGAGTTCCCTCTATAAAAGTCTGAATAACAAATTATCTATTAGATACAAACTTGAGTTCAAAATGTGGAAAGGCAAAGTGCTATTTTTTCTAGTAGTTTTTACTTGAAATTCTGTGACAGGAGAATTTAGCTGTCACTTGGTCAATAAGTCAAAAATGACATGTTTTCTGGTGAAAATTCTGACCTGACAAAAGTAAGTTCTTTAAATTAGATCCCTTTTATGAATCAGGTTAAGAATCTGGAATGTAATCTGCACTTCTCAAATCTTTATGTATTGTCTATAAAGAGCAAAACAAAAGAAAAAACACTCATGGACGATCATAGAAAAGTTTACTAGATCTTATGATTATTATTTTTTTTTCTGATGTTAAAAACTCTTGAGCTTTCAAACTGGAACCAAAAGAATGATCTTGAAGGACCATTTAAGAGAAGACATAACTTTACAAAGTCATTGCCCACTTTTTAGCCACCTTTAGACTTCTAGAAGAGGTCTGCTCTTACACTACAGAAGAAGATACCTAAACTGTATATGGTACAGAACTTGTAAACAGATAAAATACCAGACTTGCTGTCAGCACATTCATCTGTGACAGAGGAACACATCTACCCTCTTGAAGATGAAGCTTCACACACACTAGTTTACTAAAGACAGTTCATTCTTCCCCCTAAGAATATTCTCCACCACTACTACTAAGGAAAAAGATTGAGCTAGTGCTTTCTAAGGAGTTCCTTGTTTTCCTTTGGCTTTATGAGTCATCTTTCTGTCTGTACCATCTTGCTTGTAACAGAATTGATAATATCCACTCAGTTTAGCTCTTGGGATGAGCCAGTAAAATAACTTCTCTGTTCTACTAAGAGTTCTAGAAACATGTGTCCCTTCGGTGCCAGATAAAGAGTTATACTTATGTCCAATCCTACAATGTTATGCCAAGTTTGGCAGTCTTTTTATGTATGTAACTGCTATTGAGATCAGGAGAAAAGTTGAGAGAGTCAATATTTATTCTTGCTTATGATTTTCATATAAAGCCGTTTAGGTTAGACTGTAACCCAGCATCTCTCTACTTGTCAAATTATGCCCTTCCTGCACTGTTATAATAATTTGTGATTAACTTCTAAGATCTCAGAGACTTAACAATTGAACAGAGACAAGGAGCAAGATGCTCAGAAGTCAGTTGTGATTTGAGGTATGTAGCTCAAGGCTTCTATTTGCAGGAGGGCAGAGTTTCCAGTTCGCTGAAATTTGTCTTGAAGGGATTGCAGTGCTTAGTACTTCTTTTCTTAATCATTTGGAGAAAGTACTGTGCGCTTCTCCTAAGCAAGTGATCTTGGAGGTCAAAGCTGGGTCTGTAGTAACACGCGCTTTCAGAAGAGAATCACAATTCAGACTGGAGGCCCAGCGCAGCTGTTCTCTCTCAACCTGTTTCCCCTTATGGTGTTTGATATCCTGCTTGAATTGAGGATTGACTCAAGACTGAAGATTTCAATTAAAAATCAAGATTGAAAATCAACTTAATTAAACTGTTTGAGAATAAATTTGCATTCAAAAGTGTGTTAAGACCGCATGGACTGGCCCTTTTGAGCTTATCAGAGATGTTATGTTGTACCATGGGTATCATGACTACTTACACATAAATTAATATGCATAACTGGCTTCACTGAAAGCAATAAGAAAGCTTTTTCATTGGTATTTGTAGGAATATTTTTTTTTCCTTTACAGTTATTTCATCACCTTTGTATTTCACCTACTTCTTGCCCAAGCCTTAGAATCTAGATTCTGACAATGAGGTTGCTGGTGCAGCACTGCCACAGAAGGATGGCTCTTCTTCTGGGGCCATTAGCTACTCCTGTGATATAAACTAAAAATAAACACAATCAGGGACTATTAGCTCAACATGAGCTGGCGATATGTGCTTGCAGCCTGGAAAGCCAATCACATCCTGGGCTGCATCAAAAGAAGTGTGGCCGGCAGGTCAAGGGAGGTGATTTTACCCTTCTACTCCACTCTCATGAGACCCTCCCTGAAGTACTGCATCCAGCTCTGGAGCCCCCAAGATAAGAACACTGATCTGTTGGAGTGGCTCCAGAGGAGGCCACAAAGATGATCAGAGGGCTGCACCTCTCATATGAAGGCAAGCTGAGAGAGTTGGGATTGTTCAGCCCAGAGAGGAGAAGGCTATAGTAAGACCTTATAACAGCCTTCCAGTACTGCAAGAGAGTTTACAGAAAAGATGGGGAGAGACTCTGTATCAAGGACTGCAGTGATAGGATGAGGGTTAATGGCTTTAAACTGATTTAGACCAGATACTAGGAAGAAAATCTTTACTGTGAGGGTGGTGAGACACTGGAACAGGTCGCCCAGAGTACCCCAATACTGGAAGTGTTCAGGGCCAGGGTGGATGGGGCTTTGAGCAGCCTGGTCAGATTACTCCAAACCTGGAGGGTTTACTCCCGGGATTACTCCCACCTGGTGTGGGAGGTGGGAGGTGTCCCCGCCCATGGCAGAGGAGTTGGAACTAGATGACCTTTAAGGTCCCTTCCAACTCTAAGCATTCTATGGTTCTGTAAGTCTAGGATTGTTGCCACATTCTCTGTAAAGTCCATGCACATTGCCTGAAAACAAGTAATAAATTGATGTATTAGGACAAGGTGGCCTATATGAGGGAAAAATAGATTTAAACCAAAACCCCTAACTTTCAAATTACATAATTTGACTTCTCTTCAAATAAAAAAACAGGGGGTTCAGTTCTCTTGAACCAAGACTAATGCATTACCTTTTTCAGAAGCTGAGATTAAAACCACCCAGTCCCGTTCCCACCAATGAACAGATATCAAGAGGAGATATGCCACAACAAGGACTTCTAGTGTAGGTCTCTGTAGCAATTGTGCTCCCATATCTACTGGAATGTTGATTATAGTTAGAAAAGACAACGTATACTTCATTCTTAACACAGTGCATCATATTGTAAGAAGTTTATGACATTCTGTCTTCTTTTTTCTTATGCATTAATAATAAATTAACTATTGTTTAAGAAAACAAGATAACAAATTGAAGAAATATTTTTTTTCTAAATCACTCTCCTTAATTCTCTTCTACTGTTGTTTCTCATATGTGTTAAAGAACAAAGTCTGTCTACATTGCTTACAAAATCCCTTTGGGGTGCCCAGTTCAAAACTGGTCATGTAAAATAAAATAATTAATCTAAAAAATAAAGCTAAAATGAATGAATCAAGTGGAGAACACACATAATTTTGTGTGATGAAAAATCTCTCCTGTGACATTTTCATAGAAATGGCCAGAATCTATCTATCTATCTATCTATCTATCTATCTATCTATCTATCTATCTATCTATCTATCTATATCTTTCTTATATATATATATATATACTGTTCAGCACTGTTCAGCATGGAATGTTTTATTAATCATAGTTCTTAAAGACAGTGAACATGGGAAGGATAGATCAGGAAATAAATAATACATACAACAGAAATGGCCCTTAGATGAGTGGCTCTTCGCTTTATAAATATTACAAGCTCCCCGCAATCCCCCAGGTAAGAACACAGTATTCAACACATTTAATGATGAGCAACAACAAAAGAAAAGCATTTTAATTTAACATGGGAGCTAGTTCTTGGCTATCCTGAGAAGTGTATTACAGTCCTAATATTATTATATAGTGAATTCCGGTATATTTTTATCATTCGTTACTGGAAACTGACTCATGCAGTAACAGCTTTGTATCATATTATTGGGGATGAAATTATCTGACTTTATATGAATCATCAGTATCAGATTAAAAAGTGGCAGCAATGAATTTTGTACCATACTGCCATTTGATACAGTAATGGTGCTAATAATATCTGAGTTCACTGAGTACCCAAATCCCTGAGCTAGCAGATAGGGGCAGGGAGTAGAAATGAAACCCTCGTAATCCAAAGTGATGAGGGACCTGCTCCAACACATGGATAAAAACAAGTCTATGGGGCTAGATGGGATCCACCTGAGGGTACTGAGGGAGCTGGCAGAAATGCTCTCTTCCATCATTTGCCAGCAGTCCTGGCAAACTTGGAAGGTCCCGGTTGACTGGCGTCTAGCAAATGTGATGCCAATCCACAAGTAGGGTCGGAAGGATGATCTGGGAAACTACAAACCTGTCACCCTGACCTCGGTGCCTGGGAAGGTCATGGAACAGATCATCCTGAATGCTGTTATGGAGCACATGAAGAATACCCAGGTGATCAGGACCAGCCAGCATGGGTTCATGAAAGGCAGGCCCTGATTGACAAACCTGATCTCCTTCTCTGACAAAGTGACCCCTCTTGGTGGATGAGGGAAAGGCTGTTGGCTGAACATGAGACAGCAGTGTGCCCAGATGACCAAGGTGGCCAACAGCATCCTGGCCTGCATCAGGAACAGCATGGTGAGTAGGAGCTGAGTGGTGATTGTGTCCCTTTACTCAGCACTGGCGAGGTCCCATCTGGAGTACTGTGTCCAGTTTTGGGCCCCTTACCACAAAAAAGACATTGAGGTGCTGCAGCAAGTCCAGCAAAGGGCAACAAAGCTGGTGAGAGGTCTGGAGAATAAACCATATGATGAGTGGCTGAGGGAGCTGGGGCAGTTCAGCCTGGAGAAAAGGAGGCTGAGGGGAGACCTTATCACTCTCTACAACTATTCAAAAAGGATGTGTAGAGAGGTGGGGGTCAGTCACTTTTCCCAAGTCATGGGTGATAGGACAAGAAGAAATAGCCTCAAGTTGTGCCAGGGAAGGTTCAGGTTGGATATTACGAGAAATTTTTACACTGAAATGGTTATTAAGCATTGAAATGGGCTGCCCAGGAAAGTTGATGAATCACCGTCCCTGGAGGTATTTAAAAGATTGGTTGATATAGTTCTTAGTGGCATGGTTTAGTGATGAGTTGTGGGTTTTAATCAGAGTTCAGTTGATGGTTGGACTAGATGATCGTAAAGGTCCCTTCCAACCTAGACCATTCTATGATCTGAAATTATGACCTCTTGTCCCAGCTCTGCAAAAGATCATTTCAGACAGAAGGTGGGTGGGAAACCTGCTTTCCTCTTGCATTCTTCTTTGCAAAGCACAACCCTTTTTTCAAAACATAAGTACATTTATTCTAATTAAAAAGCAAAAGCAAAGTGTGCAAAAGCGTTGGTGATCCCCTTCTCCCCACACTGACAGTGTAGGATGACTCAGTGCCTAATTGAGGTGTTCTGAATCATGCTGCCAGGTTCTTGAATGTACATTTTAAGCATTGCAATAGCATCCACAGTAGCTGGCCTAAATTCCATCCCCGGAGGCTAGCACTAATTATGTAAACATAAGAACACTCTTACTGGGTCAGGGCAAAAATCCACCCATCTCCACCTCCATCAGTGACCAATGGCAGATGCACAGGGAGGCATGTAAGAACAGGGCAACATATGGTGACATCTCCCTGCTACACTTCTTTGCCAGCAGTGACTTATGCCTCTGGGACTTCCTGAATGAAAGGTGATGCCTTTGTGTTTAATAGAATCCTGTCAATTTTATTTCATTAATTTGTCTCATCTCTTCCGAATCCAGATAAGCTTTAGGCATCCACAATGCCTTGTGGCAGCTACACATATGAGAAAGTACCACTATGGCTTGCTTTTAATCTGTTATTTTCTGGTTTTATTTGGTGGTCTCAGCATAGATGAGGTAGTTTCTATTCATTTCACCCACTCTGTGTTACTGCTGTTTTACAAGCGTCTGTTGTGTCCTCTCCTCAGTGACTTCTCCAAGATGAGGAGTGTCATTCTGTTTAGTTTTTTACTATCATTGGTCCTCCTTGTTGTCCATCTCTGTATCTTTCCCAGAATTACTATATTCTTTTGGAGACAAGGGAATGCTGAACTATATTAAAGGCACCTGAGGGTTTTAAATAGAGGCACTCTGAATTTTTTAACGTTGTTTTCTATTCTTTTACAAGTAATTCTTAATTCTGCCTGCTTTTGGCATCCATTAAACACTGAACTAATAGCTTCATAGAGCTACCTGCTGTAACTTCAATATCTCTTTCCAGAACAGTAATAGCTAGTTCAGAAGCTGTCACTGTGGAAGCAAGATCACTTTGAATTTGTAGTGAAGATTTCTTTCCCACAACTCTGCTTGCCTGTCACATCATTTTTACTAGTGAAGCAGAACATGGACAGAACTGCTTTTTGCAGCAGACACAGCCCTACAGATTATAAGATAAATATCTTCTCTCAGTGGCAGGGTTTGTTCCTTTGGAGCCTAAAGAGTCAGAGAGAAGCTCCAAAATGAACCTTTTGCATCTGAAGCAAAGTATGTCAAATGACTGAATGCACCTTTGTGACAGAGAGTTGGGAAAGGTAAACAATGAGGAGCTGCTGAATCACTGACATACATAGATCTAGAGAACAGTAGTCTTGCCATAACTGTTGTATCAAAGGAACAGGAGGGAGTCATTGGAGCAGAAGGGGCAGAGGTAACCCATTTAGACCTGCTGAACCAAAAGAAAGAGGCAGAGCACTAAAAACGGGTTCTTACAATTCTTATAGTTCTTATTCTTAGGTTATTGAATCCCATATCTCAGTTTTAACACATATGATCTGAGGAAACAAAATAATGATTCAGTTTACTAGATGTACAGTGTATGATTCAACTGCTCAAAAAAATGTATTTCAGCAGAGCTGAGGTGTGTTTGGTTTCCTGCTTGACCAGAAGTCACCACTCTTAAGGCTCTGGATCTAATGCAGGTCTTGTGTGTTGTATCTGTCAGACTTGGGTGGATCTTTATATGTATTAGTCTTTCTCAAATGTTGTGACTGCCTGTGTGCAGGAAACTGAATTGCACCCCTAGTTGCTTGTCAGCAGAATCTCCCCCTAAAAAACAATGACTCTATTGACTGTGTCTCTATTGATTATGTGGCAACTTAGACACATAGCTCACCTGTGCGCACATGCCTTTGGACATCTGTATTTGATGTCTTCATTTCGAATTGAATCCACTTCTCTGGTCTGACTTCCTGCATGTCAACTATTTCTTTTTACTGTTTTTTGCAGGTGAACTCCCTTTTGCAGCAGTGACACAACTGCAGCATATGCATTATTTCTCTGCAGAGAATGGCATTCACAGAAGGATGTTAGCTATAAATCAGCAGTATATATATTGTGATGTTAGCCTTAAATTAAATCTGAGACACCAGACACATCTCAGCTATGTGTTCGACAGCTAATCCTACATAACTCAGTCCACACACAAAAAAATCATGCTGCAGATGAGCCTCTACCAGCTTGTGGCACACACAGACATGCACACAGAGCAAACCCACATGCTGCTGACATTTAGGCTATTCAGTTTTGAGAACAAGCCTTCATGAAACTTTCTTCAAATTATAACATGCTTCTTGGTGAGTCAGATGCAGTTTTAGACTATTAGGGTGACCCTGCCTGGCAAGACCAGGGCTTTTAGGCATACCTTACATCAGTTTCTGGTCTCAGCAGCCTTTATCAGGTCCAAGGACTCTCCAGCAGACTTGAGAGCTGGGATCCTTCCAGGAGATTTTCCCTCACTAATTTGCAAATCCAGGACATGAGAAGGGAGTTTACAATTTCCTGACCCCCATTAGCACTGGGTTTGCTTTACTATTATTTCATTAGTCCTTGCAGGTTCCCTTTTTCTACCTCTTCTGTCTTTGTCAGTTCCACCAGCACACAAAATAGCGGAATGCTAAATGAATGCCTTGGGTCTGAGCTGGTTTCTTTATCTTCCTTCTCTTTATCTCTCTAATGTTGACACTAATCTAGTGCATTTACACACAAAAATTATCAGCCTGTGAATTAGTAGAAGAGCAGGGATTATGTACAGAAAATTACCTTCTATTTCAGCAGCTTTGTTGGTTCCCCATTTACTGTGGATTAAAATCCATGCCGTCTGGAAAGACAATTTTCTTTTCTAGTCTTGAGACTTGGCCTGCTAATAACAAACATTCAGAGGTACACTAAAGAGCAAATCACTTACTTTTCTCCAGGTTGTTTGTTTGGAAGGAGGGCCTTCCTGAATTTCGTTGAGGAGAAAAGTAATTTTTTTGTTCCCAAATCTGAAACAGCTGTTCCACTTTTTTGCAGGATTTGTGCTGTTGGAGATTTTTTTGTACCTATGTTCCTCTGAATAATTGTATTTGTTCTGGGTACAAAAACGAAGGGAAAAGAAACAAATAAAAATCCCCTAGTTGTTTGTGTAGACATACTGAGCTGGTTTTGCACAGTACCTAGCACCATAACAACATCCCAATGAGAATACAAGGATTGATAAACATGAGCATCCCATCAAGAGGCTTATGAGTGGTCCAGTCCAGAGCTGAGGAGCAGGGAAAGACTTAGGATGCAAATTCTCTTCCAATGTGACAGGGGCACAGGTGTGGTTTGGGGCTGACAGTATGCCATGGATGCGTCAAATGTCCCCTCCTCAAACCCAGTGAAGTGGATGGCCTGCTGGTGTTGCCCGCTCATTGTAGAGGACCCGTTTGCAGTCATGCCTGCAACATGTGTCAGAGTTCAGACACTGTACAGTCTGGTGCTACACCACAGCAAGAGAGAGTTTGGGTAGGCATGGAGACCCTGATTTTGATATAGTAAATACAAATGAGTAAGGGAGAAGTAACTTCCATGTGTTTTAGCAAGGTATCCAGAAGCTGAGTCTGAACAAAGAAAACCATGCATGGTATGCAGTAACCCTCTTTGCCCAACCTGCTCCAGTTGTAATCTTCTTTGTATGTGACTGTTTATAGTGTTGGCAGAGAGAGGGGAGGAACACAGAGCAACAGGGTTGAATAGCTGAAAAAAAGGAGAAACAGGGAAGATGCTGTTTGTTGGAATCATGACTCCCCACTTGTTTTTTCTTGGATTTGTACAACTGGGCAAACCCTTTTGCTCAGGAAAGAGATCCTGAGCTTTAGAAGGGACACGGATAGGTGCTTCACCTCTACTTATTTCTCTGACTTTGTGCATTCCTCAAGAATCACCACAAAAGTAAATGCTGTAAAAAAGCATTGTTTATGAGGATTTCTTTGGGATTTGAAAGTGTCTGATGCTCCCCAAAATGGAGATGCATGATTAATTTTTGTTGCTAAGAAAAGTTATCCTTTTAACTAGCTTTTATCTTTTGGAAAGTCAGCTAAAGAATAATAAAAAGGGAGCTGGTGGGATAAAGCCTCAGTAGAGTAAAATCCATTATATCTAAAAGCAGACATGGAAAGATCAAAGAGGGATCTAAATGTGTCCTGAAGTACTTCAAAAGGTGGCTCACTTAGGGAGTATTGATCATCTCAGGACAGAAGTGGAAAATTGGCCAGCTTTTACTGAAGGAATTGAAGGAGCTGTTGCAGAGGTGGAAAAGCAGCAAGACTTTTAGTCCGTATGCAGGCTTACATGCTGATAAATGTTTTGGTTATTTGCAGCTATGTAAATTAGTATATGAGTTGGACACTACCTTACTGCTGGTCTTTTCAATTGCAATCCATTTTATTCAGCATTGAAGATATTAGTTCTGCTAATGTTACTAAATACAGAGATTTCCTTTAGTTTCTAATATCGTAAAGTACATTTTGCTCAATTTAATTTAGGCTGCAATTTTTAACAAGTTTAAAGAGAACAGCTTTCTGCACTTGAACATGAAGGACATAACAAGGAATGTTAAGAGGAAACCGGTATAAAATTGTCTGTAAAAAATTGCATAGTTTATATATATATATGCATATATAGAGATACCTATTGAAACTTAAATAAATAACTAAGTGTATATTATATATTATATAGCTAATATTATATATATGGTATAATGTAATTATGTATAATGTACTGTAACAGCACTTGCTCTGAATTAAAAGAGAAGTAAAACAACAAAATAAGAAGAAGGAAAAAAGGGAAAAATACATACATAGGGAGCATTTCCAGGAAAACAAAACCAAATCACTCTTTTCCACCTGAACAGGACAAGAATTACAAGTTGTTTTTACTATCCTGAATGGCTCTTCTCAGTATTACTTCCTCCTTGCAATGATAATGGATTGACACCAGCTTTCCAGGAGGACAGCTGAAGCAAGAGCACTCGTCCTACCCATCCTACCCGCCCAGTGAGGAAAGGCAGTCCAGCCTGCAGGAGAAAGAGAGCTCTAGTACTCATCTCTGACAGTCTGCCTGGCCAATGCCTGTCAAATTTACTTTCTGCCTGCAGAAAGTGAAGCTGACACAAACCTTCCAGGTGAGGAGCCTGGAGACTTGTCATTCTGATTTTTCCCCATGGAAAAATGAAATATTTGTTCACAAACTAAATAAAAAAAAAAAATCAATTTTGCAAGAAGGACATGTTCTATCAGAAAATCCTTCTGATTGACTGTTCCCAACTAGTTTCACTGACAATCTGCATCTGCTGTGGGGGTAGAATAAAAGGAGTGCAAAGTATGCACTCCCTGATGGTATAATGACAGTCTGTGGCTGGGAATTTAAGGCATTGTTCACGTACTCGTAGTATTAACTATGTTTACAAGGGTCTCTGTGTTTATTCTGCCCCCTATTTTTAAATTTACCACTCTCCACAGCATGTATGGTTATGCCCCTCTATCTCCCATGAGCTACAATCCTTTGCTGGAAACTTAAATGTGTGACTGGCTATGAAAACAGTATGATTTGGACAAGCAAAATCCAATTTAAGCAGGATCAGGAGGCCAGAAGAGCTACTGCCAAGGGGACGATGAGAAGGACTCCCAAAGACCTTGCAGAGGCTAAATTTCTGTAGATGGAAACATGAAGACCTCTAGCAAGAATAAGAAAAAAATTGACTAAGACAAGAGTGAGCACAAGAGTTTCTATGCAAAGGTGTCTGATTAATGCAAAAAATAAATCAGCAGTCCCGCTTAAGGCTTCTCTGCTGTACAGGCCTGGCTGTCATCTGGATGAATATGAGCCAGCAGTGTGCCCAGGTGGCCAAGGAGGCCAACAGCATCCTGGCCTGTATCAGGAACAGCATGGTGAGTAGGACTTGGGAGGTGATTGTCTGCCTCTACTCAGTACTGGCGAGGCCTCATCTGGGGTACTGTCTCCAATTTAGGGTCCCTTACCACAAAAAAGACATTGAGGTGCTGGAGCGGGTCTGGAAAAGGTCAATGAAACTGGTAAGGGTTCTGGAGAATTAACCTTATGAGGAGCGGCTGAGGGAGCTGGGGCTTATTCAACCTGGAGAAAAGGAGGCTGAGGGGAGACCTTATCACTCTCTACAACTACTCAAAAGGAGGGTGTAGAGAGGTGGTCTCTTCTCCCAAGTCACAGGTGACAGGACCAGAAGAAGTGGCCTCTATTTGTACCAGGGGAGGTTCAGATTGGGTACGAGGAAAAATTTCATCACTGGAAGGGTTATTAAGCATTCCAACAGGCTGCCCAGTGAAATGGATGAATCACTGTCCCTGGAGGCATTTAAAGGATGTGCAGATATATTGCTGAGGGACATGGTTTAGTGGTGGACTTGGTAGCCTTAGGTTTGTGGTTGGACTCCATGTTCTTAAGGGTCCTTGATTCTATGACTTTATTCTAAATAAATTACTGCCACCGTAAGAGCAGACTGAGTGACTTCAATGAGTGAAATATTGCTACTGACCCTCAAGAGAGAGGAGCTGCTTAATTAAAAGCTTTATTTTTGCTTTAGAAGAATGATTTTTTGAGTGATGTATTTGGATTATATTGTTAAGAAAATGTGGGATTTGTATGCTAAGCATTCATAAATACTTTCTTTTTCTTGTAATCTGGAGTAAATTCACAAATATCAGGAAAGTTACTTATGTTTTCTTGTGCTGCATGTAAAGATAAACTGTTTAGTTTAGTGCAATGTAATATGGAAGAGGATTTTTTGTCTTAGTACAGTATATGAAATGCTCATAATTTTTAAGGTGCAGAATTAACTCAAAAACCACTGAAAAAAGAATGAACACAGTTCCAATAAAAAAAAATAAAATGCAACTTTAGGTGTTTAATATAAAAAAGTCTGCTCCTAGTAGAGTCACTGGATTTTCATAGGATTAGGTTCTTAATTCCAATGGAGATGCTTGGGCAAGAAAGACACGATGCACTTTGAGCTGTCTTGATTGATGACATTAGTAGTCATCCCTTTGGAGACGGTATATACTTATCTCTTTCATACATATCTATACACACATGTATATACATATATGCTCATACACATATATGTGTGTGAATGTGTGTGTACTTGCACAAAGAATCTCTTAGGTGAAAATACCTAAGAACTTTAATTTATGCTTATTTTCTCAAATGTATGCTAAGATATAAATCTAACCTAAAACCTGTCAGGCAGCTCCTTGGTTTAGATAGTTAATATATATGTTTTGCTGGTTTAAATGGGATATTTTTGGTTTAAAATACATGGCATTTAAAAAAGATTAAAGCTTTCCACAACAGTTTTATTAGGAAAATAACCAGTGGCAAGTGTTGAGCTGCTTTTTAATTTTTCCCATAATAATGTCATTAAAGCAATATTTAATTTAAATCCAGCTAGTGTATGATGATAAAAAGTTATTTTCAATACTGAATTTAGATGATTATTTTTCCAAGGTTTATTTTTTATATAGCGTGGAGGGAGTTATAGTCAGCATGCTACTCTACTGTGTTTTCAGTGCAAAAGAATCATATTTTTCATGCACTTTAGAATGCTGAGTTTCTGAAGTTATGCATTTGGGTTATCTAGTTAAGAAAATGTGGGGTTTATATGTTAAACATTCACAGATATTTTCATTTGCTTTTAAATCTCCAACTAAAATTAGGCAGCAACACACCTGAAAATATGCAGTTGTGGAAAGAAACTTTATGTATTCAGGACAATCTGCTGAGCTTCTTTCAGGCCTATAAAATGGTAATTCTGCTAGCCATTGTTGTTGTTATTTATTATGTTTCATTGCATTTCACACGGCCTCATGAGCTTATTCTGACAGTTATGTACTGCCGCAAGACAGTCTACTTTCAGAAAGGCTTGTATTCTAAATAGGACAATAAATGAAACCAACATCCAGGAAATATTAGCAGAAGAATAGCATAAAGAAAACTAGATTTGTAGCCTCAGTATTATGGTGGTCATGTGAGAGAGAAAAACTGAGTGCCGACCTCTATTTTCCAGAAATTTTCTACATTTTGCATAAAATAGTCATTGACTAAATGCATAAATGTCCTGGAGAAGAAAAAGGGTTTCTTCATGTTTGCAGGTGAATGTCCTGCCAAACAAGGCACAGTACTGTCTTGCTCATTCCTTCTTTCTCAGCACAAATGTATCACCTCCCATTCTTCACTTTTCTGTACAAACACAGTCTTTAGGTTTTATTTTTCCATTTTTTGGCTTTGCTCTATAGTTGGAAGGAAGGGAGAAAGGCAGACTCCAATTCACGGAATAGTCACACCAAAAAGAGGAGGTTCAGCACCTGGCAGTCAGCACACACCTAGTGGAATATTTAATGGAATGACAGAATCATGGAATTGTCAGAGTTGGAAGAGACCTCTAGAGATCATCCAGTCCAACTGCCCTGCTAAAGCAGGATTGCCCAGAGCATATCACTCAGGACTGCATCCAGATGGGTCCTGAAGATTTCCAGAGAAGGGGACTCTGCAGCCTTCCTGGGCAGCCTGTTCCAGTGCTCTGTCACCCTCACCATAAAGAACTTTTTCCTCATATTTGAATGAAACTTCCTATGTTCCAGCTTGTGCCCATGTGCCCATTGCCCTTTGTCCTGTCACTAGGAACCACTGAAAAGAGTCCTGCTCTATCCTCCTTCAACCCACCCTTATAAGCATTAATAAGGTCTCCCCTCAGCCTTCACTTCTCCAGGCTCCCTCCCCTTTGCCTGTGCAGTAAGGTGCATTGTAATTGAATTCAAAGTAAGACATCTATCAACACACTTTTCTCTTTAAGAAAAAGCCTTTAATAGAATGATACACAATACCCTTTTCTGAGTAATATGTTCCTGCCCCACAAAGACTGTCAGTCTTTTCTGAAGAAAAGTAGTTCAGCAAATTTACTTACACTTTTCTGCACCACCCTTCTCATTAGGATAACAAGAAAGCATATTTTCATAATTCAGTTTTCCAGTAGTCTATATGGTCTACTGTCTGAGACTGTAGGGAGTGGGTTGTGGTTTTGTGTATGTTTGGACTCAGAGGTCCTTTTCAACTACAATAATTCTGTCATTCTGTGAACTGTAGATCTATATTTCAGCTTTAGTTTTCTTCATCCTCAACTGGCCAGTGTGAAATCTAAGATATCACATCTCATTTGTCAGTCTCTGTCCTGTGCTGGAGTTCAACGGCTGGTTTTTGCTGCCCCAGTAGCCATTCACAGCTCTGACTGTGCTGGTGCAGCTAAAGGTGATGTGATCTACTGAGGGCACATTACATACACTTTCCTCATTATACGGCTGTCAGTTCTGAAAAACTTTAGCTGAAACTTGTCTATGTATTAAATTACTGGCAGATGCCAGTACAAGGTCTGGAAGCTCTGGTGAACTTCCAAGCAGGAGGTCAGCCTGTATGTATTCACTGCTTATTTAGGACTTATTTAAAAACTGCTGCTTCCTCTAACCTCTTTCTTTCTTTTCATTAAAAATCATCAAGGAAACTATCTTGGTAGAAAACTGCAAGTATGATTTGGTATAACCTGGAAAGAGTGCAATGCATAAGTAAAATGACTGGCTCCCACATAAGGTCACAGAATCACAGAATGGAATGTTGGGAAGGACCTCTTGAGATCTACTCCACAAGAGCAGGTTGCACAACACTGTGTCCAGACAAGTTTATCCAACTCTACGGATGTCTCCAAGGACAGATACTCCTTTTTTTCTGCTGCAAGGATGCACTGCTGGCTCACGGTCAGTTTGCTGTCTACTAGGATCTTAATCTCTTTCTCTGGGCAACCCATTCTAGTGCTTGATCACTCTCACAGTAAATAAAAATCTGCTTTCTTGTGTTCGGGTGGAATTTTCTAGTTTTCAGTTTGCACCCATTGTCTCTTGTCGTGTCAGTAGGTACTACTGAGAAGGATCTGGCTCCCTCTACTTCATAGCCCCCCCCATCAGGTATTTACACATAATTGGTATAATCCTCCCCTGACCCTTCTCTTCTCCAAACTGAACTGTCCCAGCTCTTTCAACCTTTCCCCATGCGAAAGACGCTCCAATCTCTTAGTTGTCTTTGTGGCCCTGTGATGGACTTGTTCTAGTAAGTCTCTGTCTTTCTTGCATTGAGGAGCTCAGAAATGGACACAGCACTCCAGAGGTGGCCTCTCCAGTGCTGAGTCAAGAGGAAGGGTAACCTCCCTTGACCTGCTGGTAACAATGCTCCTAATGCAGCCCAGTAAGCTGTTGGTCTTTTTTTGTTTGGTTGGTTTTTTGATTATTTTTTTTTTTTTCAAGGATTCACTGCTGTGTCATGGTCAGCTTGCTATCTACCAGGACTTCAATCTCCTTCACTGCAGAACTCCTTTACAGCCAGTTGGCTTCCTGTGTACTGGTGCCTGGGGTTATTTCTCCCTGGATGTAATTATCTGTAAAAGGACTAGTGGTTAGCAAACCGTAATTTGGGAGTATTCTTGGCCTGAGCAACTGAGATAATGGTAATTCAGTTAACATTTTCCTTTGTACACAAGACTAGTAAAATTCCAGCAATCACCAATTGTGGTATTTTCAGTCACAGATCACAAAGGAGTTTCTGGAAGTGGTGGAATTAGAATACCAGTAATTACACAGGAGAGATACCAAATGTCCTGCTGGAAATTAATATAACACAAATTGCAGAAGTGTTTGTTAATGCTGCATGATGGTTGGGTGGTTCATATATGTATGAACAGATCTTTTTTACATCTCCATGATACTGATCCAAAATAACTATTCTCTTTTAAGATCTTGATGCAGGATTTTTTCTTTCTGCTTTGCTTACTACTTAACAGGTTTGGTACTATTATTATTTGTACTTCTGGAAAAGTAGTTTTGTAGCTGAAATGTGAGTAGGAAGAAAAGAGGTTCCATTCTTTTCTTACACCAGTAAAATACTACTGATTTCAACACATTTAGTCATGAGCAATGGCAGTTTAAATAAGAGGTAAAAGAAACGCATAATCTATCTAGAGTGTGTTAATCTGGGATGTGGTGCTCCGTGCACTGAATATAGGCAGGAGTAGGAGCTGTAGATTGAAAACTCAGTGGAAAGGGCTCTGGGTCTTCCTCTAGTTTGTGTAGACTTTCATTTGCTTCTAAAGGAAACTTAGCCTATGTAAGGAATGCAGTAATGGACTCTAAATCAGCTTTCAGAAAGTTTGTTGACTGTTGTCCTTCAAGCAGTTGGTGATTTACTTCCTTTCCTTCAGGTGGCTGCAGGTCTTGATTTTCTCTTCCTTTCAAGAGACAGCATGAAGTGTAAGGAAGGAGTTTCTGGCAAGGAATTCGCTGCTGTCCTAGTTCTTTGTGTCTTATTGTTGGCAAAAGTAGCATGACCTTACATAATGTGACACGTAATAGAAAAAATAATGTGACAAGATATATCAGACAGGCAGTGCTGCACACGGGATATATGACACATCTCAGCCGAAACAAATACCGCTCTTAGCAAAGATAGTTCTTTAAAAGGTACTTTACTTTTCTTTCTACCCTTCAGGCTGTTGATGGATATGAAGGTCATTACAGAGATTAAACCTCTACCCTGTATAATACCAGAAGCCCAACAAATTGCTGGAACTAATGTTTAAAATTAGAAGATTAAAATTAGAGATAAAACCAAGTGCAAATATGTTAAGCTGTGTGGTCAGAAGGAGAAGATGGTGGGATTTTTTCCCCATTGACTGTCACATCAATTGCACTAGCAATAGCACAAGGCAGCAGGAGCTGTCAATTAGAAATAACACAAGTGAAATTTCATTAAGTTGGGTCATTGTCGTTTGAAAACTGCTTGCAAAACATGGAGTTCAGTGAATTAATAAAGAAACACATTGCAAATTACCCATATATTGTAGTTCGTGGGATGGAGCAATCCCAGGCACAAAAACAGGCTGGGCAGAGAAAGGATTGTGAACAGCCCTGAGGAGAAGGTCTTCTGGGATGTTAATTAATGAGCAGCTCAACATGAGCAGCAATGTGTGCTCATGGTCCGGAAAGCCAACTGCATCCTGGACTGTATCAAAAGCAGTGTGGTCAGCAGGGCAAGGGAGGTGATTCTACCCCACTACTCTGCTCTTCTGAGACCCCACCTGGACTCCTGAGTCCAGCTCTGAACCCCCCAAGATAAGAACAACATTAACCTGCTGGAGCAGATCCAGAGAAAAGCTACAAAGATGATGAGAGAGCTGGAGCACCAGTCCTATGAGGACCGGCTGAGAGAGTTGGAGTTATTGAACCTGGAGAAGAGAAAGCTCTGGGTAGAACTTATAGCAGCTTTCCACTTCTTAAAGTGGGCCTGCAAGAAAGATGGAGAAGAAATCTTTTTCTGGGAGTGTAGCGACATAATGAGGGGTAATAATTTTAAACTGAAAGAGGGGATATTTAGATATCAGGAAGGAATTCTTTCCTGTAAGGGTGGTGAGGTACCAGAACGGGTTGCTCAGAAAAGTTGCAGATACCCCAATACTGGAAATATTTAAGGCCAGGCTGGATGGGGCTTCGAGCAACCTGATCTAGTGGAAGGTGTCCCTGCCCATGGCCTGGTGCTTGGAATCTTTAAGGTCCTTTCTAACGAAACCATCCTATGATTATAAATTCTCATTTAAACCTGTTTTAAACTATCAAAACAAACTTCTGCTCTTTCAAAATCAATCTTTTCTTCTGTCATCATTTCTATTGTGTTTTTCCGTATTCCTGTTGTGTGACCAGTTTTCATACTGTACAAGAACCCATAAAGTGAGGTTAGTACTTTCTCATTGCTTCACTGCAAATGGCTTCTTGTTGCTCGGGATGAGACATTTGCCTTGGTTTGGGAAATATCAATATGAATTCTGGCCATAAATGAAAGCTGTGCTACTAATGCTTTTGTCAAGGGGCTTGTTTCTGGTTTGGTTGACGATTTGAACAATATCGGGCATATCAGTTTGCCTCCTGACCTCAGTTTTCCTCCGTTGTTTGGAGACAAGAATATGAACCTTTCTTTGAGGAATGTTTTATGATTTAAGAGGTGAGAATAAGATGAGAACAATTCAGGTAGTGTTACGTTTTGCTATATTTATTGCTATTTAATTTTCCCATAATGAGAGTTGACAACCTTGGGCACAAATAGGTGAGGGCTCTTTATGAGTTAATATTTGGCAGTTCCTTATCAAATGATACCTCATCAGGAGACTTTTGTTGGATGCCAGAATTTTTTATATAATGTTTCACCATGCAAATATTTTAGAAGAGGGATTATCCACAGAGATCATTCTAGTTGGATTAAAAGATTTACAAAGGAAGAAAATTGGACAGGAAGAAACACATGAAGCTATTATTTTCTTTTTAAACTTGTTGCTCCTATTGTCAGTTTGGCAAACTATGGGTCACATATTGAGTACAGGACTGTACTCTAAACACCTGCACTCTTAGAGAGGACAGGGTTTATTCTGCATGATACACTTTTTAAGTTATTTGTTATTTCTTTCCCTGTTTTAAAATGGTGAAATTTCGCTAATTTAAGGGAAGATGTTTCTGGTTTACATCAAAAAAATGAGCAGAGAATTTGACTCTTGACTTACACTCCTCATATTAGATCCCTACTTTTGCTCAAGAAAATATGCCCTAAGAGACAGTGCATAATATTTTTATCTCTATACCAGAAAAAAAGATATTCTGATATGTACTAGAATGAAGAACTTGAGCCAGTTGTTCAATTCTAATATTATATGAGATGTTTCTTATTTTTGTGTGTGTGTTCTTTCTTTCCCTTCTTCAGTTTTTAAATACTTTATTTGCATAGTTTTGATTGTTGCCAGAATCAATGGAGTTCAGGTTAAAAAAAAAAAAATAGAAGACAATATTATAATCTTCCACTAATATAGAAAGATAATTAAAGCTTACTGCCTTAAATCATAGCTCTAGGCCATTCCTCTAAGATAAACCCTCAGTAAGCAACAAGAAAAGGAGAGAGCCAGGTATACTTCACTTTTGTATACTTAAAGCATAAGGTTTGTGACTGGACAGTTCTTATCAGAACACGATATTGATTATAGTGTCTGTTTTCACACAAGTTCTTCTTTTCACTGAAAAACTCATTTTCCTACATGTTAATTCAGATGCAGTGACCTCCAGGAAAACCTTATGGTATGCATTTCCAAAACGAATTCACAATAGCATGCTAAGCTTCAGACTTGTCTTTGTTTGCTCTTGACACAGATGTCAAACTGAAGTACCATCTCTCCTCTTGAATCTCAGGAACCAGAGGTTAGACAGCCTAACAGTTGGCAACCTGATTCACTGTCTCAGAAGTTGTTGTGGAGTGCTGGCTTTTTTTCTTCTTTCATTTTATACTGCTTCCTTCTTGCATCTTTTTTTCTTCACTATATGGTATTTTGTCATTTGAAAACTGAATGACACATTAATTTCAAGCACTAATGGGAAACTTTCAACTTGAAATCTAGTCAATTTAAAGGAAATTAAATGCAGTTTCTGCCAATGAATTTACCTTGAGACATCCTGCCAGTGTTATATTTTTGCATTCACATTTTCCTATCTTTAAACTGTATTTCTTTTTCTCTATTGCTGTGTGAAAGACAAAGTCGCTGGAGGATGATAGTGACAGAATGAGTGACTACACAACAGGTGCCCACAGAACTGTCTCTGTGCCATGAAGAGCAAGTTGAAAATTTTGCACATTTTTAATTTTCCAGAGGAACTTCACATAACATGCAAAAAGATATTTATTTTCTAAGAACCCTCACTGTTCTTGAATAGATTTGTAACAAAATTTGAATAAAACTTTGCCTTTTTTGACAAAATATATCTGTAAAAGGAAAGTTGCAACAGAAAATATCTGATCAGCCTTGGTACAAAAAGTCCCTGCCAAGTAAATGGATGAAAGACAGAATTCCTAATCCCTTCCAATGCCTGGCAGTAAAAGGTATTACTTCTTATAAAAGTGGTGAAAACATTTTTTGGAATGAAGTATGATTTTTATGATAACAGTATCCCTTTAATTAATTAAGCATAACATATTATCTCTGTCTGGATAGTGCTGGCTGCAGCTGAGAGCAACTGAGTTCCTACCATCTGAGTTATACATTCACCCTATTGACACAGTTTTAAAGCCATGAGACCTTCTGCTTTTTTCAGTGCAGAGAATTCAGCAGCCCCCACCTAAATGCTAAACTAAAGTGTACTTCACAGATTCACTTCAGGGATTCACTTACCCCAAAGATCACACACTACTCAAAGACATGAAAGTCTTTTTCTGCTTTGTTCTAACTTGATTTCCAATGTGGTCATAAAGTTCCTTCTTTGCAAACATGAGGAAATACTGCAGAGGTAGTCAATCGCCATTAATAGCCATTATCTTTACCACAGGTAAGGGAATAAAGGTTACATGTCCTGGGATAAATACAAACACCTATAATTTATTTTAATTTTTAATATTTTTTGGAGACAATGCCTAAGGATGTCAAACTGAGACTTCACTGCATTGGTCACTTGCCGGCAAATTGACCTTGCCCCCTGCAGCTCTCTGTTTTTTTAAAACCAACCTATGCAAATTAAGATATATTGGTGGAACTCTTTAAATGTAAGAAAAAACATTTTTCTTTTCTCAGGTTTTCTTAATTTCAGACTGGGGTAAACTGTCTCACAATAAAGCACGGCTTCTTTCTAGGCTTTATCTACCTATCTAGTATAGATCTAGAGATGGTAGGATCATGGATCGCTTGCCAGTTTAAGCCCAAAGCAGCAGTTTATTAAATCCATAAAGAGATAATAAGTTAACAGGAAGAAGTTCATTTGTATAAGTTAGTAGTGACATGAGTCCTAAAACTAGTGACCTCAAGACATGCTGCAATAAATCAGTGATTCTTGTAGTTTATCCAATTTCTTGTTTCTCTTTCAGACACATTAGAAATTCTCTGTCCTGCTTCATTTTTCCCTCTGAGAATGAAGAGAGCATGCTGACTTTAACTACAAAGACTCAGATCATACACAATTTGCTTGTCAACAAGGATGTGCTCCAACTAACAAGTATTCTGACATATTTGGGTGATTCATCTGTCACGTGACAATAAATGCAGAAAGATGTGGGGAATCTAAGTAGCTTTATTTTCACTAGTTTGCCCATGGAACTTGTGTTGCTTTGGCTTTCTTGTTTTTAAAATATATCCAGCCACTACTAAGCATGTCTCAGGAGGTATCTCATTATGAAAGCTTTACATTGCTCAAGGCAATGATATGGTGCTTTTGCTTTATTTTCTTGATTCCTCTGACAATGAGCACAGTCGAGAACAGCTGGTTGTTGCTTTCCATATTTTTTCAACTGGACTGAGGCAAATATAGCAGACTCTGAAAATGGAAACCTTTGTCAGTGCCAAAATCTGTGTTGTTTCATGAGACATTCCTTATAAGCAAGTTAAATATAGGCAGAATGGCTTTCAGCAGAAGAAGAACTTGGACAAGGTAGCTAAATAAAGGACCTGACATTAAGGGAAGGCGTAAATCTGTCTCATTGGATCACATCAACAGGCAATGTTCTCTGTGTCAGGAGATGGTGAGAAAATGAGAGAAATGTTACAGAATTTAGACAGCAACTATCTCCCCAAAGACAGACACATTATATACCACAAGCTGTAAAAGTTTTGGACATTGTCATCACTTCTAAGTTGAGAAAATTATGACTTTTAGTCCACAATTACCTTTTGTCAATTGCCTTTTGAAATATTTGCTCAAGCTAATAAGACAACTTCTCCAAGACACAGAGAAGAAAAACTCCACAAAATTGACCATGTGAAAGACTGATACAGAATGCATTTCAGACAATTGTTTTTTCCATTATTTTGTATTTTCATTCACATTTTCATTTGATTTTTCAAAAGTTCTAATGAGAAAAAAAAATAGTGTTTTTCTACATAGTTTTACTCTGTTGTTTTGTTGTGGTTTTTTTTTACTCCCATTTTTCTTAGTTTGGCCTCTTCTTATTTCTCTTAATTGCCCAGATGTTTGCATGAAAATTTGTCTTCTAACCAGTTATAAGCAAGACTTCCCTGAGTGAACTGTGTTCATTTCATATTAGATAATCTAAAATCAGTGGTGAACCTGGACCTCTTAGCATTCCCACAGATAATTTGAAAATCTTATTAAAAAAAAACAAAGACAACTTACAATCTTTTCAGCCTGCTTAGAGAGGGAGTATTAGGAGAACAGCTTATGTTCTGGGCTGGGTTACCAGAAGTCTGGAAGGAAGATGCACTCTCAGCATAATAAATATTAGAATCTTTAACACTAATTGTAACTGCTCAGAGCACAAGGCTTATTTGGCTAGACCCAACTATATCTTTCTGCCCAGCAGTTTTGTGCCTGTTTTCACTCCTCTTAGAACTCTAATGGCCAGAGACACGGTGGCTAACATGACATCTTCGCTCTGTCTGAGAATGCCATCAAGTCCACGAAATATGCACGGGGTTGGTTCTGAAAGGGATGGGAGGACTGTATTTAACCAATTGAATGATCACTTCTGTTTCCCTAACATCTGTTTGTTTTTAACTGTGCTTTGACTTTTTCAACAAATACTGTTAAGTGTGGGGTTGTCTCAATCCTGTATACATGTCAAACTTCATATGTCTTTGGATCACCTTTTTCCTTATCCTGGTAACTCACCTCTTGACCATTTAATCTTTTCTAATTTTTGTCACAGGATCTTTCACAAAAATCAGTGTATTACTTTCTAGGCCTGAGTTACTGAAGAAGAACCCTTTTTCTATTAGTCATTCCTAAAAAAAACCAAACCATAAACATAAACAGCAGGAAAGTAGATTGCAAGAGTAGTGAAGCAGATGCTTTGTTAATATCATTTAACATTTTTCTTATTGACAGACATAAGAATTATCACATACTGTTTGATTTTCGGCAGAGAACAAAGACCATCTAAATTCCCCTTTGAATGACTTTTCGGTGTTAAGCTTAACCAGCATTGAGGGTTTTACAAATGGTTTCTTATTCCCACCTGTGTATAATGGTGGGTTTATGCCTACATCTACTTCAGATAATTTTTTGTTATCATTTATTTTTATGGACTGAACATTATTAGAGACACAATCTTCTTCCTGAAAGCTTGCCTACCTTTCCTCAATGAGGCCAAAGTTCATCTCTGGGCACTTCCAAACCATCAGCCATGTTGTATTAGACTGTCTATTTTGCATTAGACCCCTGCAAAAAGAGGGAAAAAAAAACACATGAGAAAGACATGCTAGCAACTGCAGGGCTACAGAGGGAATTCCAAACTGGGAGCAACCATAATGCTTCCACTGCTTGCATGAAAGTGGTATGTAGGTGTAGAATACTGTTCTATGTTTTTTCTTGTAAAGTCTGTCCTATGCTAAAAATGACCTGGTTGTTATTCTCCTGCAGACACAGAAGCCCAGCAGTACAGATTTCAGTGCTGGCACAAAGTCTGTGTTTGTATGGGAATAGACAGAACAGTCAGATCAATGGAAATGTTCATGCTGACTTCTGTCTCGTGCTATTTCCAAATGTGGAATTAATACAAACTTGCCTGTTTTACCCTGTTTCCAATGCTATTCATTATTTTTATGTTATTAATGCTTTTTTATGATCAGTCAATTCTGTAGCCTCTGGAACAATCTTTCATTTGTACTCTAAGTTCACTGCTGGAGACTCAGGAGCACTTACAGCAATAAAGATTATAGATTAACAAATGATATCTTTTTAATGTTATTGTTATTTTAATCCAAATTATGGAGTATTTCTCAGTTTCAAGTCTCCTTGACAAAACATAATTAATGTGAAAAATGCCAGTCCAGCTTCCGTCTCCCTAGGATTTCTAATTAAAAAGCTGACTCATGGACTACACTGGTGCATTACCGTAAGAGAAATCAAGAGTAATTCAATTGGTACTGATTTACATACTTCAAGTTTCCAGTGGTGTAAGTGAGAGCAAAAAACTTGCACAGATCTTAATGTACTTCGATTTATGTAAGCCATGCCACACACTTACGGATCTTTCCTTCTCAGTCATTTTAGTGATTGGCTACTGCAACAGTATGACTTTCCCACAAAAGCCATAAATGCTCTTAAATTGAGGAGTATTTCTAAAATAAAGAGGGAAGAAGATACCATTCAAAATTCAGTGGTGCTTTAGTTAAAAGTCAGAAGTTCATCATCAGCACTCATGCTGATGGAAACATTGCATGTAGGTGCCTTGGCCTTTTTTATTGATCAGGACCTTTCACCAGCAATTCTGCTGCCTGTTTGCCCAGAGCAGCTCTGTACCCTTTCACTTAAGACATCTCAGAACCTCTGTGGCAACATTTTCCTCTGTTTGCCTGGTTGATTTCCTGCCATTTTTCTCCTGTCATTTTCCTCATGTCATTATTCTCATGGCCTTGTGCCTGCACACACTGATATTGCTGTTATGGAAAGTGTTTGCCATGAGCATGAAAATCATTCCTTCTTTACCTTCTTTTCCTCCGCTTTGGTTGTAGCTTTTAGTTTACCTTAGGGACCCTAATAACACAGAAGCATAAATCTTAGCATCCACTCAGCATGCAGCCTCTGTGGCTAATCAAAATGTTCTTCAGCATCATAAGTGGGATCAACCAATGGGGACTTTGAGTGGATTCAGATGAACCTGTGCTGTTACTGTGGTAAAATATTACCAGGAACCTCCATTGCTTCTCCTCTTCTTTCTCTTTATCTCTGCTTTTGATATTTTATTTTATATAGAAGTAAATTTCAGCCTTAGAGCTGATGAATGTGAACTTGTCCAACCCTAGTTTGTGCAGCAGAGGCACTATACAGCAAAAAAACTGAATATAATGGCCTACCCAATAAGATCATGACTATACTAAGCAACAGAGAAGTGCCTGGAACTATTTCCTAACCTTGAGGCTAGCTGTCAGGAATGATCAGCGTCCACGTAGCTTCTTCCACCTGACCAGTTATTCCTGCTGGGGACAGCCCTGGTGTGAAATAACACTGACTCAGACACCCTCGAGTCCATCGGGTAGTGATTCAGCTCACCGTACAGTGGACAATGAGGACTTGCTTCTTCAGCCATATCCACACACACCTGGTGCCAGCTGATCTGCTTCTAGACTCTGAGATGTCCTAATAGGGCAGGCAGAAATCACAGAGGACTTGAGCAAGACAACATCCTGGGACAGGACGGACACCTCAAAACTTCTCAGTTGACACCTGATGACACCTCCATGTGAGCGATACTACTGGGCACTAATATCTGGTCAATATTAATTCTTTAGGTTTTACTTAGTGTTTTTTAAATCTCCACTGACTGCACAAGAAGCTTAGAAACACAGTTAGAAACACTGTGACACAGTTACCAACAGACAGCCAGTGTCAGGCTGGTTTAGTTGTGGGGTGTCCCAGAGATCTCCAGAGATGTCACAGGTATCATAAAGGACCTACAAGAGGTTTAATCCTCCTGGAGCTAACTAAACCTTCAAGTGCATGGGCAAACACTTAAATGGAAGTGCCTTAATCTTGATTTGAATCCTGCTTTTGGGCACTATGGTGATGTGTGACTGTGAAAGCCTTTAAATATAGTGAGTGCTTTCCAGCATTCTGTGTGGCAAGACACTACTTTGCATGAGTAATACCAGTATAAATGCATCTACATTCAAACAATTTTCATTAATTAACAAACTTAAGTTAGATAAAGTCAGGCTGTGATAGACTTCACTCTACTGTAATATTTCATCCCATACACTAACTTTACACCATAATCACATGAATAAAGTATTGCAGTCTAAATAAACAAAGCAAGAGAAATCTCTTTAAATAATCTTTATGTTTGAATAGTTCTTGATAGCTTTTTCCATTAAACTGTCCGCTGTCAAAATAATGTACCTTATATTAGAACTCACACCTATAGATATTATTGCACACCTTAAAACCTGACCATATAGCTGATAGCAGATCAATAATTTCATAATTATTTTTTTCCCAGAATGCTCTAATAGTTTAATACTAGGAGTAAACTACAAACGTATACACCCTGCTTTCACCATGCTTTTTATTTACCAACAAGGACATCAGAGTATTTTTATTGTGTTCTCATATGCAAGACTTTTGAAAGAGATTTGAAGATGAAGGAAGGGGAGATCATGAGAAATGAGAAGGATTATAAACAACTTAGAAATAAGCTTCAATTTCATTGAAACAGGTACCTATAATGTTTGGCTTTAAGGAAGTTTTAAACCCTTATCTTAAGGATCCGTGTCACTTCAAAATGAACTGATGTTACAATGATTCAATACCATGCACAACGTTTCGGAGCTCGAGCGCTCTGCATTCGTTGTCTGTGTCACACAGGGTTGAGAGATAATAGGCAGCTACTGAGAGAACAGCATCCTCTTGGATGCGTCCTAGGGAAAGTTTTCTGAGCTCTCTTTTTGCGCTTTGAGTAAAATAAAACACAAAACAGTAAAGAAGACTGGGAAATGGAGAAGTTGGAAATGTAAAGAGTTAGAAGCAATGAATCTGAAACAGAGGAAACAGAAGCTTGAAGAAGTCAATAGTAATGAGGTGAATGGAAGTTATGCAGGTTCTGAAAAACACCGTTTACGCTAGGAAGATGCACAGGGTAATTTCACGCTAAGGAGGCTGTTATGCTGCTAATTTTTTGGAGGGTATGCCTAGCTATGCTTGGTGTACCTCCAGAGCTCTGCTCAGAACTATGATACTTTACAGTTCTGCTTCAGCTCCCTATTCTCAAATCAGAGTCACATCTGTAGATTAGTTTCATTCCCTTTCTCAATTTATTTCCCTTGGTACCCTTTGGTGAACTCCAGTGATTATGAGGATAAGGGATTATTTATGTGCTCTAGATCCAGCCAGAGATCGGGCTTTGCAAACATTTATTTTATGGTTTGCAAATTCATTGCCTTTTGTGACTTGCATTAACCCAAGCAGTGATTAGTAGTCATGTCATTAACCTATTATATAACCTATTATATAGATAATATCAGCCTGGATACTACCTAAAAGCTTCAGGCTCATTTAGCATGCTTTCCCCACCCCCCACCCCCCCCCCTTGCTCTAATAACGTATTAAAGGTATTTACAAGATTTTAATAATCTCAGTAAATTAATCAATTAAAAAAAGAAAAAGAAAAAAAAAAGTTTGCCAATTCCTTACTGAAATTAAGGGAAATATTTCCATCTAGCATTTCTTTCTGATTTGTAAAAAATTACCATTTTCTACTGAAAGCCTGATCAGAGCGAGAGCTACTTTTAATTAGGTAGATAGTTTAGGAAGTGGGTAAACAGGGAAATCTAGCAAGAAACAGAATGACTTCTACTTACAATTCACAGTAGAATACTCCATGTTTAATTGTTCCTGACAGACAGGAAAATTTGCTGAGGAATCATATTACAAGTCCCAATCCTTTGTGGAAGTCAAAATTTGAGTGTGAATCAGGGTATTTTCTCATGTCCATGACCTGTTCTGGAGAACAGAAAGTAAGTTTATGAACCATCTATATCCTGCTCTTAATAGCAAATATTACTAGCTGATTATTTTGACAGAATATGGGAAATAAACAAGCAATTCAGAACTGATCAGAAATGAAATAAAATATTCTGTCTCTATTTTTCTCTCTTTTCTCTTGAATTTCATTATTTGCTTTTTATAGCAGCTTTGTTTGCTTTAAAAAATACAGAAGAATCTGTGGAGGAAAGACTCTTGAAAATGTCATCCATGTTTTGAAAAGGGGAAACTTTACATTTTCATTTTCAAAATCTCAGCTTTCAAAGAAACATAGTCTGCTGGGTAAGGCAGAAAAAGTTAAAAGCAGACAAAGGAAATAACCTGAAACAAGTTCCAGTTTGCATTTGAACCTGTGCCTCAGGATTTCATTTTATATTTAATACTGTTTCCTGGGTTTAATTGCTCCAAAGAAGCAGTGATGAAATCTAAAGAAAAAATATCCCATAACAGTAAAAAAAAACCTGCTTGAAGTTGTATCTAAATGTTAACTAAATCCCTCTCTGTGAAGCTGATTTTTTTGTGAGAACTCCTAAAGAAAAAAGATGTTTCATGTCCCAAATGTTCTCAGAGGTTACCAGTGCATACTGTCAATGAGAGTTTACTGCTCTTAACTGACTTGTCCTTCACTCATTTTCTCTCCAGTTTTCTATACACATGCACTGAGTGATCTCAGTAGATTGGAGCAAGTGGCGCAAAGAGAATGTTCTTGCTCCTTCCCCAGGTTTCTACCCCATCTTTGGGGTAACAAATTTTGTTACCCAAGTTATTATTATTTGTTACCCAAGTATACCCTCACGCACTTTCATACGGTGTGCATGAAGCAGTGAACCCTTATGGCTTCAAGGTGAAGCAAAAAGCCTGATTTGTATTCCTCATCCTGTTGCTACTTTTCCACTTTTGAGCAAGTTATGACTTTGCTTATCTCCATAAAATGGATTATGACAGGAATTTCTTGTCATCAAGGCATGTTATGTGGCTAATTAACTTATATTTGTCATGTCTTTTTATGGCACTTGTATGGAAAGCCTTACATTGCTGTTGTAATGAGTTCACTCTCTTTCTATCAACTGCAAATGAAGCAAT
>VZTM01022386.1:33035-58537 GCA_013400555.1 Jacana jacana
AGCCAAATGAAGCAATGGCTGTTTTAATACTGAAGCATATTTCTATTCTTAATTATGGGCTAGATTATTATCACTCTCAACCCAGCTTGAAGGTACTCTCCTCTTTGCAATATCCATTTCTCAGGTTTGTGCTGTTAGGTTCAGCTAATTTATTTTTGTAATTGGAAAGGAAGTAAGTTTGAGGAGGCATCACTGTGCTTCATCTTGCCCATCAGGAACTGAATAGCTTGTGGTCATTTGAATGTGTTAAGTATCCCGGAGTGCAGTCAGGAAAAGCACTGTAAAATGTAAATTGCATTGCACTGAAAATGTACCAGCTGTTAGTAAGAGTGAAGAACAGGAAGGAAAGTCAGGTGAGTCTCAGCTCTAAGGCTCTGCTCAGTGCTATGAGTCTCTCGAACAGGGCACAAATCCATTTCTGACTCCTACTATTTACAACAACCTATTACTTTGGTATTATTTGGAAGTTAATTACAGCCCATCAGCTCTTTTGGCTCAACAATATTTCAGTGAAAAGTATTCAGGCATTACGTGACTGGTTGCAAGGGAGATTAACAAAAAGTCAGAGAAGTGAAATAATCAGGGGATTTCTTTGTTAATAAAGAACTTGATGAAAAACAAATTAGTTAACACTACACTGACTTGAAATCTTGCTGATGGCAAATTTTGAAATTAATTTGAAATAAAAAAAAAAACTCAGAAAACATTTTAATGTTTAGCATAACATCAAAATTACACAGAAAATTTGTGAAAGTGTAGATCTCCATCTCTCGTTTCTAGGCATGAGGATGACCCTCATTGGTATAGCATCTGAACACTTCTGTCATGCTATTTTAAAAATCAGAAACCAGAAACCCTGTGTTTAAAATGAAAAAATATATGCATTAACCATGTTGAAAGCCATTCTGTTCACTTGCATTAGATCTTATTATGACTGTTTAGGAATCACAACAGGGAGAAGCTACAGCCTGTACTTTATCTGCACTTTGTCTACTGAGAAGACAAGCACAATGTGGCTGCATATGTTTCTGGTATTCTAAGAGGTTGGTAGTTATGCCATATGCTCAATGTGTGGCATACCTATGTAGAGCTGGCACAATTGGGATAGCGTTGTCAGGATCACACAAAATAGCACAGAATTTTCCAGTGTGAACTGAAATCTAACTACATTTTGTCAGAGCCTGTCCCAAAGTGTGGGTGGAAATCTCTGTATCATCCTGTGTCATGTGGACCACAAGTCATTACTCAGAGTGACAAACTTTTCCTCAACAGCCAGCAAGGCGATTGTTTCCACATTCAGTTTCTCCAGCATCGAGCATTTGTTCCCTTGCCAACTAATGTATATTTCAACCGACATGGTGTTTGTGGGCTGAACAGAGAAGAGTTCACTTTGTATTAATGTTTGCGTTCCCAAATGAAACATTCAGACGATAATGATAATGCAGTATAGGGAAAATTGTTTCACATTTGCTTTCCTTTATGTACCCTGTTCATGGATTGTGTGAAGATTTACAGTGTATGCATTCAGCATGAGGTCATGCATCAGTGCCAAAGCATTTCCTTGATTCTGCCTATTAAACTTTTCAAATGAATAATATAATGCACATATATTTTGTCTCAGGAAAACAAATGCAACTTCATAAAAACCCAATGAGGATGGGAAGTATATGTTTATCTTAATAATTTCAACCATAAGTACTAACATATCACAGGTTAGGTCCCCAAAAGTTGTGAGGGTGTCTTAAAGATCATCAGAATAGGAAAAAATATAAGATCTTTCAAGTTGTCTTTCTTTGGTTTGCTTTGGGGTTTGGTTTGTTGTTTTTGGTTTGTTTGGTGTTGTGGGATTTTTTTATTTATTTATTTTCTTTTCTTTGTGTATTGAGAGACACTTGGGATAGCTTTTTCAAACTTTTTGTTTTCCAGACATGGAGACTAGAAACTTATTTTTTGAAAGAAAAACTTTCCAATAGTTATGTACACATTTCAGTCACAAAGTCAGATTTGAATAAATACACCATTATTTATTTTGACCTTCATACTAACATCATGATCGTGGCAAGTGGGTTGTCATATTTTTGCAGGCAAAGAAATATGGCACAAAATAACCAAGTCAGGGATTTGTAATGAAAATTCTTTTTAGCTGGACAAGCAATTCCCTTACAGTCTTTTGGAAATGGCAACTAGAGGCGAGTTCATTTCACCTAATCCAAGTTTGTTGTTTGGGATCTGTAATGGAAGAGATTCATATCACCTAATTCTATCTGTCTTGTAGGTGTCTAGCCTAAATGAGTTGCTAAGGCTCCTCTTATAGTTAATGGAGAGTGACGGGAACCTCCAGACTACAATTCATTCGACCTGTCATAGAAGCCTGTCCTAAGGAAGAACTGCAGCCTCCACTGATTTTACAGCAAGCTTGAGACAACTCATTCCCACCTTTGTTTTTCAGCTGGATGAGGTTAGAAGTGAGGGATCGCACCACAAAGTCCCTTTCCAGGCACGACTGCCCCCATGTGTGAGCTACATTCCCAGTCAGAACCTGAAACAAACCCTGAACACCACGTACCATCCTAGTACTTGGTAGTTAAAGTGAATGCAAACTTTTGTGCTTCTATGCATTTGACAGCTTATGAAACAATTTAGTTTGTAATACATTTGCTTAAATGAAAACCTGATTAATTCCACTGTACTGACTTATTAGAACTAATAGGTTTTGTTACATGTGTTGCAATTTAAGCATTGTTAATTATTCAGAGCTGAGTGAATATCACAAAACATTTGTCATGAATATTTGCACACATTTTAAACAAAATTGTCCTTGGCAGTGTTTGCAACAGTTAAATATTTGATTTTCATGTATATTTGGGTGAGACAATTTTCTTCTCATGAATATCAGCAGAAAGGGAATCTCATATGAAAATTCACACAAATATTTATTTAAGTGAATAGTTGAACCTGCAATATACTTCCCAGCATCTTTGGGAATCAGCAGAGTGGAATGGTCATGCAGCTGGCAAAGCAGTTTGAAATATGTTAATAATATCTTCTTTAGATGTCACCAGGAAAAAATATGGCGAAGTGAAAATTGTCATGCAGCACTACAGTCAATTGAAAAAATACCACGATTTCCATTTGATGATATCTGAAGCACATAATAATCCAGAATCTCCACATTCAGGGAAATAACTCTGGACCTCTTAGACTGACCTGCCACTGGGAAAACCATGGTATGCAGTACACAATACGCAGGGATCCCACACTGCACTGGCACCAACTATGCATCTCTCTTGTTGCCTGGAGTGAGGCATGCAGTGTTCCCGTCTGAGACGTAGAGAGTGGAGGGAAGACTGAACATGTCAGAGAGCTACAGCCTCTGAGACCAGTCTTTTATATGGTGCAATGCCTGATACTCATTCTGGTAAACTCTGGATTTCCATGGCATAAGTATTTGCACCTAGTCTAGCCTACTCTTTTTAAAGTGAATAGAAAAAATAGCCCTCATAAGCAAGCTTGTAAAGGGGAGGGACTCTTTATCAGAGTGGAGAAATAGGATGAGGAATAATGATTTTAAACTGAAAGAGGGGAGATTTAGATTAAATATACGGAAGGAATTCTTTACTATAAGGGTGGTGAGACACTGGAACAGGTTGCCCAGAGAAGTTGTGGATGCCCTGTCTCTGGAAGTGTTCAAGGCCAGGCTGGATGGGGCTTTGAGCAACCTGGTCTAGTGGGAGGTGTTCCTGCCCACAGCAGGGAGGTTGGAGCTCGATGAACTTTAAGGTCCCTTCCAACCCAAATCATTCTATGATTCTATGATTTTGTGTCTCTACAATGCAAGCGTTCATTTACATGATGAAATGCTTTCTTCTTCAGCTCCCAGAACATTTTCCCTTCATCTAAACCAGTAAATGTCCTTTCATCTGATCTTACTGTCTGCCAAGATGACGCCAATGGTCAGCAATATGGGGATAGTAAGCTCCAGAGACAATTTCCTATAGGCAATATGAAATTGTGGTGGACCCAGCTCCCAAGTCTAATATGACAGGTGTCACAGCACCTTGAGGAGTGCAGAGCATTATCCTCCATTATCCTCCTGATATTAAAACATTGTTCATTGTGAAACAGCCACATGTCATTTCAGTCACTTTGAACTGGAAAAAAATAGCACAAATAATCCTGATATTCTAGGGCCAAGATCTCTAATGTGTGGAAACAGACTGTTTCAGCTAAAGTGGGCAGCCCTGAGCAGTGTGGACTTGCTATACCCTGGCATCAAAGTACAACCCTCTTTAGCTGCATAAATGGGGCTATTACTCCCCACTGTTAATAAAGGGATTCTAGGCATCTACATTAACAGTATCTAAGGACAGGTGAGATAATTCCCCTCTGCCTTGGATGACATCTCTCAGTTTCCACTTTTTCAGGCAGAAAAGACCATTAGGAAGAAGATCAGACCAGTGGGATGAACCAGCAGCTGTTGAGCGAGGAATGCACTGGCAGCTTCTCAGGACTAAAGAGAGCTAGTGCGTGAATCCAATGCCTGCTGCTCTTTGAGCTAGTGCCTGGACCAATAAACCTCCTGTTAAAATGAGCCTGCTGTGACTGTTTTGTTGGTATTTTTAATTTAAACAATAGCTAATTAAATATGAAAGCAATTAGTATTTCTGTTCAAACAGCTGTCATGTAATGTCTGGTGCTGCAGTTATAATTCCTTAGCAGTATTGCAAATGGTTTAGAAACAATGGCTTTTGGGGAGGGGAAATAGAGCAATATTTTCTGTGGGCATTGGAAACCACTGGCAGGTGCATTTAGTTTTTGCTGCTTCAATTTACAAGTGTGTGGGATGCTTAGAAATAAATATCCTTTGAATTCTGGTGGAACATCACAGCATCACAGAATGATATGGGGTGGGAAGGGACCTCTGGAGATCATCTAGTCTGGCTCCAGTGCCAAAGCAGGTCCTCCTAGTGCAGGCTGCACAGGAGCTTGTTCAAGTGGGTTTTGAATGTCTCCAGAGATGGAGACTCCAACACCTCTCTGCCACCCTCAAAGTAAAGAGGTTCCTCCTCATGTTTAGGTGGAACTTCTTATATACAATTTAGTTTCCATTTCCTCTTGTCCTCTCAGTGGCCACCACTGAAAAAAGACTGTCCCCTCTCAGCCTTCTCTTCTCCAGGCTGAAAATACCCAAATACCCTCACCCAAGTCCCTCAGCCTTTCCTCACAAGAGGGATGATCCAGGCTCATAATCACCTTTGTGTATCTTCTCCATCAGTTCCCTGTCCTTCTTGAACTGGGGATCTTAGAATTGGACACAACACTTCAGACGAGGCTTCACCAGGGCAGAGTAGAGGGGCAGGATAACCTCTCTCAACCTGCTGGTCACACTCTTCCTGATGCACCCCAGGATACCATTGACCTTCTTGGGCACAAGAGCACATTGCTGGCTCATGGTCATCCTGTAGTCTACCAGGACTCACAGGTNAACAATATTCACCATGCTCCCACGAGGAAGGCAGACCACACCCACTTCCCTCATTATAATATATAGCAGGGAGAGTAACACAGTTGCTGACGCTGTCTTCCAGCCTTAACAGTGGAAGATTTTCTTATGCACGTCTCAAAAACTCAGTGGAGAAGGAAAGTATTACGGTCTTCCTCCACCCTTGAGCTTTTTTGTACCCCCTAGTTTGACAGACAACAGCAAAAATAATTTAAAAAAAAAATAAATGAAAGAGTTCATTAAGAAACTGGTGAGGCAGAAAGGCAGTTAGAATTCCTGTTCTCCTCTTGGCAGCAGATTGTAGTTTGCATGGAGAAAAGCTAAGGTGCTCTTAGCTTTCCTACACTTCCTACCCAACCCTATAAGACAGTGAAGCCAGCAGGGCTCTCCAGTGATTTGGTGTTACTGATGACACCCTGGCAGTGACAGGATCAGCAGTAGCCTGGGTGGGGCAATGGAACGGAGTTGGAGCTCCTCATGTGTATGCTGGCAGTACACATCTTTCACTTTTTCATCTCACCTTTCACTCTTCTTGGCCTGGCGGATTGGTTTCCAAAGCCCAGTGGCTGCGGTACAATTGCAGTCACATATGTCTGATGTCAGGCTGGGAGATCCGCACATCTTCTCAGTGCCATTCTTGTCCAATGTTCCTGCAATTGAGCATGCCCTTGCAGCATCTAAAATGTTCAAAATTCTACAGCCACTAGATTTATTACTTGTTAGGGTCTGTATGCTGACCCACTGGAGCTATAGACCTCCTGCTCCTTTTAGCTGCAGTTCAGCCTGTACTTTTGTAATCTGAGTCATTAAGTTCACTTGATCAGATGCTTTTTTCACAAACTAATTGTGAGGGATCCACAATACTTTAGGTTCTTACTGATGTTACCATGGCTTTCTGTGTTGAACCATCTACTAACTTATTAATGTAGTTACGCAGAACTGTCATCACTACAAATTCCTCTCTTATGTAAGAAAATGGGGAAAAATATGATTAAAGCAGACCTCTAGCTGGTGTAAACTGTCAGCTTCCTACAAATTAAAAGTTCAGTTTTGTTTACTGTGGCTGAGAGATGCACCTGTTCTTGGCTTTGGCTGGTCAGAATACAAAAGAACCTCATTACTTCCAAGTTTTTTTATTGTGAATAAATAATTGTCATTGATCTATGTTCAGTCACCTTGTATACATTATTAAACACTTGTTTACTAAACAACCTTTACGGTTTAAAAACAGCAACCAAAAACTTCACTGAAAAATACATTAAATCTCAGTATAAAATCAACTTAAGGAGTTTAGCAGTAAGGTGAGTGAAGTTCATTTAATTAAAAGATTGCTAGAGGGGAGGCATTGGCAGATCAATTTTTTAAATTCGTAGAATTATGCACTGATATGCAAGTCTAAAGCTGCTGCCTCTGATTGCAGAATATAACAAATGGGAAACATTATATATTTATGAACCATTCAATATCTTCCCCCTTTTTTTCAACTAGCTTATTGGAAATGAAAAAAATATCCATTCCAAGTTGTGACAGCCAGAGTTAAACAGACTTTACCAAAATATATATACGAAGGTGTTAACATACATTTCAACATGAAATTCTAATTGAAACTTCCACACAGTGGGAAGCCAGGGAGTAATCTTTAGGGCCTGGGGACATGCAGAAACAACCTTATAAGAAATTGCCTTTTAGATAATGAATATTAACTGATTATTTTTTTGGTTCATAATTTATTAAACAGGTTGCCAGCATTGATTTGTACTTGGGGATTTTTCAGAACTTCCTGAAACTTTGAACTTCTTACTTCCTCGTTAAGGGATATATGTTAAAAAAATATACATAGTGCAAATGTTAAAAAAGTTTTAGTGAAAAAACGTCCTTTTAACTAATCAGCAGTCTCAGGATGAGAGGCCTGCCAATCTATATCCTTAACTCATCTATAAGAGTTGAAAGCATGCCATATTTTGAGATCCAAAGGTTTTGGAAGAGTCTATAAAGTCTGTAGTATTACTATAATTGTGAAAAATGCAGTATTTTGTATTTTTAAATATTTGTATAGTGATCATATAAATGGACTTTTATAGGTTCACATAAAACTGTGTTATTTTTATTAATATTATTATTGTTGTTTATTATTATTGCAACATAACACAACAATTACTCTAGTTCAGGGTCCCATAACATTTCCATTAAGTATACCATTTTTGGAGGGGTTTATGACTCAGCCATTAAAATTCTCTGCAGGATAGAAATTGGCAAAGAAGCTCAGTCTGAAGTAATCTGTTTAATGAAAAAAATGGAAGAAAATCAATCTGGTTGGTTACAAAAATGGTTGTGGAAATGCACTATCCCATTAAGTAGTTCCTGAAGTTCTTTTATTATGATTCTATTTTTAAAAATCTCTTGGTTTTTTGAAGCAAAGTCAAACACTTATTTCATTGGTCATAGGTGAGGAAGTGATTTACATCCATTCAGACTTGGCGAAAAAACACTTGTTTTGAATTGATATTGCCTTACATGAGGTTTGCATATTTGAATTTTGAACATGAAGGACAAGAAATTGGGCTTATGGCTACGCAGTGGGAGTGCTAAAGCCTCTGTTTCACAAGTTGATCAATTATACTGTGTTGGAACGCAGGGCAGAAATCCCAGAAACAGCAATGCTACAAGTCCTGTGTCCAAACATAAAGTTTCTTTGTTTGCTGTTTCTTTAGTGTAACTCTCCATTATCTATTGTCTGACTCCTAAAAACATTTATTTCTTCTCACATAGCTACCTCAGTATGGATGTTTGAAACATTTAATTGATGAGGATTGCAGTTATATAGAATCACAGAATCATTCAGGTTGGACTTCAGGGTGCCTCTAATCCAACCTTTTGCTCAAAGTAGAGTCAGTGTGGTGTCCATCCAGGTTGTTCAGAGCTTCATCCAGTCAGGTCTTGAAATCCCCCAAACAGACTGTTCCAACATCAACCTCCTCTTGAAGCTGTCTCTCTCTGAGGCTGAACAATTCTACCTTCCTCAGCCTCAGCCTCATCACTACAGTAAGTGTTCCAGCCCCTGACCATCTTGTGGCCCTCCACTGAACTCACTGCAGTTTATCAATGTCTTTCTTTTATTATAGGGTCCAAAAGTGGATGCAGATTTGGGCTAACAAGTGCTGAGGAGAGGAATACAACCACTTTTCCCAGTCTCCTGTCTGTGCTCCTCATGTAGTCCAGGGTGCTGGTGACCCTTGCTGTTACTAAGGCTCACTGCTGGCTTGTGCAGTGCCCTGTCCGTTTGGCTCCATGGGGCCTTTTCTGTGGAGCAGCTTCCCAGCTTCTATGGTTGCAAGAGGCTATTCTTTTCCAGACATTGGACTTTGCAGTTCTCCTTGTTGAATTTCAACAGGTTTCTTTTGAGCTGTTCATTCACCCTATCCATGTTGGATGTACAATGGCAGCCTAGCTCCCAAGCATATTGATTGTTCTCCCCAAACTTTGTGTCACCTGCATATTTGGTAAGCAAACACTCCTCCAGGTCATTGATAAAGATGTTAAATTTGACTGGACCCAGGAGAGACCACTTGTCACCAGACAGAAGGTAGAGTAAAACCTATTAGCCTTTGGGCCCAAACCATCCCACTAGCTTTTTACCCATCTGGTTCTCCATCCATCCAGACTATAGTATCCTAACTTGAAGAAGAATTTTTTGAGGGACAGTATTTAAGGACTTCCTAAAGTCAAGACAAATAATACTTACTTGTCTCACTTTATCCACAAAACCAGTTATTTATTTTGTCATAGAAGGCACTCAGGTTGATCAGGCATTTTTTTATCCTTGGATAAATCCATTTTTCACTGTTCCCAGTCATCTTCTATTTCATCTGCCCAGAAATATGTTAAAAGAATGCTTGATGCATGATTTTCCTAGGAACAAAAGTGATGCTGAGTGTTGTTTCCCAGCTGCCCGTTTGGTCTTTCTTGGAAATAGGAATGCACATCTTTTCTTTTTTTATAAAAATAACTGCATAAGAACCACATCTGTAATGCAGTGACTTAATAATATGAAATGGAACCTCTCTTCACGTTTTTTGTTTGTTTTTTTTTAATAAAAATTATTTTAAGGGAATGGGCTTTCTATTTCTTTATTGTACAGGGAAGAACAAGACCATAGTATGTGACCAGGATCCCTCAGGCTATTGGAATATATAGTATAAGCACTGAGTGAGTATTGCTGATGGCAATTACACTCATGTTCCTGGATTCAAAGTACTTTTGTGAATTGAAAATTAATTTCTGTTTGTGCATCAGAAAATCTAATTTTGTATCCCAATGCATGGTTAAAATACTTGGCTTTCTGTCCTTTAAAGACCTTATTACATCAGTAGTAGAAATTATTTATTCTAGTTTGGGACCTAAGAACATTGGATTGTAGGTTTTTTGGCCCACAAGGTAGGCTTAAATGTCGCTGGTATGTCATAACATGATTTTTACAACGTGATCAAATTTACATTATTTTTCATATATCAAGGATTTTGATTTCTATTTTTTCACAATTCTCCTTGTCTGTAAAGACTTTTACATCACCTGGAGTATAGATATCTTTGGTTTAGTCAGCAACTCTTTTCTTCTTCTGTTCCAGTTTCACTGCCTCTTTCTCCAGGACATTGATGTTCAAATGACTAAACATTTGAACAATGTTCTAGATGAACACTCAGTTGTGCCTCAAACACTGATGTGAATGTTTTCTTTTCTTTCCTTTCCTACATATACCTGTCCTGTTAAATTGATTGGCAAGTATTTCATTACCTCATATTTTTCCATGATTGGCCAGAACTCTAACGTGGTTTACTTCTGTTTTCTAATTGATGGTTACCCGCATTGTGGAAGAAATTATTCCTGTTAAACTGTAAGTATGGTATCTGTCACTTGGTACAAATGTACAATAACTAAAACTATGTTCTTTTAGTACAGTCTTCAAGTTCTTCTTACCAACAATAGGTTCTAACATTTTGAACTTGCAGCAGACTTGTGCCAAGTCAGTAATGATGATATTATGATCAATTTCTTAAGCATTAGTTCTGCAAAAACCTCAGGAATAATACTTGAGTCAACTTTTAAGTTTTCCATAACCTGTTAAAGTCAATAGTACTTTTTCACTACCTTCTTATGTTGTTCCATTTGTTTGCATATAATTCTTATACTAATCTATGTCTTCTGCAGTGTAGCCAATGATTTCCCATGTGACAATGTGTCAAATGATTTACTGAAGTCCAGTTAGATTAAACCTATTGCCTTTCCTTTATCTAGAAAATCAATTAACTCATCAAAAAGGAATTAGATGAGGCTAATGTGGTCTATCTTTGGTGAATCCATGTCACATTTTACCCTATATCCTGTTTCCTTCCATATGTTTGATTATTCATGCTCTTAAAATACCTTCTAAATCCCAGATAACGTGGCAGGCAGATTAATAGGTGTACAGCTGCCCAGATTACTTTCTTTCCTATTCTTAATCCAAGTAGTAGTAGCAGTAGTAGTAAAAGTAATAATAGTACTATTTATCAACATCATTAACTCTTAAAAAATATTATAATATTTCCAAAATAGCAGACTTAATGAAAGTCCTTGTTAGTGGTTCCCTGGAATGTCTGCAAACTAATAGAAATCATAGAATCATAGAATATTTAAAGTTGAGAGGGACCTATAGGAATCAACAAGTCCAACTCCCTGCTCACTTCACTACCCAGAAATAAACCATCTGACTGCTCCTTGAACTTTGACAGGCTTGGTGCCTTGATCACTTTCCAGGGGAGCCTGTTCCAGTATCTCTTTAAGATGAGAAAGGGGAACATAACCCCAATTTTAAAAATGGGAAAAAAAGAAGGCAGGGGAATTACATGTCAGCCAGTGCCATCTCTGTGCCAGACAGATCATGGAGCAGATCCTCCTGGAAACTATGCTACAGCACATGGAAATTAAGGCAATGATTGGTGAGAACCAACATGGCTAGTTAAGAGCAAAATGTGTCTGAAAATTTTGGTGGCCTTCTATGGCAGCATTCCAGCTTTGATGGATAAGAGAAGAGCAACTGATATCATCTACCTGGACTTGCGCAAAACATTTGGCACTGTTCCATATCACAGCCTTGTCCTTGATTTGGAAAGACATGTTTTTGATGGACTGCTTGCTGGATAAGGAATTGGCTAGATGGTCGTACTCAAAGATTTGCAGAAAATGGCACAATGTCCAACTGGAGACTAGTGAGGTGTGGTGTTCCTCCGGGGTCAGTATTGGGACTAGTCCTATGGAACATCTTTGTTGGCTAAGTGGACAGTGAGATCAAGTGTACCCTCAACAAGTTTGCTGACAAACCCAAGCTGAGTGGTACAGTTGACACACTGGAGAGAAGGACTGCCATCCAGAAGGACCTAGACAGGCTTGAGAGGTGGGCCTGCGCAAACCTCATGAAGTTCAATGAGGCCAAGTGCAGGGTCCTGACTGTGAGTCGGGGCAATTCCAAGCACAAATACAGGCTAGACAAAATAGATTGAGAGCAGCCCTGAATAGGACTTGGGGGTTTTGATTAATGAGCAGTTTACATGAGCTGGCAATGTTCACTTGCAGCCCAGAAAACCAAATGTATCCTGGGCTGCATAAAAAGTAGTGTGGCCAGCAGGTTGAGGGAGGTGATTCTGCCCCTCTACCCTGCTCTGACGAGTCCAACTCTGGATCCCCCAAGATAAGAACAACTTCTACCTGTTGGAGCAGATCCAGAGAAAAGCTACAAAGATGATGAGAGGGCTGGAGCGCCTTTCCTATGAGGACAGGCTGAGAAAGTTGTGATTGTTCAGCCTGGAGAAGAGAAGGCTCCGGGGAGACTTTACAGAAGCCTTCCAGTACTTAAAGGGTGCCTACAGGAGATATGTCGAGGGACACTTTCTCGGGGAGTGGAGCGATAGGATGAGTGGTAACAGTTTTAAACTGAAAGAAGGGAGATTTAGATCAGATACTAGGAATAAATAAATTATTTCCTCTGAGGGTAGTGAGGTACTGGAACAGGTTTCCCAGAGGAATTGTAGATGCCCTGGCCCTGGAAGTGTTCAAGGCCAGGTTGGATGGGGTTTTGAGCAACCTGGTCTAGTGGGAGGTGTCCCTGCCCATCTCATGGGGTTGAAACTAGGTGATCTTTAAGGTCCCTTCCAACTCTAACCATTCTATGATCCTGATTGTTTGTTCTGATGATACCAAAACATTCTGAAGAGAAGAAAACTGATTATTATTATTAATTTTAAGTGAAACAAATATATATTGATATTTAAGACCAAGTCATCACATCTTTGTGACTGAATCTGTCAATTTATAACTACAATTTCATATATATCAGAAAGTAGAAAATAAAATATGAAATTTATTTGCTTTTTCCCACTCTTTTTTTTTCTTTTTAATTCAGGTAAAAGATTCTATCATACTGCAAAAATCACTCTGCATACTAGTTTCAAGGGATATTTAATATATTACACAGTTGTGGACATAGCCTCTTCTAGCCCTTGGAGATTCAGTGTAATTCACCCTCCAGTAAACTTTCTGCTTCAACATAAAATTAGTAAATAATCATAGGTTCTTTTGTATATGATTACATCAATTGTAATGTTTAAATGACTGGGGGACCAATGTGATTCAAGGGGTCTTCTATCTGCCAGGTCTTAATGCATGTCTTGGCTGTGTCCCACCTGTGTGTCCAGACAAAATGTTAGTGTAAATTATTCCTCTCTCCCTGATACTCATGCTTTTGTGAAAAGGAAACCCAGATGCATTGGTTCAGAAAGGATATTTGTGGAGCAATCATGCATAAATGGCATTTTATGGGTCATTTAGGAGGAGAATGGAGGAAAATACATCCTAATGTCACTGGTAACTGCTCCAGACCTGCTAGGGGAGTTGATGCAAGTTCATTTGGTGTGAGGATGGTATAGCAGTAGGGAGATAAGAGGAAAACAGAAGAGCAGGGATGCAGTAGCAGGAATGCCCTCTATATAAACACACCTTGCTGCAGATCAGCCCTTAACAATCTCAGCTAGTTCCCTGTATCTTCACTCCTGATGTGTGGAAATGGTGTAAAAGCTCTTTTATCCCACTGGGTGTTCTGAGGATAATTGCAGTGGAGCTTGAAAAGGCTCATATCCTGTTGCAGTTCGGACTGTACAAGCAGTTAAGACATTGGGAACATTGCACAGTGTGATAAATATTGACCTTTTAAGTAGCATTAGCAGTACAATCATTCCAGTGTGTATCCAGAATAATGTAATTCAACGGACTAGAGGGTGTTCTTCCAAATACCAGACAGAACATTTCACCATCACTGCATTCTGCATGTTGGTGACTTCTGTTTACCAAAGGTCTGCAAATAATTTGTCCTTATAAAATACCTTACCCACAAAAAGTATGCAAAATGCTGTGTTAATTTTGGTGAAGTATTTTACAACTTAATTTAAAAAGATATCAAAATTAATAAATATAAATGTTCCTTATGAATGTAGGCCTGATGAGTTAATTCAATGGCAGAACTAGGACCCATGATTACAAGCATCTTGGATAGAAAAAACAGGCACAGTTGACATACCTGCAAATGAAAGAGAGAAGACAAGGATGAAGTCATAGGCAGTGTTTGTGCTTGTTGTTAATCACTGACAGTAAACATACTGTATCAGCAGTACTCCTATAGCACACACTGTCAGAATGCCTTACTTCCCAGTCACAGCTCTGGACCTGCTGCATACATTTTTAACTCTTTTTAGGGATTAAAAGAAAAGTATGTAAAAGCTATTTTTTACTTTCTTCTTGTGTTTAGTGCAAAGTAAAATATAATTAAAGTTTTGAGTCACCTGCAATTGATAATAAATGTAGTTGCAAGCAAAAAGGATGTTTTGTCTTGGACAACTATAGTAATATGTTATGTTGTTTTACAGCACTTCTCATTCAAGCATGATGCCTGAATTACACAGAGCAGTGAATGTGCCCTTTCCTTTCATTCCTTCCAGTACTACACCCTTCAAAAACCCATAGAAAATAAAACTATTGGCAAAAAAAACCCCGAAAAAACAGATAAGGGGGAGACACAATCAGACCAGAATCCAAGGGGATCAGAGAAGGACATATTCTGATCTACCCTTGTTAAATCATTGCAATGGACTTTGCTAATAATCTTTATCATTCTAGGGTGAATATTTTTGCATATGTTTTTTTCCTACAGGAAAATTCATAGACAGCCTTCATATTCTATCTGTCAGAACTATGATGTTTAATTTAATCTAAAACCAGATGTGCAGCTAGCAAAACTTGCGTGGATTTAATATTTCAAAATATCCTTTAAAGGCATGCTGCTATGTATACCTCTTCTACAGCAGCTGAAGGAGCTGTAAAGAGTGTAGTGAGAAAGAAGAAGCAGGAGGGAGAATCATTTTTTATCTCACCTGAAGAAATACCTCAGACACATTTCTGAGGTTAGATTCCCTATGGCTACCTCCACACTAATAAATTAAATGTTCTTGGGAAAATTCATAGCCTGCTGACAAGGAGGATTTCAGCCTCCAAAAATAAGGTGGCTGCATGTGAACAACCTGTTGGAAATGGTGCCCAGAAGCATATTCTCTGTTCCCAGGGAATATTTAGGAAATTGCTAATTGGGGCAAACCCAAAGAAAGCCAGAGACTGTTCTAACAATGTAACAGTTGAAGTATAGATAACATAGATGAAAGCCCAGAAATATACTGGGTGCTATTTAGTTCGATGGTGTAGACAGAGCTCCCATGTGGATATAGCAAGTTGTCACAATTTAATTCATGCTGCATTCCAACAGGAAGGTCTGAGATGTATGCAATATTTGGAACATATCCCCAGTCTTCCAACAACAGGCTGATCATCTGAAACAAGGAACTGCTGGGTCGTAGGACAAAGGCCTCATATCTTCAGTATCGGTTGTGTTGAAATACAGACAGTAGTCTGGCATTTTTCAGAAGTTGAAACGATCCTACTTTAATTTCTAAAACAGTAATAACATAACTGTAGCATATACCAGAACTGAAAATATTAAAGTCTTGTTAAGGAAAATAACTTTTTTTTTTCTGCAAGACAAACAAACAACAAAAAAACCCCCACCAAAAAAATTCCCTACCAAAATTAAACAAAAGCTGTGTTTGGCTGTAGGCTGCAAGCAGAGGTCTGAGCAGGTTTTTTGGCTTTATTTATTGCAACAGCGAGCAGAAAGATGACGCAACTCCTTAGAAATTACATATTTGAAAAAGAAAGTGTCTGCATGTAGCAAGAACACACACACACACTCACACAAAAGGCAAAAGAATGAAGAAAGCTAAAGCATCAGGCAGAGATAAATGATACCACAATGTCAAGGCTCATGGAGGCCAATACGCTTTAGAACTGACTGGAGCATATTTATCCTGACCAAACAAAACAGAACCATCCCCACATAGGCAAGATGCATCTGATAATACCATACTGAATACTCGATTAGATGCATTAATAACCTTTGTTAGTCTGAAATAAAACCTTTTGGTCACGTGTATCTTATTTCCAGCAAGTATCACGGTTGTGCTACAGTTTTTATTAGATGCTGAAGAACCTCCACTGTACAGGTGTGTGAATGGCACAACAGTCACTGCTTGGTTCTGTTAATAATTAATGACCAAATACCTACAGTGCCACCCACAGGCGCTTGATATTTCTCCTGGCTACTAAACAGGTTCCCGCCTTACATTTCTAATTGGAATGGAATTGATAAACACTTGGGTATTTTTTTTCCACTGGACTAAAACACCCTATGACAAACTTGAAACTCTGCCCAAAAGACAAAACATAAAGAGGAAAACAAAAAAAGAAAAAAAGAAGAAATAAAAGAGATTAAATATTTTTAAGTTCTGTCACTGGTTTCAAGTTTAGTGCTGACGTGCCTGCCTAAAGCTTTCTACTAAACTGGGATGAGTAGTCAACATCTGTTCTGAATTATTTATTTATTTTCGATTGCAGAAAATTGGCAGCTCCAATGTCCCTAAGAGAAGGATAATTGTAATTATCTATGATGTTGTGAAAACTGTTTCAATGGCTCAGCAATTACTGAGGGCCTGGATTTTTTTCTCTCCTTCTAGCAGATATATATTCCAGTGTGTGTAAGGATGTGTAAAAAATAAACTTTAGGATTGTTTTTGCAAATTTTGATGTATTTTTTTCTGCTCCATACGACTTTGATTAGGCTATGATCTTTTGCTAATTAAGGGTTCCAGAACATGCATTTTAAATTCACCACATTGTTAAACCTGATGAAATGGATGCTGATGCAAGGTCTCCATTCTTCAATATGATGTGCTTGAAAGGGCTGTTGTACCTGTGTGGTTCCCCTTGGACATCCAGGAGGGATGGCGGGGAGGCGGGGGTAGAGAGAGGGGGGCACTTCAGGCCAACAAAGTACTGGAATGGCTAATATAAAACAAAAGGTGCAGAGATAAATATTGTACTAAATTCTAATAATCAGTTATATATAATTAACAAATGTTGATCTCTCCTTTCTGTCATTTTGCAGGAAGAAGAAAAGATGAAATATCAAATCCAAGTGCATAATTTTCTCAGAAACACATTTCTACTGATATTTGAAACAAAAATTAAACAGAATCTTTCATTGGAATCTTTCATTGTCTCCAGCTCATCAAAAGAACCAAGGAAGACTACTTGATTTCTTCTTGCCTGAGTTTAAAGTAAAAGAAAGACAAATTGAGAAGAGAGCTCCTTGTCTGAGAACAGAAGGAAAGAAAAATGGGGTAGGTGTTGCCTTATGTATCAAGGAAAAATGCACTGCGTCTGAATGCAGAAGAATGTGAGGTACGGGATTATTAAACACCCATGAATAAAGACAAAAGACATGCACAACTCCTATAGCATGGGCATTATAACAATTCAGCAGCAGAGATGACTGAATTCCGGTGCTGGTTCTGGTTCTGGGTCATTGACTTATGATCTGTACACAGCTATAATTTCCATCAATCCATAGATTATATTAGGGAGAAAGTTTTATTTTTAAAAGTGCAGAAAGTTTTAAGTGGTACATGATACTCAAAAAATCGTATTTAAATGATCTTTCTTTTAAATAAATTCATCATGAAAACAAATTCATTATGATTTTATTAAAAGGAAAGGAAATTAGGCCAAAAAAAGGAAAGAAGAGGTCAGAGTTACTCAGATAAGTTAGCTTTCCACAGCTGAAACATACCCTCAAGTAGTTTAAAATATTAACCAAAGCACCAACAATTATTTGCATAAATGTATGAAGACGAGATGATTCACAGCACAGGAGAAAAACAAACAATACAATACTGAATGGGAGAAGGGAGATCTCAAGGACTTAAATATCATTTGACCTCATTTTGATACCCCAAAAGATACTGGAACAGAATTGCTAATCTGTTTTTGTGCAGCTGGTAGATAATAAGGTGCTAAAAAAAGGGCAATATGGATTTGTCAGGATTTGACAAAACATGCCAAGCCAGTCTAATTTCCTTCTTGACATGTTAACTGGCCTGGCGGATATGGGAGAAGTGCTAGATATGCCTGATAGTGTGATTTAGGTAAGTCTGTTGATGTGGATGCATGGGGCATTCTTACAAGTAAATTTGGGAAATGCAGCCTTGCTCAAATGCAGTCAGCACAGAACTGTTTGGGAGAAAAAAGTACTCAGAGCAGAGTTATCACTAGTTTTCTGTCTAACTAGGAAGCTGTTTTAAATTGGCCTCACATATGGCAGTTCTGGAACATGATTATTTAACATTTTCATTAAAGACATGGATGAAAGAATAGTGAATATACTAATGACAAGTGCAAGGACTTTAGGCTGGAAGTGGTTATATCACTTTAGAGGACAAAACAGCAACTCAGAGAGCCTACAATATATTAGAGAAATAGTCTGAAATCAATCAGAACAAATTTGTGAAAGAAGACTACAAAGAAGTGTACTGAGGAAGGAAAAATAAAAAATACACCAAAAAAAGGGAAAACAAAAAGCAGATCAATATAGAAAAGCTGAGCTGCAGTATAGACCATATAAAGGTTAAATATACAATGTTAAAGGAAAGACATAATTATTTAGTTTTGGACCCAGGTCCTTGGTCCAGTTCATGTTTCTAGAATTTGCACCACTCATTAACAAGCTGGCTGGTAAACTCTGTGGAGTTTAAAACAGGTCAACAAAGACAATAAAAAAATCCTGAAAAGATGAATTATCAGGAAAGGATGACAAAACAAATGTTTAGTCTACAGAACAGAAAATTAGATGTAACCTGTATTCAAATCTATTGAACAGATACAGGCTCATCCAGAGCTTCTGAGTTGCGAAAAAATGCCATTTCATCTATTTAATTTCTTTAATTTGTATGTAAATCCAAGGTTTTTTCAAGTTTGTGGTGAATCAAAAGTTGTTCAGACTGTGCAGCTGCTCATTGAATTTGATGTTACTTGTCAGCTTCACTGCTAGTATCAGCTTTCAGGGGCTTTGGCTTCAGGGCACACTTGCCAAAATTGTCTGCTCCAGCGTTAAGGATCCACTACTTTGAGCATTCCCAGGACAGACCCACTACTCAGACACTTCCCCGGAGCTGTAGCTTCCTTGGTTTCTATCATCCTTGGCCCTGGGGCAGACTGCCTGTGCTACGCCTCGCTGTGTACACACCCTCCAAACACAACTCAGCAGTCTAAAGTCTTGACAACAGGGAGATGAATATAAAGATTGCTATTCTGTTTTCCAATGCTGAAATTAGGTTTATATAACAGTTAATTACTACTTCTTGTGTTCATTTACAAATAACATTTCCCCCTCCTGCAGGAAGAACAGGAAAAGAATCATTCCCAAATGTTATAATCAGCATCTCACAGTACCTGCTAGATAGGATGCAACAATGGTGTTATGCTGCCAGTGCAAACCCAGGTGCAGATTTTATAAGTGGGAGGTTGGGAGGGGAAGAGAGGAAGAGGTGATCTCATTTTCTCCAAGCATTCTTGCTCAGTACAGCACAAATGTATGAGGTGAAGAACATAGTCACTGGCGTGTAACCTCACTGTCCGTCTGGGAGGACGCACAGGTCAGATTGATTTAGTTGTGAAAATGGAATGGAAAGATATGTGAGGAAAACAAAGTCATGACATCCTATTGTTCTAGACTGAAATATGCATGGTTTGTTAATCCAGAAGGAGAAAGTAAAGGTAATACATTCCTGGGAAACATGGTTCCCTTGTTTCAAAGATTTAGGAGTAAGCACTGTGTATCATAGGTGGAGCCCTGCTCATTTAATGACATTTTTTTTTCCTAGGCTTGAGGTAGAGAGTTTGGAAATCTTTCAATCTGCAAGCGTTTATGAAGAGGCTGGATCCATGCTGAAAATGTAGATTTATATACAGCTGTGGGCTATACACCTTTGGTCTGTGACTTGTATTCCTGCAGTTGTGGTACATCCCTCCACTCCAGTCTAGTGAGGGGGGACTGTAGGCCATGCTGGAGAAACTTTTTGTAGCTTCAGACCCTTCATCCTCTCTTACACTGGTGGAATTTATGCCTGAATCAAGTCTCTATAGCGTGAAATGCTAATGTAACCCAAATACATGAGCTATAATCCATAGCCTGGAGGAAGGTCTCTTATCCTTACGTCTGGGAGTGTGCCACTTTTGTGCTGCTGAGTTGATTTTGCTAGTAAAATAAGTCAGTTCCTGCCTCCAATCATAGGTGTATATTGTATGCATGCTACTCCACTGAATTTCATATACCCTAGGGTTCCTCATGGTTTTAAAAAAATAAGGGAATAAGGACAATGCTACAAGGTGATACTTGATATAATGAAAAAGTTTGGTGATGTTAAAAGCAACTAGAGGAGAAATTATTTTGACTGAAAAAGGCATGAACAGTCTCATAGGTCTAAAAGATTAGAGGATTTATTATACTCTCAAGAAAATGATAGAAGTGACTAGTGTTCTGGCCACCTGCTGTGTCCTTAGTGAAGTAAGATCCAGTTTAGTTTTATTTCAGTGTCTTAATTATAGCAGAAATGGTTTAGCTTTTCAAAGTCCAATCTTTGAGAGCCATAAGGCTGAGATTCTTGTGTAAATACAGACACAATTCTACACAATAGAGCAGATAAGTGAATAAATATAAGGCAACTAGCATATTACAAAACAATTATGAAGTCGGTATTCTCCTATAATTTTTATTTGTTGAGAGGCAGTGGTTAATCCCAGATAATTCTTACCCCCTTAATAAGGTCAAGGGGAAGGCAGAGGGGAGAGGAATAAAGAAATACATCTATAGTTAATTCCATGTTGAGCTGAGCTTGTTAAATCTGATGTTCTGAAGCTAAAGAGTTTCACAGAAGAAAAGAGGAAAGAGGTTTTTCAACTTCCAGAGGGAAGGTAGCAATAAACTGGCTTGATGATCACTGTTGTTAAATTGAGCCCCTTGGGATGCCAGGTAATTTGCTAGTAACGTGAAAGGCTTGGACTTTAGCAAGGCTGCTTGAATGACTGTCTAGAGGTTCCACCTTTATAGTCCCAAATTCTCTAGCACCTTTCTTTGCAGGGGGACCTATTATGCCTCAACAGCCAGTTGATGAACTGCAGAAAGTTAGAGAAGGCAAAAGGCCATTTTCACTGCATGGGTGAGATTCAAAAGCACTAAGAGTAGCAGGCTGAAGGGAGAAGAGGTGCTTTATTGTTCACCCCTAGAGCAACTTTGGAGTAGCAAAAGAGATCTTCAGAGAGAAAACATTTATTTACAGCTTATGGAAAATGTTAGGAGATACAATCTATTTCTAATAAAACTGCTAATTTATCAAAGCTACAGCAAGTTTATAGAATGTTTTCATATTCTGAGAAGTAGCTCAAGTAGCCTGTTAACTGTCCATCTATCGATAAAAACTATTTTTCCCTCAGTAGCTCTGCAGAGGGACTTAGTTTCAGAGTTCCCTGATTTAACAAGTTCATACAGAGGTTTTTCTTTATACTTCACCACTCTGACCTTACAGACTGTGTACGCTGAAACAACTCAACTGCTAAGTCCAGTTGTCACCTCTTTCCAGAAGAGACAGCTATGTTGTCCCAGTAATATTCATTTCCTAGTTTCAAGGTCACTTGGTTTTCTTCTCATTAACTTGGAAATCTCAAGACTTTCCATGTCCAAAGTCTGTTTCCCAGAGAAGAAAAAGTAGGTACTTATAGTCCCACTTACCCACAGCTAACGTTTTCCATTCCAGCTGTCAAGAGCAGGACAACTCTGTCTCACATGCCATCAGGGTTTCTGATCCCTGCATTGAGAATATCTGTGCAACAGTTTAACTTTTGCATTAAGAATGATGCAATAATGGATCTTGTTTGCTCCTGAGTGACAATTGAGTGCTGACCCAATCTAGTGAAGAGAACTACAATTATAAATTAGCAAGGAAAAAGTGGTTAGGTTTAATGGTGCTGCTTAAAGATGATTTGATTTACTGACATAGCAATGCGTGCCAATATTGAATGAATACTTGCAAAATATTTCTGTGGGTATGCACTCAAGGAAAATAATTGAATTCTCTGCAGTAGCTTTTTTACTTCCTTTGTGTTTGCCTTCTGTGAATATTCTATAAAGTGAATTTAATGGCAGAATGCATGTGATAATAGTCAGTTTTAAGCAAATATTGGAGAATATTCTGAGCCTATAAATACTGAATTTGGAGGTGCAAATATTAGCATTGTAGTTCTGAATATTTTCAATGAACTTGGTGTTAGTACTCTTCCAAATAGTTTTTTTCACCAAAACCTCATAATTTCTATTGCACTCTGGATGAATAAAAACTATTTCCCTTAGTCTTTGACAAAGTGGGAGTATCATGGTTGTAGAAGACAAAAGAAACACTTTTCAACAGAAAAAGATGCTGTTGTGTGAAAATAACATCTAAATTCATGTTTGCAATACATGATCTAGGAACTGTGGTAATCTAAACCCCTGCATCTTGCTGTCTGTGAGCATCCTGGGGAATGTTTTATGCAGCCACCACCCCCACCACCAGAAAAATAAAAAAAAATTTGCAGGGTGAGCAGAAACTGCTAAAGTCCTGTTCAGGTCTACTATTAGAACACAGTGCTAGGTATTTTTAAGTCTATTTTTACAAGAAATGTATGTTTACTGGGAATCTGTGGACTTTGAAGGATTATACAGGGCCATGGGAATTACTATACTACAGCAAATATTGTCCAGGTAGTCCAATATTATACTTCTGACAGAAAGCCAATATCAAACACTTCAGATAAAGAGAATGAGAAATTATTTTATGGACAATTATGTTATAACCTGGCCAGTCCAAAACTCTCTCATTTAGTGGTTGTCTCATACTCTGAAAAACTTCCAATAGTCAGAGGTGACCGTTTCAAAAGTCAGAGTCGTAAATTCTTATTTTCTCTTCTGGTAGTCCAGACTTACCAAATTGCACTGAAGAGAAAGTAAAACCAGAAAAGTTTTTGTGAAAAGTGCACATCCCCTCTTCATTATTTTGCACTGGAGGGGATGATGGTGGTGTAATAAGTAGAAGAGAATAAACCCCAAGTTTTCAGACAAGTAGTTTTCATGATGGAAATATAAAAAAAAAAAAAAAAAAGAATTAAANATTATGCCTCAACAGCCAGTTGATGAACTGCAGAAAGTTAGAGAAGGCAAAAGGCCATTTTCACTGCATGGGTGAGATTCAAAAGCACTAAGAGTAGCAGGCTGAAGGGAGAAGAGATGCTTTATTGTTCACCCCTAGAGCAACTTTGGAGTAGCAAAAGAGATCTTCAGAGAGAAAACATTTATTTACAGCTTATGGAAAATGTTAGGAGATACAATCTATTTCTAATAAAACTGCTAATTTATCAAAGCTACAGCAAGTTTATAGAATGTTTTCATATTCTGAGAAGTAGCTCAAGTAGCCTGTTAACTGTCCATCTATCGGTAAAAACTATTTTTCCCTCAGTAGCTCTGCAGAGGGACTTAGTTTCAGAGTTCCCTGATTTAACAAGTTCATACAGAGGTTTTTCTTTATACTTCACCACTCTGACCTTACAGACTGTGTACGCTGAAACAACTCAACTGCTAAGTCCAGTTGTCACCTCTTTCCAGAAGAGACAGCTATGTTGTCCCAGTAATATTCATTTCCTAGTTTCAAGGTCACTTGGTTTTCTTCTCATTAACTTGGAAATCTCAAGACTTTCCATGTCCAAAGTCTGTTTCCCAGAGAAGAAAAAGTAGGTACTTATAGTCCCACTTACCCACAGCTAACGTTTTCCATTCCAGCTGTCAAGAGCAGGACAACTCTGTCTCACATGCCATCAGGGTTTCTGATCCCTGCATTGAGAATATCTGTGCAACAGTTTAACTTTTGCATTAAGAATGATGCAATAATGGATCTTGTTTGCTCCTGAGTGACAATTGAGTGCTGACCCAATCTAGTGAAGAGAACTACAATTATAAATTAGCAAGGAAAAAGTGGTTAGGTTTAATGGTGCTGCTTAAAGATGATTTGATTTACTGACATAGCAATGCGTGCCAATATTGAATGAATACTTGCAAAATATTTCTGTGGGTATGCACTCAAGGAAAATAATTGAATTCTCTGCAGTAGCTTTTTTACTTCCTTTGTGTTTGCCTTCTGTGAATATTCTATAAAGTGAATTTAATGGCAGAATGCATGTGATAATAGTCAGTTTTAAGCAAATATTGGAGAATATTCTGAGCCTATAAATACTGAATTTGGAGGGGCAAATATTAGCATTGTAGTTCTGAATATTTTCAATGAACTTGGTGTTAGTACTCTTCCAAATAGTTTTTTTCACCAAAACCTCATAATTTCTATTGCACTCTGGATGAATAAAAACTATTTCCCTTAGTCTTTGACAAAGTGGGAGTATCATGGTTGTAGAAGACAAAAGAAACACTTTTCAACAGAAAAAGATGCTGTTGTCTGAAAATAACATCTAAATTCATGTTTGCAATACATGATCTAGGAACTGTGGTAATCTAAACCCCTGCATCTTGCTGTCTGTGAGCATCCTGGGGAATGTTTTATGCAGCCACCACCCCCACCACCAGAAAAATAAAAAAAAATTTGCAGGGTGAGCAGAAACTGCTAAAGTCCTGTTCAGGTCTACTATTAGAACACAGTGCTAGGTATTTTTAAGTCTATTTTTACAAGAAATGTATGTTTACTGGGAATCTGTGGACTTTGAAGGATTATACAGGGCCATGGGAATTACTATACTACAGCAAATATTGTCCAGGTAGTCCAATATTATACTTCTGACAGAAAGCCAATATCAAACACTTCAGATAAAGAGAATGAGAAATTATTTTATGGACAATTATGTTATAACCTGGCCAGTCCAAAACTCTCTCATTTAGTGGTTGTCTCATACTCTGAAAAACTTCCAATAGTCAGAGGTGACCGTTTCAAAAGTCAGAGTCGTAAATTCTTATTTTCTCTTCTGGTAGTCCAGACTTACCAAATTGCACTGAAGAGAAAGTAAAACCAGAAAAGTTTTTGTGAAAAGTGCACATCCCCTCTTCATTATTTTGCACTGGAGGGGATGATGGTGGTGTAATAAGTAGAAGAGAATAAACCNAAAGCTTAACTTTTCATTATCATTCATTCACTTCATGTTTAGTTTAAAGTGTAATGTTCTCTTCAGTCTTTACACAGAAATTTCTTGCTCTTTTTCTCATCTAATCATTCTCATCTCAGAATCAACTCAGGAATTTTTTCACATCTTGAAGTGATCTAATGCACATGTGAATCAAGGCACTTTATTTGACTTTTCCTGTGTTTAGGTAAAATGTTTGCACAGGGTGGGCAACAGGGTGGGTTTACAGAGCACACATCGTCCATGGATTGTCTAGAAATAGTAGCCAGTTTTCAGTAGCTATCTGAAACGTGGCATTAAAAGAGAACAATGGGATGTGTGGTTT
>VZTM01022386.1:58569-71988 GCA_013400555.1 Jacana jacana
TAGAGTCAAATTATCTCGTGTAATTTTCTGGTTTCTTGCTTATAAGTTTGAGGTGGGTGGTTTGTACTTTGAAGGATCTATTATCTGCACTTTAACAATGTTTTTGTTTTTCAGGACCTATTGCTCTATTGTCTCCTTTTGGTATTTAATGTATCCAATTACCAATACAAGTCTTTCAAGTATCCTTTATAATGTATAACAGCAGCAAGTGTTAATTATGTCCCCAATAGTCTCCTATACACACAGTTTATGGAGGAAAAAGAGAGAACATTAATGCACTCACAGTATTATATTAATTACTAGGAAAGCAAGACGCCCATATGCTTTAAAATTTGTACATATGTTCCTTGGCTATTTGCTGTCCCCCGTGCAAAGGTTTCTATCAAAGCCGAATTTGTCATTTTTTTAATTTGTTACTGACAGTTGGCAAAGAGCGTTGTAGCTCCTGTCTGAAGACTGCCAACCTAGCTACTCAGGGACAAGTGTTCAGTGCTCTCGAAGGAATGGTGCTGAATTCCCTTTACCACATATTGAAGATGTATATACACATATATTTCTTCTTCCCCAAATTATTTCCTTCTCTCTTTCTTCCCATAATGTATTGCAGTAGGCAATTAATTGCAGTAGGCAATTGATAACATTTATTGAATAGGATCAATTTTGAAAGCTGTCCTTTCACTGTATATCTATATAATCTTTCCAAAAATCTTCCCCTCCATCATTTTCCCCTCTAAAACTTGGTTACAGGAACAAGTATTGCACAAAAACCTCAATAATGATCAGCAAATTCATTTCTGTGTCTAATAATGATCCACTTAAATTTCTCTGCCTGCACTTTGAGTTGCTTCTTGGAAGTATTGTTATGCATCTGGCATGATTTTTTCTGCCACAGAGGCAAATCAGTGAATGGTGATCTGGCAGCCAGGATCTAAGGCAAAAAGGTAGTACTAGTAAGACAATCCTTTGAATGTACATGGATGAAACTGGGAGAACAATATAATATTCACCAGTGCCTCGTGTAGCCAAGAATCTGTTTGCTCAGTGATAGCTATTGTTTAGTTATTGTAGGGACCGTGATGATCCCCCTGTCATTAATTGCACCCATACTAATAAAACAGCGTTGGAGCTTGTTCTGCTATCATTAGGCCAATTAGAATCATAGAATCATGAAAGTTGGAAAAGACCCTTGGGATCATCGAGTACAACCATCAGCCCCACTCTCCAAAGTTCTCCCCTACACCATATNGCCACATCCTAATGTGCCATGTACAAACTGTATTCATGCTCTGTTAGTCCCAGAATGGGGGACAGAGGGAACTGACATGTGCAAACTGCTTCTTAGCTACAGTTCTTGACTCACATTAATTCCTACATGAGGCTTAGAAACTGTTGTTTGGAAGAGTGATAGATCTCAGGCCAAGACTGCCAGGAGCCTTTCCAGGAGTTTCCCAGAATGGACAACTGAACACATTGCTGATGCCTGGATCTAAGAGAAGAGGAAACAGCCTCAGGTTGCACCAGGGGAAATTTAGATTGGATATTAGGAAAGACTTCTTCACTCAAAGAGTTGCTAAACATTGAAACAAGCTGCTGGGGAAGTGGTTGAATCACCATCCCTAGGGATATTTAAAAGACGTGTTGATGTGGTGCTGAGCAGCATGGTTTACTGGCGGGTTTGGCAGTATTAGATCGATGGTTGGAGCTGATGATCTTAAAAAATTTTTCCAATCTAAATGATTCTATGACCTGATTTAATTTCCTACTATGTCTATTCTATATATATACTTACAGATATATATATAGACATACACATATGTACATTCATATATGCATGTACACATATGCACATGCGCACATACAATATAAGAACTGTATAAGAACAAAGGATCTTAAATAACCTTGTAAAACTGAGCTTCAAGCTCCGTGTCATGGTGTCTTCACTGGCTAAACTAAAGGCAGTGTGAATATGCTGATACAAGTTGCAATCACACATCTTCTTACAGTGTAGACATACCGTAATAATGAGTGTCAGTTAAGGTCTTGGTTCAGCTCTAATCATTTCGCACTGCGCTGCACTACAGTGACTGCATTTCATCTGCAAGTGGAGAGTGCTCCCAGCAGAGGGAAATTCTCAACTTGTATAAAGCCAGCACAGCTGATTCCCACAAATGCCTTGTCAACCCTGTGGGATGGACATACACAGGATGAATAACAGAGTAGAAAGAAAGTCTTTCACTGGTCTCATAAAAATGCGATGAGTTAGAAAAGCCCTCAAGCTATTTTAAATGAGGTCATACTACTACTGGCTTTCCTATCTTCTTTTCGGACTACAGGAATACAACCATGTTTAATTTTTGCAAATGATGCAAAAAACAGGAACTCTTGTGTCTTAACTTTTTGTCTGCAGAAATCAAAGGTGGATTGATGCATATAACTTCTGTAGAGAGGAAGAACGCAGGGCAGAATGTTTTTTCATGCATAAAAGTAACAGTCACTATGGATCGCCTTTTTTGATGAAGGAAGAAAGGGAGTAAAATCGGGTACAAGATGCTAAACACGTTGAGGGTGTAGTAACTCGTTCAGAAAAACCCTATGTCACTTTTTTGATTCAAGCATATTTTTTCTTGAACATTAAAATTAGTTAATCTATGAACACAAAAAAACAAATACTGAAGTCAGGTCTTGTGTGCATTGCTGTCCTATATCCACTTCTCTGTTCACCACGGAGTTTTACTACATTGCTCCTATTTCCCAGATGCCCATTAGCCCTTCAGATATTCCTTCAGTCTGTATCTGCATCTTTAGGCTCCACCTCTTCCAGCTGCACTGTCCTATTGCTCCTGCTTCCTCTACTCCTGGCAGTGAAAGAGAGAGACATCAGGAACTAGCTTCTTCTGAGTGGTGTGCCGGCCAGCCAGGAAGCCAGGATTCGCAGGATGTTTGCCTAACAGCAGACCAAGTGACTAGATCAATGCTGAGCTCTTTCTGAAGATGTCCCCAGGGATTGGAATAGTAATTTGGGCCTTTCTCCTTGGTCAAACTTCTGACTTTGCTGAAGTTGTAGGAATTGTATTATCCTCCAGGGCTCAACTCCTGTGACAAATGTTGAAACCGGCTAATGGATTCAAAAGTTGTTCGGCCAGTATAGCAGATAGCAGATAGTGTGGTCATCTCAGCTTCATTTCTTTAGGAAATCAGGCTAAACGTGGATTTGCATTTTGTACATTATAGTCACAAGACAGCAGGATAGACATTATAATATAACATCAGACTAATTGTCTGTTTTGTCTAGTATCCAATGCCAATACTATTTGCTTCAGATGATGTTGCAAGAAATACTGTAGTGAGCAATTAGGGATTAACCTCTCCATAACAGAAGTTTCTTAATTCCCATCAGTCAGTGATTAGCTTATGCTCTGAAGCATGAAGGTTTATATCCCTTATGAATTTTTGTTTAATCTAATATAATTGCGGATGTTCTTGTTATCCATATAGCTGCTTATCCTGTTTTGTTTCGGTTTTTTTCTTTTGATCCTGCTGTGTTCTTGGCCTCAGTGATATCCCATGGTAATAAATATTATGGAAATAAAATCTCTATCCCCGGTATTGTCCCTTATTCTACAGTATAATTACAAGAAAGTATATAAAGTATGGGAAGTTGCACAGATGGGAATATACACTTTGTATAGAGGCATTGTTTTCAGAGCAGAGGCATGTGAACTCATTCAACATCTAAATATCAACACACTAGATTGGTCTGTTTACTACAGAGCTTTCCCAGTTTGAACAACAGAGTAAGAAAGACCCCTAAGCTTACTCATTAAAGGTTGTGGTTTTGCAAGAGAAATAGCCAAAAGAAGAAAACAGCTAACCCCAAAACAACTAAAAAACAAACAAACAAACAAACAAACACAAAAACACCCAAACCAAAACAACTACAAAACAAAATAAAACAAACAAACAAACAAACAAACAAACAAACAAAAAAACAACACAAAAATAAAACAAACCAACAAAAGACACAAAAACCCTCAAGGAAAAAACTGTTCATATTTTTCTACATGCCTAAGGACTCAAGTCAGTCTGCTAAGGGGTCAGACAATGGCTAGAGGTCAGGCAGGAAGAAATGGGAGACAACCTTCCTGTGCTGGGGGCCATTAGACCAGCTCAGCTGCTCCACCTGGGAAGTTTCAGGGATCCACATTTGTGTCCTTAACTACCTATGGATGTCAACAACAAATTAGAAACTCAAATAGGGATTAGATGAGTAAATATCTGGGTGGGGCCATACACTTTGACATGACCTCTGTGCTTAGACTCCAAAGAAACCTGAGGTCATCAGTTGTTAATCAGTTGTGAATCGGTGGTGACTTGCTATCAGAAGCTGTCAGCCTGCTGTCCACCAGGCTGCTCTGTTAACATCTGCCCTGGAGGATCTCGAAAGGGTGGGCTAGAGTTGGGTTTCACGGTATGTACTACCAGAACTGAAATGTAAGATGGAAATGTTATAAACAATTTTTTTTTTCTTATATTGGACTACAGAAAATAGAACAATAATTTATTTCCAGTATCAAAATAGTGAGATAATTAACTTTCTCCAAAGCTTTATTTAATTTCTGTGATAAAATTCTGTAGCTGACAATAATTTATGCAAGTTGCCTTTATTGTTCTGTTGTTTTTAGTTACCTAAGGATTAGAAAGTGGTTTTGTTATATAGATTAGATAGATTTGATATTGTTATAAGCCTTTCAGTTTACCTTTTAAACTTTTAGTTATTTAATCATGTTTAGTTTTACAGTCGCAGTCTCATAATTTAAATTCATATATAAACATGTAGGAAAATATATTGTTATATCATTTGATTGGATTGATTGTGGCTAATTTTGCTGCCACTGAGCAACAAGGAAATAGGATTATTACAAATCTAGAAGGACATTAACTGGTAAATCTGAAAGCGTGACTGGCTGTTCTTCATTAATGCTGGGTCTCACAATGAATGGTTAAGACAGGTGAGAATTGTGACAACATCTCTAACCATTTTAGTTGTGTCTCTCAAAATGAGTGCTAAAATGGCTGAAGACTGTTAACAACAACAAGTTTCACAAGGTGTCTTGTTGTTGGTTTTTTTTCCCAAACAACAAAACGCGTGCTCCCATGAATGGCTTCAGTAGGAATGGCTCAATGATGCTAGATTTTTTTGTTTAAATGGATTTGCTGAAAGATTGCTTGGACTAAGCATGATTTGCTCAATTTACAGTCAAAGAAAATAACTATTCTTTTGCAGTAACATTTAATAAAAGCTTTCTGCAAAATAGTCAGTGGTGTTAGATTATATCTCTGTTACAACATTAGTAATGGAAAATGACAACCTGAAAAATAAGGTGAAATAAAAATGTTTTTATTTAGAGGAATAATTTTGGTTTCCCAGAAAATGATGAGCCCATCACTATATGTAACATTGCATTTACTTCTGAAAATGAAAAATAACAGTATTGTCTCTGTCTGCTTAATTCTGTTTGACAGTAACAAAATAAATTTGCTATTGTTTATTAGAGATTTTCAGAGTAGTCAGCTAACTTATCTTTGATTTGAATTTCAAATACAACCTTTTTAAAAATACAGCCAGGGAGATTAATCTAAAATATTGATAAGAAATTTACATTTGAGAATATCTAAATCTAGTCACTGCTCTCGCATTAACAGTTACTTGCTGTTTGCTTTTTGGAAATTACAATTTTTATTAGAATTAAAATCACAATGAGCTGACACTTTCAGGTGTATTTCTGCATACGTCATTTTTGCATATGAAAGAATAAATGCATGGAGTTATCTGAAAGCAAAACAAAACAAAGCAAAACAGGGTCTTTATTTTAGAAATACCTTTCATTGTTCACAGAAGTAACATCTTCTTGATCATAGAGCCTTTAGGCACTTGAATTGGAGCAATTATAGCTAACTTTTAAATTATACCTAATTCAAGCAATACATCATGGTTTTATACATCTGGAAGCTTTATTGCAAAAACATATTAAAAAGGCTCTTTTTCAATCACTCAATTAAATAACATTTTGGTGGTGGAAGATGAGGTGGAGGAAGAATGAGAAATACAGGCTATTATATTACCATATAAGGAAGATCATATTTTTGTCTTAGATGGTGGGAAGTTGGAGGGAAGACAGAGCCAGGCTTTTTAAAGTGCATTGTGGTAGGATGAGAAGCAGCAGACACAAGTTTTTGCAAAGATAATTTGGCTTAGTTATTAGGAAGAGATTTTTCCTAATTAATTTTTTTGTTGTGTTTTTGTTTGTTTGTTTGCGGGTTTTTTTGCCCAGGAAGGTTGTGGAATATCCATTCATCCATGGCTAAGAAAAGGTCAGAGGAACCTGATCTTACTCCTAATTTGGATCTAACGTTTGAAGTTGGCCCTGCTTTGAGTTGGAAGTTTGATCACATGACCCATGACCCAATAATTTAGATATCGATCTAAATTATTGGGTCATTATTATATCCCAATAATTTAGATATCAATCTAAATTATTCTTAGTTTATGGTTTCAAATAAATGTAGCCTGAAAAACAAAATAACAAACTGGAATAGAACTAAAGATTAATTGGAGTTCAAAGAAGTGGTACAGGATGTGAAATTTAAGTTAACACCATGTAAAAAGGGGCAGTGTTCAGTCTTAGCCTCATGCCTGATTTGTTGCAGTATTGTGTTTTTAAGTGTACAGCTTGCAGTTACCTGGGAAAATTCCTGAAGTTTAGCAGTGGAAACCATGTATGTTTGGTAATAACATAGGGATAAATTTGCTCCAGAACTCCCCTCTCCCCCTGCAGTCCTAAAAACCATGATCCCTCAAGCTTTCCCTCTCCAGACCACTGAGATAACTTTCTCAGTTTTATGAACAAGGCACTGAGATTTGAAACACTTCTACAGAGAAGAGCTTCCAAGTATAACACAAGATCTGTAGGTAGTAGGTAGTGAGTAGGTACACAGAGAGTGCAGAGAAATGAGATTGGGGACAGGCAATATTGGCTGAATGAGGAATAGCTGGTCATGCATATATGCAAATATTTTGACAAATTTGACTCATGTTCCTTATATTTGTTTGATAAGATTGGAATTGATTTGTTCATAGTGAATATAAGTTGAGTAAATCCACTGCTCAGTGATAACTGTTTTTCTTTTTCAAAAGCTCAAAGCAGACAATGATTGCAGATATCTTTATGAAATCCATCAGAAAAATATCTGGATATCAAAGGGAAAAAAATTATGACTGAACTTTATTTATGATGATTTTAGCTTGAACCATAAATTTAACATGAGTGGACAAAGCAATCCAAGTAACCAGATCTATTGCTTTCACTTCAGCGTACATCTGAAATGCCAGCGTATTTTATTCAACATTTCAGATGTTACAATGCATCTCTTCAGAACCATGATGTAAATTCCTTTTATCATGCAAGCTAATGATCATTTTGGCAAATGTCTTTACATAATTTCCTCCCTGCTTTGAAGTACTGGGTACTGGGATTTCTTCAGAGGAAAAAGTGTTGGACATCCTGTTCTTACTGAATGATAGTGGGAGATGGATGGCTAAACATTTATTGAATGTACATTGTTGTGTATATATCTCTCAGGGATTGTGTTAAGCTCATTTAATGAAGTGTATATCCTGGATAACTTCTGAAACATTTTAAGGAATATGATCACATCTATTGGTTTTGGGATATTAATAAATCATAGCTACCTCATATATTTTCTAGAATAATATTCCAACTACTGTTACTGAAACATATTTAGTGAATCATCAATTATTTCCTTAGACTTCTGAGGCGATACAAATTCCAGTGTTTTACTGAATGGTCATGAGATTATCAGGTTGTCATCTTACAGGATTTTTACTAAGTACAAGAGAACAGTCAAAAGATACATGTGGCTGTTTACAGAAGTGAGGCAGAAAAACTCTTCAGTAGTGTTTTCATGCCTCAACAAAAAGGTGGTTGCATATTGGTAGCTATCCAGAGCTCTGTTGAACTCCACATTTGGCAGCTGCTTGGCTTCTACAAACCTTCCCACCTTCAGCATCAAGTCTGGTTGTTCTCATAACATGAATTGCACTATGTATGTAGGAAGTGCTACTCCGAGCAATTTGGTAATGAAGAAAACCCTCACAGAAAAATAAAAAAAAATTGGCAATAGGAGTTAACAGGGATACTATATGAAAAATATTGATTTTTGTGCATTCAACTGATAGGAAAATTGCTGTCTCAAGCGGTAATCAGCACTGCCACCCTTAAGTGTTCAGCTCCAGGAGGGAAACTCATCAAGCTGATGCGCATTCCTTAAGGTCTCTCTATACATAGACAGGGGCTTATTTCGTGTCTTGACTGAGATTTATACCACCCACCATCCTGAACAGTAGAAAATTTATGGTATTAAGAAATGGAATGGAAAAAGGATCGAAAGGGACTGGGGAATAAGCCAGACCAACCAGAGCAGTGACAAATGTTCCTTGGTGGACTCCCAAGATGAGATCCAGAAGACCAACCACCTCAAGGGTATGAATGGCTGTGGTGGATCTTCTTGCTCCCCTCCAGGGAAATCCTCACACTCGACTGCCTCTCTGAAATACCTGTACCATACACCAATACACACAACATAGGGAATAAACAGGAAGAACTAGAGATCTGTGTGGGGTTACAGGGCCACGATCTCGTTGGAATTACAAAGACGTGGTGGGATAGCTTGCATGACTGGAATGCTGTCATGGATGGCCACGTCCTTCATTGGAAAGACAGACCAGCCGTGGCTGTATTGCTCTCTATTTAAGAGAGCAACTGGAATGTATGGAGCTCTGCCTAGGGGTGGACCTAGGGGTGGACCAAGAGGACATGTTGAGAGCTTATGGGTAAGAATTAAGGGGCAGGCTAGTACAGGAGACACTATTATGGGCGTTTACTACAGACCACTGCATCGCTAAGTTGACGAGGCCTTCTACAGACAGACTTGTCCAGGTCTTGGTTCAACTACGCTGACATTTGCTGGAAAGACAACATAGCCCAGCACACACAGTCCTAGAGACTTTTGGAGCACTGTGTCCCGTTCTGGGTCCCTCAGTTAAAGAAGGACAGTGAACTACTGGAGGGAGTCCAGCAGAGGGCTACTGAGATGATCAAGGGAATGGAGCATCTCTCTTACAAAGAAAGGCTGAGAGACTGTGGTGCCCAGTGCCAGGACAAGGGGCCACAGACACAAACTGGAATGCAGGAAGTTCCATCTCAACATGAGGGAAAACTTCTTTGAGGGTGACAGAACACTGGAACAGGCTGCCCAGAAAGGTTGTGGAGTCTTCTTCTCTGGAGATATTCAAAACCCACCTGGATGCGTTGCCTGCTTTGGGTGACCCTGCTTTGGCAGGGTGGTTGAACTAGATGGTCTCCAAAGGTCCCTTCCAACCCCTACAGTTCATTGATCTGTGATTCTGTGAAAGAATACCAGAAACTCTGCCTCTTGCCTTTGGGAAGCCTGAGTTGAGTGCTCCTATAAACTGGAAAATGAAAATGAAGTGGGCAGCAGGTTGTAACTTCATTGTAAGGAGGATGTCATAGCAGTCACTTTTTCCTTTTGAACAGTGTTTTAGATTAGGTTCTCACCCTGTGAGGTTTTGATTCTAGATGATGAATGAACATATTAGCCACCTGGCTGTGGGGTGGTATAGGAGAATGTATTTCCATTCCTCCTGTTACCTGGCCCCACTGTGCAGACAGGAATGCAAATTGTGGGGTCACAGAGCAAGCAAGAAGTGTGTCTCCAATCCATTGTTAATTCATCATGCCAAGGTTGAAGAGTCATAGGTGTTTATACATTTAGTACCAGTACCAATCATAAAATGGGCAAACAATAGGACACCTCCCTCACTCCTGCCAAATGCTTTTTCAGAGATTGCTGAAAAACAGATGAAAAACTTATTAGAGACTTTTACCAGTGGATCAGAATAAGCAAATCGGCTTCTGCTTAGCTATCAAACTACAAGAAGATCAATGGAGGACTACAGTTCAGTAATTTCTTCTTTCTGAATCCATATTCTGTTAGCTGATCAATGCATTAAGCTAAAGTAGCAGATCCGCAAAGAAAGACAGATGCATATCAAGAGTTTGTAATGTAATCTATGAAATTCATTCACACCGGGATATGATTTACAAGGAGTCTATTGATTGGGGAATGAATGTTATTTTACATTTAATAGAATATATTTCAATAATGCTGGGGCTCCCACTCCAGGGTTATGAAGGATTCTTTTTTCATTCAATACAAAATTTGCATCTCTCCCAGTTCCTGTGTTTTTATTGTATTGTGCTCAATAATATACTACTCGATAAACCTATCAAAGTTTCTGCAGAGCTGTGACATTGTCCATTTTGCTTGCAGTCTGAGGCAAACATGGTTAGTGGTGGAGAATTTTTAACTGTTGGAAAATTGCTGCTTTGGGAACAGACCCTTCACTGCTTTTAACCACAGTTCCACAGATCAAAGGCAAAGAACCCAATTTGCCAATTACCGCTATGTAAGGACGAAACTTGGACAAAAGTGTTGTCCTTTTCACACAGCTCATCCCACAAGATCGCAGGACACAACATGCCTTGCTGAAATTAGGCAGCCATTTCAGGTTAGTGTTGTATTAAAAGGTAGTGAGAATTTTTCTAGAAGTTCGCTAATGAATTCTTCCTTTAGTCTGCTGACCCATTTCATGTTTCCTGTGATTCTTTTTTTCCTCTTTCAAATAAAGCAATATTCTTCTCCTTAGATAGTCCAAGGTTAACAGTATTCCTTATAGTCTCATAATATTTTGCTGATTGGTTATACACCAATCCATTTTTTTCCACAGAAAAGCCTTCAATTAACCCCCCAGTGATTGGGAGGTGGAATTTCCAGATTAGTATTGGAGAATTCCACTTCCTATCACCAGGGGTTTAATTGAAAACTTTTCTGAGAAAAATTAATTGGTGCAAAAACATCAGTACAATAACCTAAAATGCAGGGGACACTATTAATTTCAGTCTATTTAAAGTCAAAAAAAAAAAAAAAAAAGAAAAAAAAAGATTAAATGGGAACATTGAACAAGAAATAAACAAGATTATTACAGCAACACTGAGATTAAAAGGATGCTTGTGAAATGGCCCTGCAAAGTTACAAAATGCAGGAAAACTTACCATTAATTTAAATTACAATATGCTAAAAACAAGCAAGAGAAATTAGCTTCTTTTAGAAACTATTTCACAATCAGGTGATTTACTTCGGATTCAGAAACATAAATCACATTTTAATAATCTCTCTCACAGTATGAAGTCGCTATACAATCTGAAATGTAGATTTTTTTAAAGTAGATGCTTTCTTTGCATAACAAGAAGCTGCAATAAATTAAATGGAGCCCAGGAAATCTTATAATGCAGCTGGGTAATGAAAGAAAAAGTGTAATTTGAGTCTACTATTGCAAATATATATATCTTTCCTAATAATGAGAAACATCCAGTGTGAATGGATGCTTCTGTGTGCAATAAACCTGTCTGAATATCGTATCTTTAATATAGCTCAGATACATTTGTTTTTTGCATTAAGCATAATAGACTTTGACCTGCAAATTATGAAAAAGATTAAGATATGCATCAGCAGAGAGATTTATGTCTATTGTTGACAAATTATTCATTAAAGTTTTATGTAACAGGCCCAGAGAGAGTATTAAATAAGATTATTATGGCAGTTCTTATAAGTGTATTCATCTTGACTAAGAAGAGGTCGCGATAAAGTTTAGGACTGTTTACTTACAAAGCCTGTTTAATTAGGAAAAATAAAAACAAATGTTCTCCATTTGGCATCTTTCACAGATTTTATCTTTATTACTTCTCTCTCCCAATATTGTGAAAGATCAACAACAATAAATGTAGATCTATTACATGCAATTTGACAAATCATTTGCTTAATGATTTATAAATATAGAGAAAGATATACAATTTCCTTCTGAAACTAGCAGCACTTTTTTGCTTGTGAAAAAGCCTGTGTTTTGAGCAGAAATAGCTTTGTATCTGGAGTGATCATTAGCAAATAAACAAGGTAATTATCTCTGAAAGGAGTTAGTTCCAGTGAAAAACAACCGTGTATTCTTACTGTAAAACTTAGCACTTTGTGTTATACTCTGCTATATATTATACTTTTCTGCTGTCAGGTGAAAATTCAACCAATGGCTATTTGATTACTTTGGAAACATTTGAATTGATTTTTATTACCTAATCGTGTACTTCTATAAGGAAGATATATGGACACTCTTCTTGGAAAAACTGAACAACTCCTCTCTCACTTTTGATGGAATGTAACATGGGCAGGTAGAAGAGAGGGGAGAAAAAAAACATTCCCAAGGAAAAAATTGCTACTGAGTTTGGGGGAAAGAATGACAATATTTTTTTAGAAGCTTTCTTCTCAACTAATGTGGCATCTTGCAATTGTTCAGAGGAACAGGAGCTTCTTTAATAATCACTGAATACCTCAAAATTACCTGCAGAGAGTAATTTTTTTTTTTAATTTAATTATTTATAGCAATTAATTTGTGTGCATAGGAACTGTAGAAAATCAGGATTTCATTTTCTTTCTCTGAACACTGGCTGGTCATTTTAAGTGAAGCGTCTATCCACTAACACTCCATGGAAGTCTTCCTGTTGAATAAAGCTCAGAACCAGCCTGTTTGCATCCAGGTGCTGAAGGAATGGGTATAAACATAAGTGGAAAGGTTGTAAACATATCCAAAAAGTAAACACTACTGAGTTTCACTCTGCTTCCTACTTTCGCTTTAGCCCAGCAAGAGAAGCTTTTTCTCTTTTTTTTCTCTCTTCTTTTTTAAGACAAGGGAAGTGTTTCTCTGACTTATATTTTGTTACCTGCATGCATTTAGTACAAAACCACAAATGGAATAATAAGGATCCTCTAAAAGATTCCAGTGGGAAGGATGAATCTCCTCTGCATGTAGAACTTCTGTTTTCCCAATTGCATCGTGGATTTCATCCTAGTGCAGAACTAACTGGTATAAGCACTTTAGCAATTACTCATAGGTGTTTTCATACAGAAGCTGGTGCTGAGGTTTGGACTGTACTATTGTGAGTGGCCCCATAATTGATTGTATGTTAAAAAAGTAGCTATAGCTCTTATTGCTGTTCTTTGGTAGTTTTTTATTTAGGTTTGGTTGTTTGCTTCTTTTTCTTTTTCTTTTTCCTTTTCTTTTTCTTTTTCTTTCTCTTTTTCTTTTTCTTTTTCTTTTTCTTTTTCTTTTTCTTTTTCTTTTTCTTTTTCTTTTTCTTTTTCTTTTTCATTTTCTTCTTTTTCTTTTTCTTTTTCTTTTTCTTTTTCTTTTTCTTTTTCTTTTTCTTTTTC
>VZTM01022387.1:505-61022 GCA_013400555.1 Jacana jacana
ATCCTCCTCTCCAACAGCCAGTTCCTCCTGCAGGAGGCCATACCTGTTCTGCAAGGTTAACTGGGAAGGTGGGATGGACCAGGAGGGGATTCGCCTGCTTCCCCAAGCAGGGACCTGTTTCCATTCCCCCCGTCCCCGAGATCCCCTCCTGCTGACTGGTGACAAGAGGAGGAAGGGTCCTCTGATTTATGTGGGGCCTTGACCTGTTCCCTTTCTCTCAGGGAGTGGGTCCACCAGTCAATTTCTCCCTCATACTCCCTCATACTCCTCAACCTCTCCACTTCATCCTTCAGCTCAGCCACCTGGCTGAGCAGGTCATTCACCTGATCACATCTGACACAGACTCTGTCTCCGTTGCCCTCCATTGCAAGTGCCAGGCTCTGGCACCCTCTGCAGCCAGAGGCAGAGGCCTGGATGTCCACACATTTACATGGGGCCTCCGTCTGAGAGCCCACAGCTTATCGAGCAACCACCTTTGACTGAGTATCAGCCATGGCTGGATGTCTACCAGCAACGGACGCCTTGCAACTCAGGGGTCATCTGGGATGAGCCACCTAGTCCCCAGACCACTTAGAGGGGCTGAACTTACCTTAGACACTGACACACACGCACACTGGTTCCTTGCTCACAACCATGTGGGCAGGGACTAGTCCCTGCTCTCCTGGAGGCTTCTTATCACCGCGGGAGATGCTGGCTCTGCCCCAGGTCACTCAGCAGCCTGCCCATGAGTTGGCAGCCCCTGGCACAAACACGGGGCTTTTTGAAGGATGTCTGAGTTGTTAGGTAGCTAAAAGGCTCGCAAACAGCAGCTCTCTAAATGGCAAAAGAAAAAAGAACAGTTTATGAATTCAGGGTTCACATACATATTGCAGTACTGACACTAGCTTTTGTGCTCTTACAGAAATACTTGTCCCATTCCACAGAAGGGAACCAGAAAAAGCCCATCATGACTCACTTGACTAGTCACACCTAAATAAGTGCTGAATACTTGTTATCTGTTCACAGAGAAAGCGTTCAAAGACATTTTTAGGCAAGAGCAGCAAATAAGTCGTACTTTAATTTGCCAGTTACTAGAAACCAGTTATTTAGCTCAGACCTGTCTCATCTAATGAAATACTGGAAGAACTAAATAACAAAATATGCAGCAGGTATTTAGGGACCACTTGTCCCATACAACTCATGTCTGCATTAGTAGGGGGGTCTCTTCAGGCCAAGGAGAACACAGAACCCATAACTCCCATGAGAAATAAAGTTTACAAGCTTTCCATTGCACCGATGGAGCAGTGGTTATTTATCTGACTTTGTACAAAGCCACCAGCCACTTCTTCTTCTTTATCAGTAATGGCACTATTTTGTAGAAAATAAGCCAAACCAGATAAGTGCCATCTCCTGGTGGACTTACCTACCCACATTGGCCTAATTTTTCTCAAGAAAAGCCTACATATTCTGTTGTCTTTAAACAGATGACACTGCTACAGCTGAGAATTTGCCCTCATGCAAGATCTGTCTCTACCATCGCTCACACCTTACCCTGAGAGCAGACTGCCTCTTATGTTTCCTATTTTTGGGACAGCCCTCATGACTAGGGAGGCTGTTAAGGGATCTATACAGATGCACTATACTCATGTGTAGTGACCATCGCCTCACCAGAGCCCAAATAGCCCATGATATCACCTCCTCTGGCCTGTCTTCTGTACCCCCCCCCGGACTAAAAAACACATAGAGCTCCTTAACCTTTCCAGTGTGACAAAAGAGAGAAAATAGGTTCCTTTGTTTGAAGTACTGAAGTAACAACTCCTCAGATATAGCTCTGGAGAAAGAGATTGCAAATCTAAATGGAACCATAATGACCTGTGGCTTGGGGGACACCAAATCAGCTATACCATCACCTCAGTCTGCTCTGTTCATTTAGAAAAGAAAAAGAAAGCACAGCCCCTTTTCTCCAAACAATGCCATGGTCAGGAACTGATTTATCTTAAATCTGTCTGCAGTGCTTGCTGCTGGGTTTTATGATTGTGGCTCTTCAGCCATCCAGCAGCAATAAAAATAATTCAGGGACCAAAAGTTATCTTCACATCCCAGTTACGTCTCTTAGTTGTGAGCTTTGAGCCCGTTGCTGAAGTACTGATTTAACCCTTTTATGGTACTACTGAGTAGAAATGTTGCTTGATATGAGATTTGGCAGCCCCTGCCCAGTTTTTCCAGCAAAGGCTCTACTGACTATCAAGGAGGTAAAGAAAGATGCTAAAACTGGCTAAACGCAAGAGCAAGATCCCAGATAAACAAACACTATGTCTCAGCCATTAAGCCATGGTTAAGATAACCAGATGTTTTGATTCAGGATGCTTTGAAAAGGAAGCTCATTGCTGGTAACAGATGCTCAGCAGTGATTTCAGTGTCACACACAGACCCTGAGAAACCAGTTGGACTCCTGTCCTCTCCTCCTTCTAGTCTTACTGGTATCTTGAAAACAAGAAGACAACATAGCATCCTTTTCCTCTGCCGTGATGTTTTTCTTTCAGTTTCTTAGCTCTGGGCTCCCTGTGCCTTCAGGGGAGCATCTTCAATCTGTTCATTCAGGTCAAGCAGACGCTGTTATTGTTGTGGATATCTTTGGGGGGGAAGGGGGAGGGGAGAAACACACACACACACACACATACCTGCTCAGAGCAAGCAGAGAAAGCCACCCCACTGCAGCATATGTTCAGAGCCAGAAAAACCCTTCACATTTCATCTTCCTGCAGGGAAAAACCTTTGTTGAGGATAGGTGACAGCTAGAGGAAGTGCCCTCTGCAAACACATGGGTTGGAGGAATGAGGCAAGTCGCATCCAGACCCTGGCCACATCTGGACCACAGCAGCAGTGTTTCTCAGGGAGAGGCAGGAGAGTAGAGAAGCAGAGTCCTGCAGAATGCTTTGGGAGACAGCTGTGCTTCCTCATCTGACATCCTCTTCTTCAATCAGCCATGTGGTCTGTATTTGTCTCTTTTTTCATGGGGAAATACTGCTTTCAAAGCCAGCAGTGGCATGAGTGTAGTGGCCATGACATCATTGCCAGCATGCCTCTCTCACCTGCAACTTGGCAGCTTTTGACAAAGTGGGCAATCCCAAATGGGACTTATTCAGCTTTGACAAGTTTATTCTTCCCTTGCATTAACGTAGTCTCCCTAAGCAGGAGAAGGGCTTAGGGAAGAGGAAACAGGAGAAGGAGTTGGTAAAAGTGATAAGTTAATTAGAGAGACATAGCATCAGTTATGGTGACATTTAGTATAATTTTTTTTCCTTTTGATAGAAAGCACACCGGTTCCTTTGGGGAAATCTGCTGTCATTTTTGAGCCAAATGTCCAACAAATAGAAACTAGCATAAGCCCTCTGCAAGTCCATGATGCCATGTGAGATTACCCCTGCTGTGGACCTCACCTTGCACAGCCTTGGTTATGGCTGTCTCAGCACAGCCATCCTGAAGTACAACCCCTTACAGACAGACTTTCAGACAACCTCAACCTTCATTAGACAGATTTATTGTTTACTGTAAGATTCTTTGGTTTTTTGGTTCTTTGTCACAGAAGTGAGACTTTGAAAAAACAAACAAAACCAACCAACCAAACCAACCAACCCCAAGCAGGAACAAGGATAAAGCTTTCCTGCTGCTGAATCCAAATGTACACTAAGGACATCTAAGCAGATAAATAAATGACAAACCAAGGCACATGACTCACACGTATCTGCAGTGTGCTGGGTCAGGAACAGTGATTGGAATTGGAGCAGGAGTAGAAATAGTCCCCTTCGCCTTCCTCTATCTATGCTGAAGAAGCAATGCTGCTTCATTAATGACCCCTTGGGTACCTCCAAGACCACGAGGACTTTAGCAGCTACTTCATATTGCAGTTCACGCTCATTTTTCCCTGTTGTTAAGTTCCTGATCATAAACTCGTATGGAGAATTTTGCACACACTGTAACCAGTCCTTTAAGTGCAGGGTCCTCAGATGATTATGACTAACTTCAGAATTCTATGATTCTATGATTCTAAGTCAAAGTCCCAGAAGGGACCCACACTCTTGCCTTTAGTACTCAGGCTATCCTATCTTTTGACCACTTTAAGAGTGCTGTGTTCAAATGGATTCATTTTTAAATATATGTTTTAGTCTGATTAGTTGCAAATGATATGTTTTCTCTAGTCCACATCTCTGCTCCATTTCATGCTACTACTGCCAAAAAGCAAGACAAGTCTTGAGAGGTGGGAACACAGACACACTCCTATCTATATCAATATAGATTTAGGTCAGCTTAAAGGGATGGAAAAATTGCAGCCAAAGACGTTGGAATGGGAGCCCCGGAGATCTGGGTCTGTTTCTACCAATGTTTTGAACACAAGTCTTAAGCTAAAAAAGACTTCTTAAGTTTAGCTAAAACATAAAGTCTTGTTTTGAGTTCAGACCTGAAATAAAAGTATTAATTTCTAGAGATCATTTTTTTTAAATGAACATAATACCCCCCAATTTGTGTCCATTTTCTTAGGAAAAAATAAGTGGCGATTTCCAGTACATCTCTGTGCTTGCAAGAGTAAGTAAGGATTGTGTTTCAGAAAAGAGCAGTGCCACTGCTCACTGCTTGATTCAGATTGCATCTACACTGCCAAGGTCTTCCAAACTCTACTTTCCCCTTCTTCTAGCTGCAGCACAATGTTACCTTCCAGGAACAAATGCATGGAAGAGCTTTCACAACTTTCTCCTCCTTACCAGGGCAGGAGATGGAAGAAGCAATTACAGGGATTTCTGTTGGCAGTTATCAGTGAAATGGTGCTGAGACTTTATCAAGCCTGAGAGAAGGAAGGTCCCTGCTGTTCAGGTCCTACTTTTGATTCTCCTGGAAGCTTTTGTCTGCCTGCACAGGAGCATTGTCTCTGGCTCAAAGCTCTCCTTGGTCAGTCAGCAACAAAATAATTTGTAGGGATGACAGAATTGCAGATGATCTTATGGGCATTTTTTAATTCTGCATTTGCGCTTCTAAATAGGCCAAGGAACATTTAATCCTCTTTATTTTCCACCTCAATGCTTCATCTGCTGCAGTGAGAGGTCAAACTGGAAGCATTTGCAAACCAGCTGTGAGCAGCTCTCTGCCCACATGTTGTCCCTCCCTGTCATCCCAGGAGATGAGAATTGTGTGGCATCTTTGGCCATTAGCAAAGCTTTGCTAATGAGATTTTCCATGGGCAAATTCAGCTGTCCCTTTCTCACAGCAACTACAGTGAGATGTCCAGTTAAGAAGGATTATTTTTAGGCTGGAATTACTTGGCCAAGTGGTCAGAGACTGTCCCTGGTGCTTAAGGCTATAAAAGGATGGGGAAGGTCCCAGAGATCCCAGTACTATCTAGATTTTGGGAAATGGGAAATATTTGCAGGTGAACTCCTCTGCAAGGAAAGGGTATTGCTGTCCTCGTGAGCCAATGTCACATCTGTCAAAATTTTCCCTTTTGAAAATCCACACACACTGTGTCTGGTGAATGTGTCTTGAGCCTTTCTAAGGAGTAGAATAAATATCAGATAAAACCCCTGTCCTGGTTTGAGGCAAAACAAACCAATTTTCTGTTCAGTAGTTTTACTTTTTTAGCTGGGCCTCTTCTAACTAACTAAAGTCTGAAACTAACAGCACATTGTTCAGAGAGTGTTTCGTCTCACAGTGATAAGACCTGATTATACCAAGGGATGGTGCAGAGAGGCCCTTGCTTATACTTACTGCTAGAACAACCAAGGTCAGGTAATTTTGTCAGGTGACCTAAAACTGGCCAATTGGGGTATTCCATCCCATCCGCATCATGCTCAGTAAAAAAAGCTGAGGGTGCAAGGGGTTGTTAGTTTTTTTCTTCCTTCAATGGCCGTCTGGGGAGGACCCTGTCTGTTCGTCTGCCTTTGATCCAGCTCCTGCCGGTCACCGAGTCCAGCCTGGGACGTTCACTGGTGCTGCTGGTGACGTGATCATCGTCCTGGGAGCCTGATACGGTTTTGTATAGACTGTATACTTTTTTTTTTCTTCTTTATCCTTTCTTTTATATTCTTTTTAATTTTTCTTTTTATTGTTTATTATATTATTATTGATATTTCATTAAAGTAGTTTAGTTTTTATCTAAACTCCTGAATCTCTTAATCCTTTCCTCTCCTCTCTTTTCCTTAGTGGGGGGGGGAGGAGGGGTCATCATCTGTCCAATTGGTCAAAACCACGACAACCCCACTGTATCCCATGAAAATGGAGAGGAATGGAGCTACTCTGATACACACTATATTAAGTGTGCCTGGCATGTGCAGTCATACTATAAACCCAGTCCCTGAGTTCTTCCTTGCCTTTTGCAGCTCATTATTAACTTGAAGGATAAATACTCTAAGTGGTGCAGAGTCAGAGACTGCTACTGCAACCATCATCAGCTCCACATCAATAATGGACACCATCCAGAGATGCTTCATGATAAGAGGAGACCAATTCTTGAAGTGAAGCAGCTGGCATTGTTAAAAATACAATGAAATAGCAGAGTGGCATAAAAAGTGTTAAGAAAAGTGATTAGTTGTTTCATTAACAGAAAAAAAATAACAGGCCAGCTTCTTAACAAGACTGAAGAATCAAAGGTGCATACTGACATCAGGCATGTGCATAAACTTTCCAACCCCAACGGCCTATCCTGCCCCAGGTTCAGGGCCCAGTTTAAGAAGTGAATCTTTGATGATGCCACAGTAGACAGGCCCAATGCTTGCTCACACAGCCAGACACACAGACACAGAGCTCTGACCAAGTCTAAGACAGAAGACTTTTCTGCTTTTTGCTGAGTTAATTTGAAACCTTGGCATCTCTTGTCTGTGGGTCCACACACGGTCACACAGAATGAAGCTGACACAGGGCAGGAGGCAGGAGGGTGAAGAGCCAGGACAGACCATGCCAGTTTAAGCTATCCTGCTCCCATACAGGAGCTCGACTTCTTGCACCTGTACGTTCCCCAGCAATGTTACTGGTAACTCCTTCTAAAAACTCAATAATCTAAGGTTAAACTGCAGTAGAGCTGTAAAAAACACATGCTAAATTGAGTTAAAGTTTTGGCTAAATACAGTTTTATGCCAGTTAATTGCTAGGCAAGGATTATGTATATTTACACATGCAACAGGACAACTGATCTGTACCTCATTGATTACTCTCTGCATTTAGGTGTCCCAATGATGTGGAAGTTTTTTACCCTATTGCTAGGAATTACTGCTTTATCTCTCCAAGTGCAGCAGATCATCCAGTGGGTATAGCACAAGGGCTCACCCAGTGGCACTACATCTGGCTGACAGAGAGGAGGTCAAGGGAATTGTGGGACAGCCCCTGACTGGGACACTGGCCCTGGCCTGCCCTCTGTAATTTTAAGCAAGTCACCTCAGGCCATCATGGCATGAACAGACTTCCAGTGAAATGGGATAATATTGTCTCCTTTGAATAGGAAAAACGTTGACCACAGTTAGCAATGCTGGGTCATCTGCTCCTACTCTTGGGAGCCTAGGAAAAAATACTGTACACAAACACTTCCAATAACTGTTTTTGTAGATTCGGTAAACAGAGTGGTTAAAAAATATACCCTCAGTGAGTATCCAACAGTGTAACCTTTTAAGGTTGGAAATGAGTTCCAGATTGTCTGAGTAAAAACAGCTTTTAACTAACAGGATGGAGTCTAATGAGAGTTCAATGTCTATTGTGGGAGAATTATCCCCCTCCCCAGGAAGCTGAAGCAGACATTTGCCACTGTGGGGAGTGCTAAAATGTGGGAAAGAGGCTGGGAAAAATAGATAGCCTTGATTTTGGTCAGCAGCACCGTAAGAGCAAAGCATACTCAATGCAGTCCAAGAGGAAACTGCCTCCAAGACTAAACATATTTCAGATTCTGATTCCAGCATTCAGCTGTCCTGCAGGATTTCTAATGACATGCACAGTGCATACTCTCATAGAAGCTAATAAAAAACAATGAAACCCAAATAATGCTTGCTCCGTCAATAGTTTCTCTTGTTCGGCCAGACCCAAAGCAGTCAGGTCAGTGAGAGATGTGCCCTAAAGACAGAGAACCCTGTATGTGGGAGCAGCTGGGGAAGGATGGGAGAAGAGTTGAGGCCTTTGTATTCCCACTGTGGTACTAAGAGGTCCAGGTATATAAAACTAGACGTTAGCTTGCAAAACAGGTCCCCTCTCCTAATCCCATTCATTAAAGCAAGACAGATGGGATTTGGGAGGCCCTAATCATAATCATCCCATTTGGAATCTAATCACAGGGGCTTTCTAAATGAAAGAACTGAAGCTTTGTAAGTGGGAAGTGTATAAGCGCACCACAATTTGATTCAACATTGGGGAGGAATGCTATAGAGAATCATCAGAGTTGCCAGCTGGGGAGGTAGCTGTAAATTACTGCCAAAGGCCAAATTTGCTATTGACTCAACTGGCCATTGGGTGAGATCACCAATTCCATTGATGAGTTATTATAGATAATTCTTCAGGCTATGAAATTGTTTCATCTTTTTTACACATCTACAGAGGAGTGAAGACTACCATCTTTGTCATCTTGACTAGCTAGCCAATTAATAGGAAATATACTTGAGGAATTAATCTCCTGAAACGAACTGCTGCTGGGAGGAGGAAGACACTGACTATGCTGTTGTATGAAGAGGGTGAATGATAGGGAACCATCCACCCTTCTTCAAACCTTCTTTGCATGGCATACTTCAGACAAGCAGCCACTAACATTTTTGCAGTGAGCTGGGAAAAAACTTGAACATGGTGACCAATTTGCCACACATTACAGCAATGTAAAGGCAAAAAATGTAAATTCTTGAACACCTTTAGGCTTGCCTTCCTCAGGACTTGGCTTCTTTGCACCACCTTGGCTTACAGGCTGACCAGGGGCAGCAATGTTCATTGTTTTACCAATCAATTTTGATAGACTTGAGAATCTTGATTTTACTTTAAATCACATTCTACAATTGAATTGGAACAGGGAGGTGGACTCAGTGCATTCTTAAAGTCTCTTCTAGCTCTGCCTTCAAAGATTAATGATCTGTTTGACCAGTGAGTCTGTCATATATTCTTTGCCTCAAACTTTCAACACTGCCCATGGGTCCAGAGGGTACCTGCTGCCTTTGGAAGATGTGCTTCAGAGGAAACAGGGCCTGATACAAGTTGTAAATAGAGGAATGCTGTTTTACCAAATGAAAAGGGATTTTGATTCAAATCTCCTCTCCTTACTTGGGTTGCTAGGTGTTAAGTACTGGAGAAAAGGATTTGCCTACATTTTTCTGAGGAAGCAGCAGTGTGTGTGCACAGCAGAGTGACAAGGCTTGTTAACAGCTCATGCTCTTCTTGTGGGGTCATCTTTGTGTTCTGATTATCTCTCTAAGTGCTTCCATGACTTTCAGCAAAGTAGCAGTTCAACCATTTCTACCTGGATGCATGACAAAGAATCCATCACCATTACCTGCAGTACCTGCTCACATTCCCTGAGTGGTTCTACTCTATGAAGTGTTGATAATGTTCTACTCACCTCCCTAGCACACTTATTTCCCACTCCCTGCATTAAGTGTATATTAAATTATGCTGGAAGAAAATCTCATTCTGAAACCGGAAACCTCCCCATAAGCAGCTCTTCTACTGCTGACTTTCTTCAAAGTCATGAAGACAGCCTGTGTCCTTTAGGGATTTCTCCTTATCTGGAATTAATAACTTTCTTCCCAGGGTAGTTACATCTCTGTGCAACTCATCATGTATTTCCTAAAAAATCCAGTCTACCCAGGTTTGGAGCCCTGTCCTAGGTTTGGAGTACCCTCTGTCTACTTACTTAGACAAAGGTGAAAGTTTTTTATCTCACAGCTGTCTCTGCCTTGAGAAGGATGTTGGACTGGGGATTTCCTGATGTTCCTTCCAACCTGATTTTTTCTCAGATTCCATGATTCTGTGCTTATCTGGGAAAAGATAAATAATGCATGCCTGTATATGGGAGAGAGTCTTGCCTCCCATACTCCATGTTACAGTACTCTCTGCAGATCCCTTTAGCCCCTTACAAGCACTCAGTTGTGAGTCAGGTCATGTTTGCTTGGATGGCAATCAACTCCAGTCTGGAAATCAGCCTGACCTTCCCAAGTGAAGATGCCTGCTGGGGAAGCAGAATTAATAAATCCAGCTAGACCCCAGCATCCTGATCTAAGCTATGGTATTGTACAGGGCAAGCTGTGTACGACCTCCTTCCCAACAAATTCAAAGAATATCTCTAAGATGGAGCAATGTGTTAAGGAGCAGATGCATTCCATGCATGCAGGGCATGACTGGAGATGCAATACCTAATGACTGGTCAAAGCAACTTGCCTGAGGCTACAGCAGAGAATCATGACTTGGCTGACTCCGGAGGCGCACAGTCCTGGTTCCACTGTCCCCCAGGCTCTTCCATTGGCTAGGCAGCAGTCCATGTGCTCAAGGGCATGCAGAGGCTAGAATTGTCCATAGTTTCAGTGACAAGTGGAAACTTCTTGCACATTTTCTCCTAACTGTGCATTCACACACATGCTATTTATAGCACCATTTCTTTCTTAGGGCTATCAACAGAAGAGAAATGTCACATTTTCAGGCTGTCAAGAAGGAGCTCAGCGCCCTATTTTGTATTTATGCATATGTTGTCATCTACAGCTGAAATCTTTGGCACCTGGTTCTTAATGGCTGAGTTTCCTACATCCTGAACAGGTCTAATCTGGATCTCTAGGAGAAATCTACCCTGTGTGTTTGCCCACACAGAGGGCCAGAGTCACTTTATACCTCCATTACATCTTGTTTGCAAAAGGTGCAGACAATTGTTTTCAATTGAGTTCCTGGGGTGCCCTCCATATAAATCATGATGGAGGCTTTGTTTTGCACCACAAACTCCCATGTTCTTCACCTGGAGGGTTTTTTTGCAAGATTTAGTACAGAAACTTCAGAGGAACACAGAAGATCAAAATCTGTTTTCTCACAGAATGGAGAAACAGAAAGAACAATGCAATAAAATCATAATTTCACCTCCTATAAACAACTTTGTAGATAAATTCCCTGAGATGTCTCTCGCATACGAATACTGCCAGACAGTCCTTTATAGATCCTAAGCTTGTATTGATCTGTGCATCCATAAAAGCTTTTACTCATCAGGCATAAGAGAGCAAACTCAGTATGCACGACCACACATGACAATGTCAATGGAGTTATAAAGCTGCACCCTCAGAAAAATGAATTGTAAGTCAGATTTTAGTTCAAAAGAATGGAAATCTGTGACATTAAGTATTAAAAATCAAAGTCTTATGACCCAGATTAACTTGCTTTGCTCAATCACCCATACATAACATTCTCTAAATCATCTCCTTTTGCATGTTTTTCCTGATTAATTGAATTAGCAATTGACTTGTATGACGCACTTAGAAATAAAGACACACCAAACTGACAACATGTACACCATTCAGGTAGCAACAAATCACAAGTCCTACAGTTCATCTCACCCCAACCCTCACGGGCAGTGTGGATTTGCTGTCTACTATCCAGAGCATAGACTTTCAGAGAAAGTTATGAGTGCCTGTGCATGCTCTGTGTATGTACCCTACACAAAAATACACACACATGCCCTGCAAATGCACAAAGAAGTTCAGCCATTGCAGTGTCCATTCATCCTATTTATGGGTTCTCTTCTAAGCTCCAAGTTAGAACATTTGCTTGTAGGGCTTGGAGAAAAAGTACAAGGTTTGGAGAAAACCACTAAAAATGGGTTCCTTTGAAGTCAGGGAGGGATATGGGACAGCATCTAAATTATTTCAGGTTGTCGAGGAGCGTTTAGTGATCCCTGGACTAGTGTTAAGAGTACTACTTCATGCATTCTGGGCTTGGGTCATATTTTGGGCCAAGATTTGGACTGAGTCCCATAGGTATATCTAAGAACAGAGCTGGAAAGGAGAACTTGAAGGGAAAGAGAGCACGTTGCAGTATGTGAGGTTATGCAGAGTCATATTGGGCCAGTGTTGGGACGTGCAGAGGGAGATTAAGCAGAATGAGGATGCTAAGAGCCGCTGCGGCCCCTGAACTTGGAGGCAGTGATAAGGTCTGCAGAGTCACCTGGGATGGCACTGGGACAGCTGCAAGCATGTTGCTCCTCAGGCCAGGATTATGTTTTTGGCATGTAGGGTCTCCAGAGAAGGACAAAGCTGAAGATTAGATGTTTGCCTGAGCTAAGGTTACAAGAACGGCTGAGTGAGAGCCCAGACTAGTTTTTGATGCACAAAACCGAGCCCCGACTTGTTATGTATAGCCCAGCACCATGTACATGGCCAGTGGCTCATGGCTGGGTGTATGAAGGAGGTAGCTGCCCTATGCACCCTCACATCAATGTCAGAACAGAACACCAGTTTTTGTGGCAATTCAGGAACAGATTCAGCTGAGATCTTCCTGTCTGGGAGATTGCCACTCACCTGGGGACCAAGTAACGCCATGACTTGAACCCACAGGAGTGCAGCATCTCAAGAAATGTCTGCATATATCGCTCCCATCACTGAGCCACCACCTCTCAGCTGGCTGCAATAAAACGTGTGGTTCGGGAAAGCTGGAGCATGCAGAGTGGGAGCAGGGAGGCTCAGAGTGAGAACAGGTAGAGACATGTCTAAAAAGTGTATTAATTCAGTTCACAGCTCCCAGACAAATATCCAGCATCACATGAAAGCCCACGGTTTGCAAAGTTTCCAGCAGATGCCATAGTCTCCCAGCCCCCTTCCCGGGATGACTCTGGTTTTACCAGCAATGTGATTCCCTATGAGGTGCTAAAAGCTTTCACAAGAGCCCAGAGCTGCCTGGAAGCAGGGTGGCTAACGGCAGTGGGAAGAGATGACCTTTCCTCAACCCAATTATTTTGATATTTGAGATGTGGATCCAGAAATAAGAGTTCATAGTTTCCTTTGCTGGAGATCATTATGCAGTGAGAAATGGGCAATACTGTGAATTATTATAAACTGGCACCAGACCGAGACTGCTCTTTTCTTTTCCTCTTTCTTTTTCTTTCCCAAGAAGCATCCCCATTCACATAGTGAAGCAGCAGCTTTTCATGAGAAAATAACATTTTTATGCCTGTCAAAATTTTCTTTCATTTATGCCAAGAAGTCATGACTGATGCCATGTCTCCTTTTCTCCTGGGTGCGAATCTTTCTCCCAGCACCAGTTAAGTGGGGGGAAGAGTGAACTTTATCATTTCTGTCAGCTTGGCAAGACATTACTGGGAATGGGAACATGCAAGAAGGATCCCATTTTCTTCCCTGTCAGTTTAACCCTGCAAATCCTGATGCACTGTAACGCTTGAATGGGTGTTGTTTAATCCCAGGCTAAACTATGATCATGTCCAGAGAACTCAGGGCAATTTCCCCCTACTCACCCCATAGTTAGGGAAAGCAATTCTACATTGTTAAAAATAACATCCCTGTGTGTAAGAAGAATGGGGTTATTCCAATTTGCCACCAAAATATTTTTCAGTCTGCTTAAAAACTACCTCTCCCCCAGTTTCTTGGGCTGATTCTTTGGGCCGCAATTTTTAAGAGGCTGATGGGTGGACAGAGCCCAGAATTTGGCTCACTGATCATCAATCTGCCTAAACACGCAGCAGCTATGTGGTCATTAACATAGTAATTCCCCCCTTTCATGATTTCTCTGCTATGCATACACAGGCTGGGGGAAAGAGAACCATTTTGTTCTCTGCAACTACATCATTACATTAAATTGGTGTCCCTGCTGGCTTCTGATCCTGCTTGAATAGAGCTGCTCGGAAAAATGATGTAGTGCCTTGTTTTGTTCAAAAATGCTGATTAGCAGAAATGAAAACTGGCTTTGTAGGAAATGGTCAGTGCATTTTTCAACTTTTATATTCTCCCCAACTTTTTTTCCTTCCCAGACATAGGTTTTGAAACAGTGAATTAGCTGCAGCATATTCAAAACAACAACAAAAAAATGCTGTTACTCTTTCTGCCTAGAAAAATAATTACTCTAGTGAGGGTAAAGTTATTTCAAAACTAGGGATGCTTTGAATCAAAGGGGAATATTTCTGAGGCTTGTACTGACTTTTTCAGATTTTCACTTCTCAAGTGTGTTTAGCTTTTGATGTTTTTAGCCTCTTTAGGTCTAGATTATATTTTTTTAATCTGAAAAAAAAAATATTTGCAGGGTGAAGAAATTATCTCCTGCTCAGCAAAACGCCTCAGTGGATGTTTCAGAGCACATGGCAAATATTACGAAGTCAGTGACTGTTCTCATCTGTAACTGGGGGACCCCGTACAAGTTTCTCATTGCTTTTGTCTCTTTGGAAGACAAGTAATCCAGACTAAAAAAATGCATTTTGCTTTTTGTGTTCAGGGAAAGAAAAAAAAAATTAGGTTTGATTCATCTCTCAGTATTATTTTTATTTTTGGTCTATTGAACAAGGAGTGGAGTTTAAATCAAGTGCTGTGATCTGCTGCCAACTACTGTTATGGGGCTGTAGAGGCTGTGTTATAGAGTTCACAAGTCACCAGGAAGACAATAGCTCTTGCAGGTATGGTCTGAATAAAAAGAAAAACTTAGATTTAGAATTTAACTCCTTGAAAGAAGTAGTAAAATTACATCTGTGCATCTTCAAGCTGAAGGCTAACAGAATATCAGTAACTGACATTTTACCAGCTCCAGGCCAAGTTTGTCTCCCATGTATCACGTGTGATAGAATCCATATCTGCAATCAGACCTGAATGCACCTAGCTCTGGCTATAATAAATTCTTCCTCATTAGGAATGGATCCACATGAAATGAAGAAATAAGCAATCAAAAGAAACAGCAGCAAACATTGGGATTTTGGTTGAAGTTCAAGGCCACTTTGAGCGTCCTCTGCACTTCTCAAGCTGAGAAATCCTGTAATGTTTCCAGCAAAGCTTTTTCTTTTGGTCTCCCTGCATGCACATGCACACGCTCTCTTGGCTGGAGAACACTCCCTATGGACAGTCTGGGCTGGCAAACTTTCCCCACCAAAATACTCCATTTCACATTTTTTCTACAGGACGCAGAAACAGCAGGTGAAAACATCACCTTACTACAAAGATCTTTCTACCAGCTGGCAGACAAGTTGCAGAGAGATTAACTCTTCAGAGCTCAACAACAATTTTGTTTTTCCTCAGGTGTTTAACACTTTTAGGGGTGATCTGTGGAAAGGGTAAAAAAATATCATCAGTGGGATGTTCTGAGTAGGCACAATCTAAGAGACTGAAGACTGTTTATGAAGTTAGGCTACAGAAAACACTGTAAAATCTTCATATGGACCTAGGCAGCCAAGATAATTGCTCTGCTAACTTATCCCAGTATGGCTTTACTGGAGCAACTGTTTCAGCTCTTAGAGCCTTAGGGAGGATCTGATTTTTGGCCAAGTAAGAAGCAGGCCACCAAGAAGGCTTTGCACTATCACTGTGTTGTATTATGGAAATGCCCTGTCCCTATCCTGTCTGGGCCAAAATTTGTATGGTTTAGAAGTACCAGAACCACAGCAAGAGGCAGTTGACTACAGGCTAGGTGGGAAATGGGGTCTGCTCTTCTCATCAAACAGTGCAAAAGGGGAAAGAGGAATGTGATTAGGAAAGCTGCTGAGAAATTCTGACAAAAAATGTGCCTACTGATTTGATCCTCTGGCTAGTCTACAGGTTCTGGGATTTTCTATGTTTTAAATTAACCTTTGATGGTAGCAGTGAGACCACAGTAATTATGTGAGATCGGTCATGCTTAGTTCTACTGGCAACCCACCTTGCCTTTTGTGCCCGTTCTGCCTCACAAGCTAACTTCACACAAATCCCTGGAAGGAGAAGTCAGTCCTATGTGCCAGATAATACCTGTCAAACGTTCCTCCCCTCGAAGTTTAGGCTTGGGTTTGGAAGCTGGTTTACATCAGTTAGAAAGTAGGTTCTCATCTGGGTATGATAAATTTGAGATCATTTAAACCTTAGAGTCAGCAACAACAGCAAGGATCTAAAAGACTGTAATGGGACTTGGAGAACAGCTTGGGCATTAGAGTCAAGAATGAAGGTTATATTTAATTTGACTGCTTAGCATAAAGCCAAGCATTTTGCAAATACTATAAAGGTATCTTCTTTTTTTGGGGGGGGGNNGGGGGGAGGTTGTCTCCCAGCCATCAGGCACAAGGAGATTAATACACAATTCAATGCAAGCATCCTGTGGTGCATGTCAGAGCAGAGCAGTCTTATGATGGTGGGACTCAGGGCTAATTAAAGCCCAACAATGTGTCCCCAATTCATACCAACACTAGAAACAGTGGCTGATAGGGAAATTCAGGCCCAGCAGCTGCTCTTTTCACAGCAATACAATAACTATCTCTTTAATGGGAAGGGATGCGGGGGAGGGATGCAGCCCAAATAACAGCACCTGCTTGCTTATGCCACACCAAAAATCACAACAGCTAATCCTCCTTGCCTGTCATGTTAATTGTTACGAAGCTCCTTTTGATATCAAACTACTTGTCCTTTGACTGAAATAAATCAGGCCTTAAGCACAGCATTTATCTCGCTATGATACAGGAGCAGAGGTGAGAACTGTGGGGAGATTTATACAATGGGAGCAATGTACAGCACACCAGGGCGATATTTATGGGCCGAGGATCTTTTCATCAGGGAAAGCAGTCTGTTGACATTGTTCACTACAAAAGAAAAGTTCAAATGTTGTATATTACACTACAGCCCTAATACACCATTTGACAGGAGCAGGAGGTAAACAAAGCAAGGGGGGAGTGCCTATTCGGCTTTCACACACAGTGGTGTTTTCAGCTGGTTCAGCAAGATATTTACGAATTGTACACAATTATGGGGCCCAGTAGTTTAATTCAGAGTGTTCATTTGATGCTAGCCGTTATTTAATGTCATTTGCTGATGCTGATTGACATTATTGAAAATTCACTTCTGCAGAGGCCATTGTGTACACAGGCACTGCCCTCCTGCCACAGGGGTCGTTGGCAAGAGAGAAAGAAATGTAACCTCTCAGCTGAAGCCACCCTGTCTCTTTGCCCTTTCCGCCTGTTAGCCACTGTGGCAAACCTTCAGTGCAAGGTATTGTGAGATGATGCTCAGAGAAAGGTACATGGAAGAGCCTTCCAGACTTCTGCTGCAGGGAAGTTGGAAAGTAGGCAGTGGAGCAACTTACTTGTTTGCTCTTACTGGCATGTTTTGTCACACAAAACATTACCTTTTCTTAAGAATGACTAAAAACCCTTTTGGAGATCCCAGCTGAAGGGCTGAGCTGACTTCCTGCAGCAGTTTCATCTTTTTCTGTTTATTTGTTCCACCAGTGCTCAGATGCTCCTGTTGGAGTCCTCCATCCCCATGCAATTCCCAAACTGCTAATTGCTCCTGAGAGTTTGCAAGGATGTCTCTGAAAGAAGAACCTGGATCCACACAGGCAAAGGAAGGGGTTATTTGCTGCAATTCCTCTTTGCCTGCCTGCAGGGACTTGCCTCATGAAAACACCACAAGTTCTTTCTTCCACTTGTGCTAACATATTTGAAAGGGAGTACTGAATTTTCTCTTACAGTCAGATTTTTTTTCTGGCAACACCTCTCCAAAGCAGCACGTTTGCACAAACAAAGTTAAACTGCTTGGTTTCCATTAGTAACATGAGCAGTAAAAATAGAGGACAGGTATTTCTAAAGAGGTGTGAAAGATTAACGGGATTTTCTTGGATTGTGCATGACACTGTCATCTACTTTTTTTTTTTTTTTTTCCCCACAAAGAATATAGGGAAATTTTCAATACCTTTTACTCAATACTCAATAATAGTCAATACTCTTCAGCAACACAAAATATTACCTTTTCTTAAGAATGACTAAAAACCCTTTTGGAGATCCCAGCTGAAGGGCTGAGCTGACTTCCTGCAGCAGTTTCATCTTTTTCTGTTTATTTGTTCCACCAGTGCTCAGATGCTCCTGTTGGAGTCCTCCATCCCCATGCAATTCCCAAACTACTAATTGCTCAGGTGTTACTCAATATTGAGTATTGAGCATTTATGAACTTCAGTGGGCCTCTCTGTGAGCTCCCCAGATATAGACAGTGGTGGGGAGGCCCTACTGCCCCCAGTGATGGGGCTCTGATCTCCTTACTCCTATGCTGCTTTATAGAACAATGCAAAAGTGACTATGAAGGGCAAGGCTTGTGCCTTCTCACAGATCTCAAACAGGTTTCCAGGCTTGGCAGAAAAATCCCCAATGCAAAGGGTGCCTCAAAAAAACAAGCATCTGATCATAGAATCATAGAATCATTCAGGCTGGAAGAGACCCCTGGGATCATCAAGTCCAACCCAGCATGTCTACTTATCAGGTCTCTTTGCCCTGAGGTCTTCCACACACCCCTTGCCAGGAAGGAACCCACATCATGGTGAAGTTGGAAAATGTTACCACCTGCCTCAGTTTACAAGGTGCACTAGAAACTATTAGATAAGGAATCCAGACTGTGGGGAATTCACCAAAAAAGAGAGTTCACTGTGTTGCAGACAGTCCCAGAGCAAGGCAGTAAACAAGGCTGATATGTTTGGGAATGATCTCATCCCCTTTAAAACCAAGGACTTCTTTCTGTTGATTGAAGTAGTTGTATAGATCTTAACAGAGTGAATGAGGTTGCTTTTTTTTCACAAGAAGGTTGTACTATGCCTGCACATGTATGCTCTGGCTCCTCTCCCGAGCCTGGGCTGCACCAGTGTCTCCTCAGCCTGGTTTCTCACAAAAGCAAAGTGACTGTGAACTAAGTCAATGGCTTTCTTACATGTCTGCCAGCCAGTTCCTTCATTCCAATGAAGGAATGAAATCCATTGACTGATTTTAATCAGATCTACCACAGCAGCAGAAGTCCCAGCAATTTTACACTCCCTTTCTCTTGAAAACAAGCAGCCACTGCGGGAGTGGAGTTAACACTATCTCTGAAGGGGAGGCTGAGCTATGAGCTCTGGTTTATCATCCTCTTCTGTCAGTTGTATTAATGACCTGATCATAGTCTTTTTTTGGTGAGAACTAAAGCATGAAACTCTGCAGTTTCAGACTCCATTACATTCGATAGCTTTTCCTCTGTTTTGACCAATGGAAAAAGTTTTTCTTCATGGGGGACATGTAAGAAATTAGACATGGGGGAATCTGTAGCAACGAACATGACCCAACAGCTAGAAAACCTTCACTCATGACTTGCAGCTTATTAAACACCAGAGAGTCCACACAGGAGGCAGCCACACATAAGTAAGCATGATGCTGTTGTGTTCTGCTCATGCTACTGCTTGTTGCACAGTCCAGCGTCATGTAAATCATTTCAGCATTCAGCATTAAGCCTTTCAGCATCTCATAAAATTACACTTTTGTACTGTATATACACATATATTTAAAATCATGTCAATCATTGTCAAACATGAAAAACACAGGCCCATCCATTAGTGAGTACATTTATGCCATGCGTGTGCCACAAGGAGATGAACACCTTGGGTATAAGTGCTATGATGCCACTGGCATTGTGCAGTGTTTGCTATTTGGGACACTGGATGGAGATAACACAAGGGTGCCATGCCAGACTCAAGAAATCCTTGAACCACCCTTCAATGCAAGCAGGGGGAATTACTCTGGGGAGGCACTACTCCCTAATGACTGTTCATACACTTTTCCTGGGCATCACCTTCAGCCAGTGCAGCCCTTCATATGAGGCTGGGAGGGCTGCACCATAAATAACAGAGCACACTCTGTTCCCAAGGCTGCTTCTCACCTCTGTGCACTCCAGGCCTAGAGAAAGTTGTGGTTTATGTTTGCATTTAATTTGCTTGCTTTGCGGTTTGTTTTTTGTTGTTGCTGTTGTTTTGGTTTGGTTTGGGTTGTTTTTTTATTTACACCTTCATGAGGTTGGGAGACTGTTGGTTTTGCTCTTCTGACTTCAGCAAGGTTTTGCAGCGAAGGATACGGTTTCTGTGGAAATTGCTGTTCACAAGCACTAAGGCTGTGTTCACAGGCAGCAGGGAGTTTGAATTTTAATTTCTTAATGACATTCTTCCGGGCTGTGAAACTTTCTGGCTCCATTACTTGCTTTTTGTTGTTGTTTCTGTTGAAATTTGCAATTAACAGCCTTGCTATGTGAAAAGAAAGCCGTGAAGCTGGCACTATAACCTGAGGCCTGGGTCACTGCAGAGCATGGCCATTCATCCGTGCCCATCAGCATTTTTCTAGGACAGAATCCCCCATCTGTGCTGTTTCCACTCCTTCCTTTTTGAAGGCGCCTCTCTGCTCCCTCATTAATTTACTTTCAGTGTCACCAACAAGTCTAATCTCGCATCGATACGTAAAAATTCTCCCCCTTTCCCACTCAACTCCCTGCAGGGCTGGCAGGAGCGGTACCTACAGCCCACCTGCACGTCAGGGGAGTGGGCTGCTTCACCTCCCACGTGTCTTTAAAGGTTTCTGCACTGTTTACAAACATGTTAGATTTGCCCAACAGTGCCTGCTCTGCTTTTCATGTTTTCAGTGTGGCAAATAGCACTGATCTGTGCCTTGATCTGTAGTCAGCAAAATCACTTGCTTATGCTTTCTACATCAAAGCAAGGAGGAGGGGGGAGAAACCGTCTGGTGAATTAGCTGTAATAAAAATAAAAGGTGTGTCTTTGCATAATAGAGTATTAAGGGGTGATACTTTTGGGTTGTTGGGACAAATGGCTCTAAAGGGTTTTGACAATCACAGGCATCTTGTCTAACTTGCAACATAAACATCACAAAAACAGAGCTCTATTAGAGGCGGTGGCAATGTGTCTATTGATTGCAATGAGGCCGTGATTCCTTTCCCATATAAATGTCTTGGTCAGCTGAATCTCGTTACAACAATGTGCAAAGTATTTATTTAGTACTCTTGTGCTTCATGGGTTGCTCATTTCTTCTACTGTTCCCGTGAAGTTGCTTTGACAATTTTACTGTTCATTACTCACCCAAGTTGTCCTGCTCCTCAGGATCTTTCAGTGGCACATACGGGACTTTTTAAGATGCATAAAACTTAGTCCTTGTTTGACACTTGTTTAATTTCTATATGTAGGGAAGCAGTCTTCCCATGGAAGAGGGAGAGGATTTTTCTTGAAGGCAGCAGGAACCAAAGGGGCCAATGTCCTACCCTGCTCAGTTGTTAACATCAGCTACACTCAGTTCAAAATGGTGACTTTTAATACCCACATCTTAGGTGACAGAGAAGGGGTGCATGCTTGTTTCTGTTTCCAGTTCAGGGTGAAAATGATTGTACTTGAGACGACAGAGATGAGGATGACTTGCAGGCAATGAGATTTTATTTTTAATGTAGGTACAGTTTGCAGGCAGCTGGCATCATTTCAGATTTCATTTGGACTCTGTCTGCTCCAATTTACTCTGAAAAGAAAAGATGTTAGGAATCTATTTCTGTTTGATTCTGGTCAGACCTTTCCTTTCCCTTTCCTTTTACCATGCACACCTCGGAACAAAGATGCACGCACATACACACCTGCCCACATTAGTTAGCCTCTATTTTCAAAGGTATTTAAGGTTCAGGTTCAGGTACCAGCAGAAGTAAGGAGGTGATTGTCCCCCTGTACTCAGCACTGGTGAGGCCACACCTTGAGTATTGTGTCCAGTTCTGGGCACCTCAACACAAGAGAGATATCGAGGTGCTGGAGCGAGTACACAGGAGGGCAACGAAGCTGGTGAGAGGCCTGGAGAATAAGGCTTATGAGGATCGATTGAGGGAGTTGGGATTGTTTAGTTTGAGGAAGAGGAGGCTGAGGGGAGACCTCATCACTCTCTACAACTGCTTGAAAGGGTATTGTAGAGAGATTGGTGCTGGTCTCTTCTCACGGGCAATGAGCGACAGAACAAGAGGGAATGGCTTCAAGCTGCAGCAGGGTAGGGTTAGGCAGGACATTAGGAAAAGATTCTTCACAGAAAGAGTAGTCAGTCAGTGGAATGGGCTGCCCAGGGAGGTGGTGGAGTCACTATCCCTGACTGTGTTTAAGAGTAGATTAGATGTGGTGTTGAGGGATATGGTGTAGGGGAGAACTTGTAGAGTAGGGCTGATGGTTGGACTTGATGATCCCAAGGGTCTCTTCCAACCCAAATGATTCTATGATTCTATGATTCTATGATTCTGCTAAAGAGTCAACATGGATCCATAATTTGGTGGATAAATAGGAAATTGATTGGCTGGAAAATACTTTCACTGCTGGGGAAATGGATGCAGTTGCCCTGCTGCAGGGAAACCACACCTGAAAACACAGCTGATGAGTGGTTATAGCATATCTTGCCAGAGATAAGAATTCCAATTTCTGTTTTCTGCTGAGCTACTCATGCACTGGAAAGTAACTGACATATGCTCCTTTGCAGGATTTATGTGCTTTCAATTGCATGTGGGTCCCCTATGTGCCACAGCTCATGGTAGAAACAGATCTAAAGATGACCCATGTCCCACATGGACAGGATTCTAGCTGGGCAAGGGAAAACAGAGTAAAATATTTCCTCCCATCTGACGGTGACAAGTCAGGGAAAGCACAATCAGTGTGATGTCGTTGTGGTGGTACTCTATGTGTATTCACAGTGGTGTTGGCTAGAAGGGACCTATGGAGGTCTCTAGTCCAACCTCACACCTAGAGCAGGACTGTGGCCATCACTAGGTCAAGCTAGCCGTGGCTTTGTCTAACTGAGCTATGAAAAACTCCAAGGATGGAGGTTGGACCAAGAAGACCAATGCTGGCTGGTCTTCCAAGACCAGGTCAAGCACTGCAAGACCCTACTGGTGAAGCATTTTTCACATCTGTCCATCCTGAACACCCCAAGCCATAGTCAAGGTCATTGCCCTGTGCTTGAAAGCAGCTTGGTTTCTTCTGTAACTGTCTTTGCAGTAGGCTGCTACCAGCTCTATCCTTAGCCTCCTCCTGACCAGAAATAACAAGCCCATCTGCCTCAATGTCCTCTCATGGGGATTCAAGGGCCCATGCTCATGCCCACAGAACTCTTTCCAGCTTCCCTGTCCCCCTTTTGAACAGGGAGACCAAAAACTGGACATAATCATAAAATCATAGTATAGTTTAGTGGAAGAGACCTTTAAAGGTGATCTAGTCCAACACCCCTGCAATAAGCAGAAACATTTTCAACTAGATTGTGTTGCCTAGAGCCGGTCCAACCTGACCTTGAAAGTTTCCAGGGATGGAGCATCTACCACCTCACTGGGGGACCCAGGCCAGTGTTTCACCACCCTCATTGTAAAAACTGTCTTTCTTATAACTGGTTTAAATCTTCCCTCTTCACAATAATATTCCAGTTGTGCCCTCACTGATCCCAAGTAAAGGAGGGAGGAAACTTCTGCTGACCTCGTAGCCACATTCCAGCCAACATAGCCTAGTATGTAATTTGTCTTATCCGAGATCAGAGCATATGGTTGGCTCAAGTCTGACACAGTATCCTCTGTCATTTTTGGCAGGGCCTCTGCCATCTGGCAGGTCAGCCAGATGCATCCCAGCCTATACCCATGTCTGGGGTTATTGCAGACTTTTTTCAGAACTTTGCATGTCTTCTTATGGACTTCTTGCCTTTCGTCCCTTTTATAGCTACCCTTTGTGTTCATGGATACACATGTACTTTGTACATATGTGTACAGGAGAACAGCTATATGGAGATTTTAAAAGCTGCTGGTATCTAGGAAGTAGGATATATGAAATGAAAAGCTGCTGTGGCAAAAAATAGTCTGCAACTGAAATTGTCCTTATGAGTGAGAGGACCCGCTACTTAAATGATCCAGAAGCCCCAGCCTGTGACTACAAAGGAGTTGAGCTGTACAAGTCCTCATGTTTCCCATACAGAAAGACCTGTTTGTGTTGATGTCCTTTCCCTTAACTCCACCTCGCACAAGGGCAGACACAGCTCCTTTGCTCAGAGAAGCTATAAAAATCTGCAGTCCACAAGCCCTTAGCCTCTCCAGGGCAGCTCAGCTGGTTTCTTGCCCACCACCACAGCTGGGCTACTTCCAGCCACTGCAGTAATGAGGAGCTATGAAAAGCTGCCAGTGGTGTCAGGATGCTGCAGATCAAACAGAAGCTCCCCCTCCCGCTCCCAACTGCTCCCGGGCTGGATGCAACTGTTTATGGACAGAGCCTGGCAAGAGGGTGATTTGGAGCAGTAAAATACCCATGAAGTTTGGTGACTTGAATTCACCATAGCACTTGTGAATTACTTGTCCTTGCCCAGGGCAGGGGGTGTGGAACTAGGTGATCTTTAAGGTCCCTTCCAACTCTAACCATTCTATTATGATTTTGGACTCCCTTTCCTAACAGCCTTTTGCCAAAGTTGAGCACATCCCATCTGTATGCACCTGATGCTGAGCCAGGACAGGCACTGTAGAATGGTGCAGGCTGCAGGGCAGAGCCCCTTATTCCCTTTGTCACCCTGAAGAGGTTTAGTTACTCGGGTCTGCTGCTCTCCATCTGCAACCAAGATTGTGCTCCCTTCAAGTTGTGCCTCCCTTTTAAACGGTGGGCAGGTCAAACGTCTGCTCCAGGCAGCTGAATTGTATCATTAGTGGCTTTCTTAGCTATGTTTCAAACTTTGTTGAGTCTCCAGCCTCCACTCTGCCTGAGTGCTGCTGCTCAGGCTTCCACCAAGGGGTTGATATTGCTTCTGTGGGTTAGAATTACATTAATATTTGTTAAACAGTCAGTCTCCACATGAGGAGCAGCATTTTGCTCTAATAGGTACCAAGTGACAGAGTGAGAGCACTGAAGGAGGAAAAAGGGGGCAAGAAGCACAAAGCAAACACAGAGCCCTTCCTTCCCTTACAATAGTGTTTGAGTTTCAAGAACCTTCCAGTTCATATTCTCCTAAAGTATAGCACCCACTAGCTTTTTTAAAAACAGAAAAAGATTATCTGCTTCCACAACGTAATTTCTAGAAACACTGAGCATGGAGGGGTTTGGGGATGAGTAGAGTTTCCTTGTGACAGAGATGTCAATGGAGCAGCTGCCTGTAATGTCACAGCTCACCAAATCACCTTCTGTCTAAACTACTTTTCCTTTGGGCTTTGCTCTGCATGTCAGGTCTGGAGGGTCAAAGTAAAAACTTCCCTGGTGCTGGACTTTTGCTTTGAATAGGGATGAAAGGGGCAACAGAATAATTAGCAGCCAGAAGGTAATTACAGTTGGATATGGGTGCAGGGGCCACAGTGGCACTAGAAAGAAACATTGGGGAAGGCAGATGAGTGATAGTGAGAGGTGGTGATGTCCTGAGGAGACCTGTGAGACTGTCTGACAGTCATGAGAGGGAGTCCCCAGTAAATTGTAAAATACACATGAACTTATGTTCTGCTAATACAAAGTGCTTGTGGGTTGTGGTGTGCTGGAAATGGGGATAAGAGGAGCTGCATACCGAATGATTCCTGCAAAGTTTGTCTGCATAAAGTTGCTACATGCATGACGCTAACCAGGCAGAAACAGAGAGTAAATGAAGCCATCCTTAACACTTTTTTTTTGGCTGTGGGCGATTCCTGAGTACCGCCAATCTTCACATGTTTATCCTATATTTTGCCTTACCAAAATAAAATTCTAGAAGTGCCTGGCATTCAAGAGCATGTGAGTTGGAGCCTGGGTGTGGTTTTGCCAGAGCTGTTCCCCTCCATTCCCTGCCACCCTTCCTGTATCCATTCTCTGCAGCCTCCTCACATTCTCCAGGAGAAACACCCTTCCCCAAAAGCAATGCACAGCTGAGAGGCAGCAAGGCTTGGATGCCGCCAGGTGAGCAACAGCAGGATGCAGGTCTTGCCCATCTAGTTCAGGATTCACCTTGCCTAACTTGGAGCAAGTCACTCTCATCTACTCCCACAGGTAGCTGAGAAAGACTGGCAGAGACAGATTCATCTTGCTCCAGAACAGATGTCAGAAGGAGCCCAGCTATATCATACCTTGGACATGCCTGTTTTTCATTCAGTGGGAAGGGAATGTGACAGCTCATCCCAACGAGGGGCTTGCAGCCAGTCAACTCAGCCTGACTCAGGTGCTCAGCCCACCTCCTTGGTCTCTGCCTACAGAAAAAGCAATACTCATCAACATTGATTCCCATCAACATGCACCTACTCCTGGTCCTGGTAGGACCCTCCCCTCAGGTGCCTTCTTGAAGAGTCCAAGTTCTCCATCAGGGCACGAGGTAACTGGAAAAACAGTGGGACCCAGCTTGAGCAATGCGAAGTGATGCTCCAGCCTTGTAAAGGGCCTCCATGGGGACTGTGGTGCCTATATGAATGACACTCTCCACTCCCCATTGAAGGATCAGTAGGGCACCTAGTGGCAGGGCAGTGGCTGACAGCGTGATGCTGATGAAGTCACCCCTGCCATGAAGCTGTTTGGGAGTTTTATCATTGCTGACATCATGCCAGGCCAGCAACCTGCTAACTGGCATCATCAGAAGGACATCCCCTTCACATGGAAAGGCTAAACAACATGGCAAAAAACAGCAGGCAAAGGTGTGTTTTTTTTCAGGAAGCATCAAAGAAACAGACCTCACTGCTTCAAGTTGAATCATGAGCCTATGGCTGCTTTATAGCTCTCCAGAGAAGGATGGGCAGTGCTGGTGGCACTTCCCTTGGAAGCCACTGTCAACCTGTCATTCCACATATTCAGTATTTTCTCACAACAAGCCAGGGATTTGCCAGGCCACACAAGGAGACTTCATCATTATTTGAAAGCAAAACCATCAGAGAAGGCTGCACTTCATGTGAACTATTTGACCCCCAGGTAAACACCCCGACTCTCAAAATGAGACAACTTTTCCCAATTATTGCTGCACCATTTATAAGTCTTTGAATTTACAGTATTTATGAATTTACAGTAAAGATAATGAGATTGGGCTTGGTTGGACCCAGTCATTGTTGTTGCTCTGTAGAAAATGGTCTCCCGAGTGCAGAGAGCACTGTCTGCCGGCAAGGTGTGCTTGGCTCCAGGACCATTGGTGTCCTCACCTCAGCAGCCAGGCCTTGGCCACCAGCCCCTGGGATAGAGTAATTTGTAGAAGAATGCATTTCTTTGTTCCTCCTGGAAATGGTCCTGGATAACATGATTTTCCACACTGAACATTAGAAATACTGATGAGGTCTGAATGAGCACCTGCTCAGAGGCTATGCTTCCAAATTCCCTTATGTGCTGGGGGTGTCAGAGTCCCTTACTCTGGGGAAATGTCACACAGATACTTGCTTGCCCCAAAGATGCTGCCCTGACTACAGGATCTCGCCCAGCCATAGGTGAGCATTCAGCCCAACACAGCTTGCTGACCTGAGTGATGCTTTTAATAACTTCCACAGAAAAAGGACTCATGCAAAAAGAGAGGAAACAAGCAAATCATCTGTTGTAGAAGACAAACTTTTAAAAAGCCACTCACGCCACTAGCTGTTCATTTTTTACCCCCTCTATTTATGTGCCAGCTGAACACATGTAGCAAAAATCAGCTTGCCAGGCTTGGTTTCTGGCACCATTTATAACTGCCAGCTAATTGTATTGAATGATGCAGCTACTTGATGTATTTGATATTCAAATAAAAAACGGAACATAAGACAATCATCATGAAAATATCTTGAATGCATCACAGGAGTTTGAGAGGGATTAATTTATTAATATTTAATGAGTGATTTGAGAAGGTGAAGGGTCTAAAAATGAAAAGCACTATGAGAACTCTGCTAATGATAAAAGACGCAGGAGATATTTTATTTATGCACTTTGACAGTATAACAGCCAGAGCAATGTGACTCCAAACAAGGATGAAGAGACAGTCCCTGCAATGAAGGGTTTGTCTCATGAGACATATACTGGGTCTGTTAAATTAATGGCTTTCCTCTCTGAGAGCAGTTTTCTGTGCATGAGAGAGGGTTAAGCATGAGTGGGTCAATGCAGTGTGCTGCTAGCAGTGAGGCCAGGTCCCAGCAGCAGGGACAGCTCTTGGCTCTGTGCTGGGACATGGTCTCCTCACCACCATGTGAGCGGTTAAAATTTCACCCGTGCCCCTAGACTTAGACCTCACCCAATCTCTGCTCTTTTCTCTGCCTCAGCGATAGCGTGGGTGGAGGTACTGATGTGAGCACCTTGTAGAGGTGTTTGCTGCTTGGAGAAGGGCTTGCACAGGAAAACTTAAACAGTGACTTAAGCCAGGACCTCCACAAGGCTTTTTGCTGCCAGGCACAGCTTTGAGTTTTTATGTAGTGTAGACTGAAAATCTCTGTTTTGCATGCCTTGATAATAAATACATATATAAAAATAGATTTGTGTGCACCTTGTGCACCACAAACATTTGAACAGAAATCAAATTGGCCACAGGCAATGCACTTAGCAAATGCACACCCATCTGAGGTGTGAGCAAGAAATAACTTTCAAAGCTATCAAAGTTTGCTATTTGCTTGGGTTGGGAGGCCAAATGAAAGCCAAATCTTCCCTCTAACTAACTTGTACTGTCTTTATTTTCATATAATCTCAGCTGTTCCTACATCATCTTTTGCACATGCAAAAATACCTTACCTGGCATGGTCTCTTTCAATTTCCAGTTGGTTTCACTATGGAAAAATACTGGAAAAGGCCTGTTAAATTGTCTTCCTTCCCTAAAATCTCCTCGCTGGTTTTCATGAAGAAAGCTACAGGCTACACTGAAAAAAGGTAAATCCTGAAAAAAGAGTTCAGATTATGGGTGAACAGTTGCAATCAGCACAAACATTCAGGATGTCAATGCATTCATTGCTCATGATGACCAGCAAATAGACTCTGGATCTCCCATCACTGATGTAGTGATGATAACGGTGGAGGATGTACAAGGGGTGAGGTGAAGTCCCCTAACCTTCCCAGATTATCTAAACACTTCTTGCCCCCTATCCTGAATGTGGATTCCTATTTTCCCAAAGATAGGAGACAGACTGCATTTTCCACAGGGAAGAGCACCATGACCAGTCATCAGAGAGATCAGAGAGTCACCAGGAGAAATCTCTATGCCATCCCACCCAGAAGGGGAAGGATGTTTGTATGGCAGTGAGCTCTAAGTCAAAAAAGCACCACCGTTTTTTGTCCCATTGCACTCCTTTCTGTCACACAGCTCCCTTTGAAAATTCATCCCAGTCCAAGGATCAGGTGTGACAGCTTATTACCCCAGGAGGCTGAGAATTAGCTACTATTAATACTGTATTATCACTCTTTCAGAGAACAGAGCAGGGAACTGTTGAGGCACGGACTCTGGGTCACAGGTTCAAGGTTAGTTTTGCTGTAGCCTCTTCGGATGAGCTGGGACAAGACACTTCTAAGCTTCTAAGCAATCTCACTTGTATTAGCAGGGAAAAGAGTATCCCTTTTTTCTGTTGGGGTTTTGGGGTTTTTTTGTAGATGATAAGAGTCAGAAGGTTATGAAATATGAGAGCAAAGGGTCTGGCATAAGGCCTTTTGGTGTTAATATCATCACTGTAAAAGAATGTGCTTGCACAAACATATATATAGTCTTACACTTACAGACAATTATTTTAGGGTGGCTTCCTGAGAGAAAAGGAGTCCTAGCCAAGCATCCTCACTTGTGAATGTGTGATCTGAGCCAAGCACAGAGGCAGAAAGAGAAAGAAGAGCTTCAAGAGGGGCTAGTGATGGGCCCTGCTGCTCCCAGGAGTACCCCTTGCCACAGAGAGCTGCCTGCACCCTTGCTCAGGTGTCCTGAACAGAAATTCTGTAGCTGATGTGCACCTTCACACTCTCAAAATCACAGGGTGGACTGGAAGAACTGGGTCCTTCTCCATCACTGCAACTGAAAGCAGGTTTCTCATACCAGCAACTGTGGAGGTCAGCTCCTGGGTCCTATTTTTGTTGGGTTTGAGCTATAGAAATTTTCTTTGTTGTATAGTCATTAATGCCACATACCATTTGAAGTTCCTTTTAGAATCTACAGGTTCATTCCCTTTCCTCTAAACTTAGATGTGAACTACTCTATTACTCATATACGCACTAAATGATGTCACTTAATAGGTTCTCTCTGCCTCTACCACATTTCCATAACTTGTTCTTTAATCTTCCTTTGATCCTGAATACCAGAGAGATTTATGTGTAATTTATTCTTACGTTGTTGTACTTGTTTAATCTTTCATTTTCAGCTGAATTAATTTTCAAACAAGGGTGCTTGTTATAGGTTCAGATTATTGTTGACAGTTGGGACCTACCTGCTCTTTCTGAGACAAGTTTCCATTACTGCGTTTTATCTTTATCAGTTTTTCTCAACATGTATTTAACTCAAGGGCTCCCAGAGATTGAGCATAAATCCTTCCTGCCTTCAGATGGGACTGGGGGGTTTCCCTTTCTTTGGCAAGCACTTGATTGGACCTTCTTGATCTAAATGCAAAAAGTACTACATTGCTGTTTCCATCGCAGGCAGTTTGCTGGTGATCTGTAACATCAGCTCTGTCTTCTTTCTGTCCCCTTTGATCAATGAGTGAAGCCCCTTTTTTCCACCTTTTTTTTTCTCTATGTGGAGCTAGTTATGAACAAATACAGTGCTTCAGGAGTGACTTTGTCCTGGTAGGTCTAACAGATGATAAGGGGCATCTGAAGCCACCCCTTGCAGAGGTAACCGAATTAAAGCACCCAACTGCCCTCACAGTTGAACAGATTAGTGAAGGAACTGATTTGTTCACCAGGAAGATCATTTCCATCTGTCCACCTGATTCTTCAAAACACAAGAAAGGAAAAGCAAGCAGCTGACCAGCCCCTACGTGAAGCTGGCCAGATAGCTCACCAAGGATGTCACAGAAGGTGATACATGAATAAGCAGTTTCCCAGAGTTTATTTTGGATCAAAGGAAGGAGGCTGCCTTTGAGAAGCTGTGGTAACTGAAGCAAAGACAAAATAAACCCTCCCCATCTGAGACAGAGACAGCCCATGCCTTTCCAAACTATATCAGCCCCTAAAGAGCCTCAGGTTCACTTTGAAATCTGAGGTCAGCCCAGATTTTGCCATCAAAAGAAGACTTGTTTAGAAAAAAAAAAGTAGCCAAAGCTCACTTGAGAGTAAAAAATTTGTGAATATTATGTGTTCCAAGATGTGCCGAACAGACACCCTGACTTTATGCTGGGCAGCACCCCTGAAGATCATGGTGCTGCTTCCCCAAGTCACTCAGAGCTAGGAAACTGAGGCAGGGCCAGTGGGGCATCCCCTGGGCACTGAGCTGTGGGAGCTGCAGGTGATGCTGGTACTGGACACACGGCAGGGACACAACCTTCCAAACTACTGGCTTGGCTGCATGGTAAGAACCAGTGCTGCTAGGTCTCTTGGTTGTTCCATGTTGCCTTTCTGATATAGAGCTGCTATAAATACAGCCTGGCAGGATAGAGCTCCCTGTCAGCCTCAGGTTCCTAATGAACCTGCTGTCAACATCCTTCCTGACACAGGAAATCTGAAATATTTTTTTTAAAATAAATAAATTAATTAAAAAGGAAATTCTCAGGAAAAAGAATTCATCTGTCAGAATGAAGCCAAGATGGAGGGATTCTATCAGTAATTTAAGTCCAAAGCCAATGGCACAAGATGCTCAGTTTAGTTCCCCTGCATGAACTCTGGATTTATTGTAAAGGAAAAATCAGAAAGTGAGGCAACTAAAAAAAATAAATTTAGTTGCCATTATAATGGCATCATGAAGAAAAAATATGGAAGAAAAAGCCCATCTAATGTCTCGTTAAAGTAGATTTAATCTCATCTCAGATCACAGATGCTAAAATGATTTCATCATAATTGTATTGTTATGGAATGACTGTTCTGTGTAATCTTCATTCTGAATTGCTCAGCGTTATAATGTTTGATTATGTGGGGAGGGAGGTTCAGCATTAATTTTTCCTTTCAGCTTTGAAGAGGTGTAAGTAGGTAACAGAAAAAAGAATGTCTAATGGTGATACGTGCAACTTTTGCAAAGTTAGAAACATCTTAAAAAGCAATTTGGTAGCAGACTGGATGTTTTACAGCCTTTTATTCTATTTTATTTACTAAAGTTGAGAGAAAGAAAAAAAATTCTTCCTGTTCAGACCTGCACTCCATTCCCAGGGCATCCAAGCTGCTGCAAAGCCTGCTAGGCTGTCCCTAAGGGACCAGAGGGACAGGAAAAGACCAATGTGGCTCTCATCCATACTGAAATTAGGGCTTCACAGTGTATTCATAGTCCAGACGCAGACCCTCGAAAGATTTGTAAGTTCTCACAGAGCAGATTTTTATTTGAAATAGAAAGCCAGCACCCTAGGCCACAGCAGCTCCAACAACAAGTGGTTGGTAGGTTATCACCTTCCTCTGTTCGTGGGAAACACAAGGAGCTGACAGTACTGCAGCACAGTCGACAAAAGCTGGACATCATATGCACCCTCAGTGTGCCTAAGGCTGCACTATTTAGGATTGTCCCTGAACAGGAATTGCAGCTCCTCCTCCAAATCTCCTATCAGTACATCAGAGTGAAATCTGGCTGGAGATAACCAGGGAGCTAAAGGGCATCCAGCTGCGCTCCTCGTTATCTGGGCTTGTACAAGGAGGCCAAACCAAATAAGACCCTCGGTGCATAATTAAGTTGTTCTGTCAGTGGCAAGAACGGTTAAGCCTGAATTCCTACAGATTTGCCTCGGGAGTCCTGCGCATGCCTCCCACAGAAAGCCATCAGATCTCCTCTTATGGAACCTTCACCACAGACCTTCCTTCCTGAGGGTCTCTTCTGACCACCTCTGTCTCCTTTGTGCTTTTTCCCCTTGGCCATACCATGGGGATGCTCCATCTTATGCCATGTGCTCTACCTCTGCCTTTTGGGCAAAAAACAGGACACATGGCAGCAGGGAGTTTTGCAGGGGACTGTATGGGTGTTGATGCAGCTCTCCCTCCTCAACACAGGCTCCTGTTTTTACAAAACTTGCAGGAATTTTGTAGCTTGAAGACCTTTAGCTCCCTGACAAAGTTTGGTAATGTTAACCAACAGATTGAGAAGCTGTGGGGAAAGGCAGGGGGCATGAGCAGACAGACTGTACAATGGCAGAAGCTTCGTTGTCTTCAGGCCTCAGGCTTATAACCAAATTATCAAAGAGAAAAATCAGCTGTTTCCTCAGGATGTGTGACTTGGACAGGAGTCAGGTGGGCCTGGTCATGCTGTGAATGAGGGAGAAGGAAGGCATCCAGCTAAAGCACAGAGCAGACGGGTGGGCTCATACATTCCTATGGAGGCTTTGTACTGCCCTTTATCCCTTCTTGCTGGTAAAGCCCTGTAACCAGCAGCAGTTTGGAGTGTTACACAATAAACACTCAAAATGGTGACAGAAGGAGAACAGCTTGATCAGAGCCTGCTGCTGCCACTAATCTGCCTGCTGCAACTTCTGTTGTTGCTATTTTGGCTGCTGCTTCTTCCATGTTGTCTCTTGCAGTATGTCCAAGAAAGCTGGACTATTGATCCTAACCTCAGATGTACCAAACTTCAGCAAAGACCTAGCCGGGAGATGTCAGAACAACACTCAAGTGGGAAAAAAGTCTATGCCCAGGCAACCTACTTTGGCTGCTGTCATTCATAGTAATCCAGATCTGCAGTGCCATAGTTTAACATAGTTCCTGTGGAACTAAGCCAAAGGAGTTCAGGGCCCTACCTCACTGTCCAGGCCCCAAGGAGCGTTACGGGGAGCAAAGCCCTTACTGCTTTCTCCTAGAGGCAGTAAAAATCATCCCTGCATTGAACTTGTGAAGGGACACCTTTTCAAATCCAGGATCAATTTTGTACCTTGAAGTCAGGCTCTGGTTGGCCTTTCGAGCACAGATAGGGAAAACACATTTCAGACAGCCCTGAATTAGCAAGGTCCTCAAAACCCGACACATGATTATATCAGAGAGAGTTTCCCCCTGCGTTGTGCTTTTTTATCTCACCATATTTTCTTGCAAAAGATCTGCCTCTCCCCTTCCCTCTCCAGATTTACTTCACAAAACCTATGCCATGAACAGCACACACATCTGCTCTGAAACTACAGTCATCTGTTGTTCCCTGCAAGGCCACTCTTTGCATGGGGCCATTGTGCAGAGAAATGGGGTTTTATTTAAGTGTCAGGAGCGTGCACTGCACAACGCAAGAGAGCAGCGCAGTCCACAGGGCTCCTTCAGCAGTGGCAAACACTCAGAGCTGACACCACCCCAGCAGCTGATCCAGGAAGTGCTTTTCTGGGGGAAGGGGAAATAAGCATTAGCAGTGGTGAGCTTTGCTGAGAAGTATGTTTTAAGGAGAAATAAGAGTGAATAAAAGCAACTCAGGGCTCCTCTGAATCAGGAGAGTAAAGGTAGCTGAATTTTAAAGGAGCTTGGGCTCAAAAAAGGCAGCCGTTGGGAGCTAGCTGGTGCTTGGATGTTGAACGTTTACCTCTCTATTAGGAGTTCTTTTCTTTCGCATCAGTCAGCCTTCATGTTATGCCACCACCATAATGCCCAGCACAGTTCTGTTAGGAACAAGACCCAAAAGATGCAGCAGGGATGAGCTCCAGCCTGGGAGAAAGCCACACATGGGCTTTCAGTGACGGGAGGGTGGAGTAGGAGAGCAGCAGAGAGACATGGTATCCTGCCAAACTGGGACAGAGAGCAGGTAAGCATCAGGCTTACCTGATGTGTGATGCAAAGGACAAACAGCTTGGACCAGAGGAAGCCAAAAGGAGCCACCAAAGAGCTGTGAAAAGGGGAGTGAGAGAAGCTGAAGGGTAGGAGAGGGAGAAGACTTTGCAGAATGGATGTCTAAATTTGCAGGAAAGAGGGCAGAGATCCAAAGGTTTATTGACAGTTAAATATCACTCTCCTCAGTTAGTTTCATAGCTACTTTTAATAATATATCAAGTGAGCTGAAAATCTTGCCAGTAACACTAAGAAATGCATAGAAAAATGTTATGAGCAGGCACTCTCTTATTGAAAAGCCTCTGTGCTGTCAGTTGTCTGTCTGATAAATCCCTGTCAAGTATCAGCTGAGCTGCACAGTATGGTGCAGGGGACTTGCTTTGCATCATTTGAAAAGCGTGGAGTCATTTCTGGTGTCAGAAGAAAGTGAAGTTTGGATGGTAGGATTCACTTCTGGATGCTTGTGGAGTTTGTCCCAAGATGCATCTCCTCTCCCATATCCTTCTAGGCTGATCCTCACTCTTTATCAAGAAGGGTAATGCCTTGTGCATATCCTGTCTGTGTGACTCTTAAAACAACGTAATCTTGAGATTATGTCCTCTCAAGCTCTCTCAAAACTGTGAGATGTCTCACAAGACCAAACAGTTATACCCTCAGCAGCTCACTGTCATAAAGGTACCCCAAAAGCGCCATCCAAAAACACTAGTTGTTTCTGAAAAACTTCACTCCTGGGAATGGTTTTGTCAGAGATCTACAATTTAAAAAAAAAAAATAATAATGGAGAAGCAAGAGAGGTGTAAAAGAGCATTTCAGGAATAGCTTGTAGGCACCCACCTTAGACGTAAGTCAGGCTGACGAAGTACTGCCCGCAGTGCAGTGGCGGGGAACTGCATCTCTGGAATAGTTCATGCTGCTCTGCAGCAAGCAACTGCTAAGGATCAAAAAGAAAAAGGGGGAAGAAAAATTCCCAGTCAGGTATAACCTTCACTTTTGTTACTGATTAGCACTTTCACTCAGGACCAACACTGGAGAATTACTCTGCAAATGTCTTTTTCCTTTAACTACCTTCCTGGCTGCCAGTTTGCGGACACCTGCAGTTGGGAAATACATGGCAGTGGCAGACCATATGGCCATCGCTGCTCCTTGCTATTTCACATCAGCTGTGCAATGAAGCCAGCCTCAGGGTGTTTTTTCAGCAGGATTCTGCCTGCCTCTTCTGCAACCCAAGAGCACATCTTGAGTTTCACTGCTGCCACTTGCCTCAGGATCTGTAAGAGAGCTGCTCATTGCAACGGATGAGCAACAACTACGGAGACCCAGCAGACGATACAGTGCAATTGCTGTGGTTTCCAGCAGCCTGCTCTGCCTGGCATTTACAATTCTTCTGCCTCTCTCCTGGTTCAACTGCTGCTTTTCCCTACACTTCACAGCACTTGGTGCTGGATCGAAATGAGAGCATCACCTCCCTCCCAGTAGATGTGGCTCCAGCAATGCTGTGGCCATCCACCCTGGGACAGACTCTCTGTTTCACATCTTTATCAGTCACAGGGTGAGAGCAGCTCAAAGCCATGTAACAGGCAGTTATTTGTAATTTTTTTCCATGCTTGGGGTTGGGAAGTACTTTTCTCCTCTTCTACCCTCCCCATGGGAGAAGGCATCCCATGGGGGTACCTGTGACAGATACTCCAACCTTTGGGCTTAAAACAGTATATAACAAGCATTACCAGGCAGTGAAGTCCAGCAAAAGCAACTCAGATAGGAGAGACATGCTCAGGGAAGCCTCTTCATCTCCTGGCACCCCAGGAGGTCTGGTAGGGTGTCCTGGTGTGGTCTGGTAGGGTATCCTGGTGCTGTCTGCTCTCCTCTGCTACTGTCAAAGGGTGCAGCTGGAGAGTGGCCAAGAACAGCAGCCAACCATACTGCCCAAATTCCTGTCTGTGGAGCTGGCAGAGTGTCCTGACAGGCTTGCAGGATGCTGAGACCTGCTCACCACACTGGGGTACAACTTAATGTTAGATTAGATAGCACCTAAGATACCTCCAAGGCAGAGAAGAGGAAGGACTGGGGGGTTTCCCAGCACTAATTATCTAGCAGTTGTTAGCCAGAGTGGCTCCCCCTGCCAAGGGATTAAGTGAAGCATTATTTCTCACTCAATAATTATCTTTACAGCGAACGCCTAATTCTCCAGGCACAATGTAGAAAAATTAATCCTTATCCCCCTCCCTCTCTTTTTTCCCATTTCAGGGATGTTTCCCTGCCGCAGCTCCCTGCAGCCCAAGGCTGCAATGGCAGTGATGCACCAATATAGCATGGGGAAGGTGCATGTCCAGTGAGCTAGGTGGGGACAAGGAGTGGGGCAGGGATGGTACCCTACCAGCATGCCCAGCGAGCAGTGTAGCAGCTCTGGTAGCACTCATGATTTTGCAGCCTGGCTGTCAGTGAGAAGCACAGTTCTAGGAAGAGACCCAGGATGTCATGTTGCCTCTGAGTCTCTGGATAGAGCAAGGAAATGGCAAGACTATTTTCATCCCTGAGTGGCGTCATTGACAGGTCTTGCTAATTAGCTGCTGAACACATTATAAACGCTCAGAAATGCTGAATAGGAAGGACTGTGGTGGGAATTTCAGCACAAGGAGAAGTTCCTGGTTCTGGGATCAGAGAAGCCTGAAAAGGACCTGCTGGACACAATACCAATGAGGAGAACAAGGCAGGGAGGGGAAGCATCCAGTGGGCCAAACTATGCTTTTAGCAGGAGCTAGGAGCTACATGTGAGGAGAAAGTCAAACACCATCGTGCCTCAGGACCTCAGGAGCCTTCTCCATTCCTTCAGGTCACCACCTCTGAAGGAAGCTGAGAAGCTGTGTGCCCTCTCCCTAATTCTCCCGCTGAAGAGAAGGCAGGAGCTCAGGCTGGGTTTTAAACCAGGACAGAGAAGAAGGCCTACAGATTTTTCCTATTAAATGACTACAGTATCCATGCAATCAAGCCTGATGCTGCGTAATTTCTGTCTGTTCCCCAAAGGGCTGGTGTGTCCATCAGGCACAAACAAGAGTATCCTCACCTATGCCCCTTTTCCCTCTGCTGGATTGCTTTCACCCCAGCCTTCCTGCTCACCCTCCAGGACACATCTGCCTGTGGGATGTGCTTTGGCACACATTGCTCGGACATATCTCATCCCCAAGAGAAGAGGGAGGGAACAGTTCTGTCTGCCCACAACCTTGGATAGAAGTATCCCCACTGAGATGAAGGGCTGCATTGGGTGGTGTGGGACCCAGGAGCATCAAAGGCACCGCTGCTTTCATGAGAAATGCTTTATTAATAAGCCTCTCGTTCATATACACAGTGGCTTTTGCAGCATTATGGAAGGTGTTACCACCCAGTAGCCCAATAGACCAAAAGAGGAGTCCAAGGTCCAAAGTGGGACCAAAATGTCCCACTTATGTGGGTTTGTCCTTAGGTCTGGCATGGGGACAGTCTCATGGGATTCCACACCCAGACACATCTCTGCAATTCCCAGAGATCCCCAACTTCCAGGTTTCACACTTACTGTTGTGATGAGGAGAGCCAGTAACCTGGAGGCTCCTGGTCTTACATGGCTGCTGCCCATGCTGTGCTGCATGTTGTTTGCTCTCAGGGCGTTTGCAGCTCTTCCACATTCTGTTCCAGCATCACCGTTTCCCATTTATGCACCCTCAGAAAGAAACATGGCAGTTTTTCCCCAGCCACACTGAAACTTTTCTGCACAGCAACACCCTCAAGCTGGTGCACACAATCCTTCGTCAGCAGCACTGGGACTGTCAATCTTTTCACACCTGCTAAGTGGTAGAGTGCTTCTCCCATTTTACTTATCCATCATTTTTTATTGAGAAATCTGCTCTAGTCCCACACAGTAATGTGAGTTAATGGATCAATGATTAGGGGATTCTGCAGGAACAAGCTGTGATTTCAGGCACACTGGAGCAAAGCAAGGACTACACTGCACCATTTCCAACACAGCTGCTCAGAGCAGGATTTGATCCCTTTTACTGTGAGTTTCTAATTATTTGCATACTCCTCTGCTTGTTTTTATAATTTAAATATCTATATATACTATTCTTATTTTTAAAGCCATGTGGGCAATTATTGCTGTGTTCCTAAGCAGGAAGAGTACTGAGTCAGTCTGTTCACACTAGAATGCTTCTCTTCCTGATTAACTCTTCTGGTGTCAGTTCAGCTCCCAGTAAGCCATGAGGAGGTCACTGCTGCTAACACCTCAGAAAAGACAGGAAACAAGCAGTCTCCCAGCCAGCAGAAGCACTGTGGCACAGAAACATTTAAAGAACACAAGGGAGTGAAAAAAGTACAGAAGTTCCCCAGTGAGTCCCATTTCAATAGGAGATGAATCCTGGGAGAGGTCATCAATAAGCTTCTGCATACCCCTAGTCCCAGAGCACTCCAGCACCTTAAAACATGTATGAGAGTTTTCACAAAACTTCTATTAAAAAAAGCTTCTAGGGCTTAAAGCTACACTTGACCTCTAAGGTTTAGAGAGAGCCTGCTTTTCTACTGTAAAATAGAAATCAGAATCTTTCTGGTCTGATTACAGGTCAGAGGAGACTAAGAAGGATCAAGAAGATGGTTTGGAGTTTTTAAACAACATCATGGGGGCTGCAGTGAAACTCCAGTGACATCCCCGAGGCGGTGTCAGTTTAGTCTTAGTGCGGGAATCTGCACAGTCGATGGGAAGTCCGAAGTCTAATTTAAAAGACATTTTAAATGCGTGTGTTGAAAGGCACCGAGAGATATTCCTATCTCATCAAGCCTTATGTTAATGGAAGCTAGATAAATGCTCTCTCACTGTGCACATTACCCCTGACATCCTTAATTACAACCAACTCTGGAAAAATACCTACAACAAGGCACCTGACAAGTACCTTTAGTGCACAGTAAACATGAGCTGCTCTTTTCAAACATTCACTTGTTTTGCACTCCTGTCCCTCTGGTCTGGTGGAGGCAGGGCTGGAATTTTGCCTTCGAGCTGACAGACCAGAGCTTGTGCCAGGGGCTGGCCAGACCCAGGGAAGAGGCGAGCAATTAGCAGGTCCCTGTCCACTTCCTGGCCTGCTATCTCATAGTCCTGTATGTGCTACAGCAGGAGAAATTCCAGCTGATTCAAGACCCTTTTAATCTACAGAGAGCAGCTGAGATGTTGAGAGCAAGCTTTTCCCATGCACAAGCCACTACAAACTGTAACAGATCTGTCTCAACCTAAGAGCTGCTGCTCTGTATCTTTGACATTCAAGTGGCTTATTTAGCACATGTATATCAGAAAACTCCATGAACTGAACTCTCTTCAAATGAAAATTGATTAAACATTCAAGCTATATAAAGTACTGAAGTATTGTAAATACATTTTAAAAGGAAAAGAAAAAATCTTTGAAATTCACTTTAAGCTTTCTTTTCAATTATTTATCACAGAATCTCAGCCCCATTAAAGTCAGGCTTAATGGGCTTGTTTATATATTACAGAAAACATTCTGCTTTTAATTGCCTGCTGAAAGGCTCTTACATGTGTCTCTCAGCTTTGCAGCAGTACTTAACTGGAAGGCAGGAGTGCAGCAGGGCAGACAGTGGGCAAATCTCCCATCCTGGGATGCTGAGTGGGGATGAAACTCTCTCATAGATATCAGTCTGTCCCTTGAGAGCCTCTTTTGCTGGTGAATTCATCCCAGGTCTCCTTCCCAGTTGGGTACTACATAAGGAGATCAGGTCAACCTAACAATGTTGCTATACATTTTGCCATAAATGCATTACCTCCATGGGTTTTATATCCATGTCTATTCCCATGGTACAGGATTATTTGCTTGCAGCTTCTGTTCCCAAGATTCCTCTTTTTATCTCTTCTTGCTGCAAATGATCAAAGTTACTTCTGTGATGGCTGACACAATGGGAGACCCATGACTCTTCAGAACTGGGGAGCCCTCCAGTCCCTAGCAGCACTTTTGGGGAGGTTTGTATCCTTCTGCTTAACCAGCTGCCTTGGGGTTTCAGGCCAGGGATGAGTGTAGGTTGAAGAGCACAACTGAAGATGTGTCAGTAATTGAGGAAATTAGGTGTATTCTCATCATTAGCAGCAACTCTCTGAGAACTGGGAAGGAAAAAGGCTTCTGCTGGCACTCATTAGGCAGGCTTGGGAATAGCATAAATATCTGTGTGGGTTGGGAATGGTACTGCTGAGGGGTGGGATAAGGTGAAAACATCCAAGGTTCCTCTCTGACGTTTGGGCTTGAGTGGTTTTATCATCCATTCCCCATTTTAGGAACTCAGCATATTTTGGGTCAGTCTCTGCAGCTGGCCACATAATCACGTCTGCAGTGTTGGTCCAGTGTTGCAGCCCCATTCCCCCAGAGACCACATGCAAGGTGGAGTATTTCAGACTGCTGACTCAATAAGTATACTGTGCTTGGAAAAGCAAAAACTGTCACACATACAATCTGGAGCAGAAATCATTAATGTCACCTTGTAGATGGTTCTCTCTATGTGAGGATTATGTTTGAACATTAGCTTTTCTGTGCATGGCATTTCTGGCTCTGCTGACCAGAGCATCTTGTCTGACTTGCCTTCAGGGGAAAGAGAGGGAGTTTCTTCCTATAAATACATACCTAGCGTAGGGACAACCAGCTTTTCTGTCATTACCAATATTAAAATAATAAGTCCATATAAAGGCTGTATGAGAAAAAAAACATCAACATTGGTGTTTCTGATTTTTAAGCCTACTTCAGCCCCAGCTACTAATCTGAAGACAGAAGAGTAAGATCTCTGAATTCACTTCAGAGAAATGGCTCCAGTTTCTTCAGAAGTTTGATTCTCAGGTTCCTTAAGTTCGGAAGGAAAAGGAAAGTTGATGTCATAATGACTTCTGGATTTTGTGCTGAAATTACATTTTTGGCGCCATTAAATCCCATTGTGTTCTATGGAGGATATAATGTAATACTCATCAGAGGCAGGCAGCAGTGAGGTTTACTGGCACTAAAATCAATAGGCACTGAATAAAATGGCTACAAATGATTTAGGATCATGCACACATCTTCTTTTCGTAAGCTTAAAACCATTTGGAAAGGCATTAATTCATTAAAGGCCTCTTGAAGAATGTCATCATACTGTGTAGTCTGGGCCTGTGCACATCAAGAGCATCATAGATTGTGGCTTTTATTAAGGAGGCTGAAGAATATAATTCTTCCTGGAGTACAACAGGCTTTAAAATACGGTGCACTTTGAGATCAAAACAATGTTTATAGCGATGTAGTTACTAAATATTTTAACATGTACAATACAAAACATAGAACATCCTGGAATGTGTGTTTATACTACTGAATTAGCTGCTAGACTTGTCAGATCCATTACAAACCACCATGTAGGCTATTTTATTTGTTTCCATTTCCTCCTGGTTTTCTTTTAATCGATGCATGATGTTATAATATATTTTTATGTAGGAGCACCAACCCAAAGTTCAATGTTTTTTCTCTTAAACATTTTGCAGACGTGCAATTAGCATGTCTGCCCTTATTCTTACTTTTGAATATGGGAGTTTATACTTTCACACCAATATCAAATCCCATACTGGGGAGTGCAATACAATTCCATTAAAAGGAAAGTAGTCTGCAAATAACTGGGGACATCCTCTTTGCCTTGCCCTACATAAGCCTGCAGTTCAAAATGTCGCTGTGGCACAGAAGATAAAATTCAGAGCTTCTTGCTTTTGACTCACTGCTTGATGGAAATCAAGGTGACTCATGGACTCTAATATGGGCCATGGTTGTAGAAGCCACTCTGGCGCACCTCACTTGGTGCAAGGCAACATCACCCTGCAGATAAACAGCAGGACTACACCAAAACATGGCAGGTGAAGAGTCAGTGGATACCCTTTGCAGATCTACCCCTGAATGTCATTTTGGGTGCTGAGCACTCCCTCACATTTTAGCTATGACACATGAACTGTGGGACATGCAGAGCAGAAACTCCATGTTCTGCTTTGGCAGCTGAGAGGACAGGATCTGCTGTGATCATGTGTGTGGCAGTATGTTTAGGGGTGCACGGGCAGTGGCGACAGGGGGGCAAGGAGCCAGCCCTCCCTCCAGAGATGTGCAGGATGGATCCCAGCAGGCCAGCATGTGAGCAAGCCCTGTTTGGTGTACAGGCTCACTTTATGGGGATAGATTTTCACATGCCTTCTAAATCACAACAGAGAAGTTGACCATTAATTTGAATGCTAAAAATCGGACCTTTCCTTTAAAACAGATTTACCCTCTCCAAATTTCAAAATTAGCCACAGACAGCACAGAGCTGTAGAGCTTCTGAAGTTCACAGGGCTACTGACACTGGGAGGGAAGTTTGGTTTCCCAGGGCCAAGTGCTGTGCTCTGCTGGGACACAGCTGACTTCACACCGTCCTGGAAACTTCCTGGTCTATGCCAGTTAATGGGGTAGCTTAAGAAAGGTGAGGAGTCATATCCAATTGTTTATAGCTGTAAATTAGAAATCGTGAGCATTGAATTACATTGGCCTCATCCCCTCTGCCCAGCCCTGAAACACTGGAATGATAGGCATGAGCACAGCATGTTGTGTGGTCAGAGAAGCCTGAAAGAAAGGGTGATTCTCCATGGTCAACTTGAATTGGTTCCCAGGACTGTTTTTTTCCACCTTATTTTATGGAGAATGTTATTTTCTTTCTAAAAACTAGGAAATTTGGCACAAGGACAATAAAAGAAACTAGATTCAACCAGCAAGGGTAGTTAAAGTTGAAATATGTATTTTTGTCCTCATAAGGTATGTTTGACAGAGTCTTCTCACAAAGATCTTGACAGAATCTAAGGTGAATTTTCCTCTCGTTGTAAGACAGAAGGACCCTTAAGTAAGGACATTTGGGCACAATCTTATTTTGCAAAAAGCAAAGTATCAGTTTCTACTCTTCCACAGACCAAAAAATAATTAGAAGGCCTCTGAAGCTTTCACATAAACATATTTTTATACCAGCCTTTTTTAATTGTTTTGGTTCTTTTTATAATTTGCAGGAGTAAATTATATGCACTGAGGCTGGAGTTAGTCACATTTGCATCACATCCAGTCTCCTCACCAGCAGCCTAACTGCAGCACCCAGGCCACCCGCCTTTGCAAGGAGTGAAGGGTACTCACATAACCTCAGGGAACATGAAATAGGACCGAGAAATCGCAGTTGAAGAGTCCTGCAGGTGGAGGAGTGGCAATGAGGAGAAAGGCTAGTTATCTGTGTGAAATTCCTGGGCATCTTCCAGTACCTGAAGTTCAAAGAAAACTACATTATTTGAGAAAGCTTTGAAAATATTCATTGAAAGTTAGAAAAAAAAAAATGCTACTCAAATTCCAGGGCCTTTCCCTGTTAATTGAAATGCTAAACGAGTTTCTGCCTGTCCTGATTTTTCCACCATTTTACCTGTTAGCAGAAAAACATTATCCTCCATGGAATAAGCTTCAAGACATCCACAACTAAAGAACAGTTGAAACTTTAGGATTTATTTCATAAATATTAATATTTACATACTAAATAAATTCCTTCTTTTCTTTACAGAGCATATATTTAGGTGTGTGAAAACAGAAACATTCTGGGGTAGAAAATCACTGCTCCTTCCTTTTCATATCAATTCTATATTGGATTGCACTCTGTTTTCAATAGGACTGAAGACTCCCACCTCTCACCAAGTTCAGCTGAAACCACAGCACCTTCTAAAAGAAATTACAAACCAGTCCACAGGGTGGGTGTATGGTGGGGTGGGTTGGTACAGGGCAGTGTGAGGGCTACAAGGTAAAAGCTGGCAATGTGCTCAGATCAAGATGCTGAAATAAAAGAGGTTCCCTAAAAGTGCCAGTTGCTCTCAGCACACCTCCTTCCTTCCCACGTGCTGTGCATCAAAGAAGCTGGGAGTTAAGCTCTTAGGAAATGTTTTATAGAAGGTGCTCTGGTTGACCCATGCAGTGTTTCAGTAGCTGAATACTCACTGGTTTATCACTGAGAAGGGCATCCCTCTGGGTGCAGTGTCAGATGCTGGGGATGCAGGGGAAGGTGTGTTCAGCAGTTCCCCAGTGGGTGCTGACTCTCAGAGGCTGGGAGCAGGAAGGTTTCCTCCTGATGCCACTGCAGTGCACATGGATGGGAGCAGTAGGATGCTCTGAGAAAGCAGAGGGAGCCAGGAAACCAAGGTGGATGTTTTCACTTCTCTTGCAAAGCACATGGTTCTCTGGCTGCTGGCTTTCAGAGTACTGCCTGGGATGAAGCAGAAGAAAAGCAGACACTGTAGAGTCATGGGCGTGTGCCTACAGCAAGGATCCTCTGAGAGGTTTTCCTACTGGCATTTACCTCCGCTCTGAGTCTTTAAGCTGTAGTACGGCAGGATCCAGCCCTCAATTGTATGGCCTGTGTGTGCTGTCCCCCAGCTACTGGTCTTCAAGGCCTCTCTGAACATAAGCTAGATTTTAAGCACAGACTCAAATCGCAATAAGCATAAGCACAAGCAAGCACAAGCTCAGCCACACTGCTCAGATGCTTCACTGAAGAAGTATCTGCAGGAAGCCTCCTTGTGGAAAAGAAACTGCACCACAATGTCTCATCTTGTCTCAAGGGAAATGCAAAGCAATCAAGCCATTTAAGAATATATTTGAGGCTCTTCATAGCAGGTGTTAGACACTATTCTCTGGCTGCTGACAGGAAATCTGTGTGCAATTCTCCTAGGTACCACATTCAGATTATGCTTCTTAAGGGCTTGCTGCTTAAAAAATTCTGCAAAGTGTAAATAGCTCTCATAAAATCAGATAGTAAATTGTCTTATCTGTTTGTCCAGAAAGTGCTCAGCCAGCTGGGTCTTTACTGCACATCAGAGCCAGCCAGCCAACACATCACAGGGTCATAATGAAACATTGGGAGGAGCAGAAAAATCCAGCCTATGAGCTCATCTTAGGAAAACTTTCTAAAGAGAAAACTGAGTTCCAAGTCCCATCAGGTAAGAAATACATTTAAAGAGGAAATCAGCATTTCTACAGAGGCTGTGTAGAAGCATTTCTCACACCTTCCTTTGCCATCCTGGCCATGGGACTGACAACATAAACCATCAGCTTGGCATGTATTCTCCTGCGGGAAAAATCTTTCCCTCCACATGGACCCTTCTGCTACTCATCAAGGGCAAAAAAATATGATAAGAAAACCCACCTAGAGTTAAGGAGAATTGTAAGGCTTTTTTTCCCTCCTGTTCCCAGAATAAAGGTAATTGCATAACAAAAGCCTCTGCAAAGGAATGGCAGTGGTCCTGTGCAGGACCACAGTAGGAGAGAGGTTTTTGACTTTGTGCACTGTCCCAAAAGCTCCTGCCACCCAGGCTGGCCTTGATGGCAACCCTCCCTGGGGATATCCCTGTGAATAGGGGCTGTCAGTGACAGTGATGGAGGCACTGCAAGTGCAAGGCAGGAGGGAGGGGATCACCCTGCAGGAGGATCAAAGGGGGTCACCCTGCAGGAGCATCTGTTGAGATTCGAGACATATGGAGCCTTTATTTCTCCTTGTGGAGGCATGAGTTTTTTCCTCACCTTCTGCCATCCTCCTGTTGTGCAAGGGAGTTGCAACAGGCTCTGGGGACAGCTGCTACTTCTAAGCTGCCTCCTCAGGGGATACTACAAAGGGCCCCATCCCAGTCCTCTGCCTGAATCACCTCATCAATCAGGCAGGCACAGTGTGCCAAGAGGGGTGATGGATACCTTGGGTCTGGTTACCAGGGAGGGAGGGCGGGAAAAACCTAAAAAAAAAAAGCTAAGGAAAAATCTGGTGGGCTGCACCTTCTGTGAAAGGGAAAACCACCCTCCCTTTGAATTTCTGTGAATTTTGAAATACGGATATTTAAAGATGTAGAGGAAAAAAAAGTAGTCATCCAGAGCTAATGATACAGCTGTTGAAAAGCCCAGTAAATATGTTACCCAGGGATATATAATACCTTTGATGTAGTTGTAATCCGACTGAAGTTATTATAGGTTTTCACAGCTGCAAAGCAATCCAGCTTAGGAAGGCGCTTTTTTTTTTTTTTTTTTTTAATTTGTAGAAGCAGAAAAGAAATTCTGCTGTCAAAGCAAAATTAAGATCCTCATACAAACACAGTAACACAGCCTAAGAAAAATAATACTGATGATGAGGAGTATTAACCTGTCCCAAAGCTTAAAAGAGTTTCCTGGGTAATAAACAGCATCAGTGACTCCAAAAGGACTGGATTTCAGAATGGCTTTTCTTTAAGACAATTAAAGCTTTAAATAAAACTATGACCTTGCAGTTGGGAATTCTTTATTCTCTTCAAACCAACAATAAGTGTAAGCTGTAAATGCTCTGAAAAAATATGTACTGAGGCATGAAATACAAGAAAGCTGCTAGTAAGCCTCCAACATGTTCATTTAAATTGATCATGGAAGCAATAATATCACAAGGCTTTGTAAATGGACGGGTTAAAAGCTGGAACTTTATTGCTGTTTTCATTCCCCAGGGCCCTGTGGTAAAACAAGTCTCCACACAAGACCCCAAGGCACTAAATGAATTATTCACTCAGTTATGGGTCATTAAATAAGGCTGAGCAAGGGCCAGCCGGTGTCCATTATCACACTGTGATGTATGAAGAAAGACTTATTTTGTGGAGATTGGCATGGGCATACTCTCAGGATGCCCAGTCATTCCCACCACAGCTTCTTCTGAACTCCTTTGGCGAAGGGAGTAGGTTATGAAGCAGCAGTACAGCTGCACAAAATAGGATAAAAGGGTTTGAGGTTAAAACCACAGGCAAAAGAGAGGAAACTGCTAAGCATGTTTCAGATGCTAATTGCAGAAACATCTATGCTGGGTTTTAAGCTGATTGTCCTGCAGCTGCTTTTTGTCACCTTTCTTCTGGAGTCTGCATCCCCTGAAGCAATGCAACCAGCCCTGAGTTAACATCTCCCTTCCCAGGCAGCTGTGATTGCTAGCTGCATCACAACCCATCATTGGCCACCCTTGATTTCATCTTGAATAAATGTGTTCACAGTTTTAGTAACTTTTAGTAACCTTTTGGTGATTTCTAAACCAAATTCAAAATGGACTAAAGTGAACTTTTTCTGGGAATGTTTTCCCATACAACACATCATTCTCCATTAATAAAACTGGGGCAGCCTCTCCATAGTGTTCAGAAGTGCTGAAAGTCCTCTTCAATATTTTCATCAATGACCTGGATGCAGAGATGGAATCTACCTTCAGCAAGTTTGCTGATGACACAAAAACAGAAGAGGTGGCTGACACACCAGAAGGATGTGCTGCCATCCAGCAAAACCTGGACAGACTGGAGAGTTGGGCAGAGAGGAACCTGATGCAATTCAACAAGGGCAAGTGTAGGTTCCTGCACCCAGGGAGGAATAACCCCATGCACAGGTGAGGAACTGACCTGCTGGAGAGCAGCTCAAAGTAAAAGATACCTGTGAGTCCTGGTGGACAACAGGATGCCCATGAGCCAGCAATATGCCCGTGTGACCATAAGGCCAATGGCATCCTGGGGTGTATCGAGAAGAGTGTGAATAGCAGGTCAAGGGAGGCTATCCTGCCCCTCTACTCTGCCCTGGTTGAGGTCCCATCTGGAGTACTGTGTCCCGTTCTGGGCTCCCCTGTTCAGGAAGTACAGGGAACTGCTGGAGAGAGTACAGCAGAGGACCACCAAGATGATTAGAGTCCTGGAGCNCCAAGATGTTTAGAGTCCTGGAGCATCTCTCTGATGAGTAAAGGTTGAAGAACTTGTTTTTTTTTAGTCTGGAGAAGACTGAGGGGTGATCCAACCAATGCCTATAAATACTTAAAGGGTGGGCGTCAAGAGGAAGGGGCCCATCTTTTTCCGGAGTGTCCAGTGACAGGACAAGAGAAAATGGACACGGACTTGTACATAAGAAATTCCATTTAAACTTCTTAAGGAGGAACTTCTTCACCTTAAGGGCAGCAGAGCACTGGAACATGTTGCCCAGAGAGGTGGTGGAGTCATTCATTGACATTTTCTAAATGAAATATGATGGCTTTTCTGTTGAAATGACTTTTTGCTTAGAAATTCCAAAGAAAAACATTTCACAAATCTGCAAAAACAAACCAGAAAGGTGGTGAGTCCTTACTGCTTTCTTCTCCCTCTTTCAGAGCTGTCAGAAAAGCAATAGGAAAAAAAAAATAGGGGAAAAGAAAAAAAGAAAAGGTTATTATCATGGACACATTTCTTGCTGCTCACTCGAGCAAAATTCCCTACTGTTCAAATCCCAAAGCCCCCTTTCAGTTTTCAGTCAGACAAAGACACATCCACTGAAGTTAATGGGAAAGCATCCGAAATATGAGTGAAGACTGAGAAAGGACTTTAGGACTGTCTTAATGACTTAAAAAAACTGTACCCTGAATAAGAAGGTATTTGTAATGAAGTATAAACCCAAGATGCAGCAAATGCAATTTAACCTGATATATTGCTTTTCTTAGCATTACTTTTTTTTTTTTTTAATGTTATTTTTGAGCTCAGAATGCACAACCAGTCTCAAGGGGTGAGAAGGCAATAGCTGTTCTCTAATACAGTCTTTCATTTCTGAGCCCGCAGATCAAGCCCTTCAGGACACTAATTATCCAAAGTTGTTATCATCTGACAGCTGTCAATGGCCTCTGTGAAATGAGGTGGTGGTGGCAGCCACAGTCCCAGTGGGCATGTGTCAGCATAGTAGAAACACTACTACAGTTTGCCTGGTATTTTTGTTGGCAGCCTGAGCATTTATGGAAACAAACTTGTCTTCCCCCTCCTAGTGGGAGTTGCTGCCCTTCACATCTAAAAGGAAGGCGTGGATTGCTGAAGTGTGTATTCCTCCAGTGTTAATGCTAGTGGTGTATCACTGGAGAGCATGTCACTCTGGTGTTAATGCTGCAGGTCATCTCTAGTGATCTTCAGGCTCTGGAGATGTTATCTGGACATGCTTCAGGGACACTGACTCCAGGGAGGAAGATTAATTCAGCAGATAGCACACTAGCAGGGACTGGGCAGCTCTTGGTAACAGGCGCGTTATGGACATGCTGATGTTCCCCTGGGCCTTTATGTAGGACCTTGGTCCATTTAGCCTCTTGTGTCCCAATTAGTACAGGGTCAGGTACAGAGCTCAGCTTAACAGACAGATAATGGACTTGCACTTCTCCTCTATTACATCCTACCACTAAAACAAATTGTCTTTGGCATGCAATGGATTGGGAGACAACAGCCCTACAACCCAGCACCAACTTCAGAGGGAAGGGAGCCTTAAGCAGCATTGCCTCTTCACCTCATTGCCAAAAATTCTCTGTGTATCACTTTTCATACTTCACAATTAGCTGGGAATAGACTCACCAGACTTCCCTACACCAAATCTGCACAGCTCTGCCTGTGTACTTGTGCGGGTAGGTGGCTCCTGCTCCAACTCAGCAGCAGCGCAGGGGCAATAGAGATGTTGAACTTGTTAAGTGTCTAACACTCACTGGGCACTCAGCCATCCCCTACCAGCACACGAGCCAGACGTGATGGTACTAGAGGCTTACTGGATCATTTCTTCTCCAACCAGTGGGCAAGCCCAGCACCATTTGACACCCACAAACGGGTATATTGAGACTAAATCCTACAGGCAGCAACTCAAAATAATGTAATAATAATAGTAATAATAGTAATAGTAATAATAATAGCTATTGTTGTTGTTATTATTGTTGTTGTTGTTATTATTATTGTTATTATTTAGTTCTGGAGGAACAGAACTAGCAAGACCATTTCCCTTGGGTTTGTGTCCTTTGCCTTCTAGCCTACACAATCATGACTTCTCCCTTATAATCTTAATCCTAAAAAGCAGTAATTCTAAGGTGCTACACACTGGGTACCTAGATGTCTGCTGCCCTCCAGGTGCCCTCCAGCTAAGAGCTGGTACCTCCTTTCTCTATGTTGGGCTTTAATTTCAGAGGTTTCTTCTCCAATAGTTGTCAGTTTTACTCAGCTTCTAAGAGCTTTGAAATTCCAGGTGAGAGCATGCCTTTTCCTGACCATGCAAATGAAAATGAGAGATTTCCCAAAACAAGAGAGGACAGGCATGGAAGGTCAGTCCTGTAGCCTGATGCTTATGGCATTCAGCCAGACAGATGGGTCTCATTTCTGTTCTCTGCCTTGGACATGTTTTCCATATTTTATCCCATTTCTGCTCTGCAAACAGTAGGGTTGCACCACTCACAGGAGATGCTCCGGTAGGCACAGTGGGGCTTAACCCCCTTTCCAGATCCATGCCTGTATGAAATAGCTGGAAATTAGAGCTCAGATGAGTTAAGGTGGTTAAAATCCTTCTCCTAATGGCCCCATCATTAGGACATGAGACTCCCTTGGGAGGGAAGTTGTGAAAATGAGGCTCAGTTAATGGGTCATCCATGTACTACAACAGTGTAGAGCATTCACAGACAGTTAAATGGCAGAAAATCAAGCAGGGTAAAATGAGTAATAATAAGTAAGTTGCTGCCTCCTCTTTCTGTAGCACCTCTCCCACTTCATTAGATAGATTTTCACTCCTCTGAATATAACAAACTGGGCCAAAAATTCCTGGCATAACTCAGTCATCCCACTAGCTGTTATGAGTAACTGAAGGAAATCTAATTTGCTTCTTTTCTAGAACTTGCACTGGAGGAGTAAAATCCAAGAAAGGGAGCAAGAAAAAAATATTGTGCAATATAACATGATTTATGTACATGTCTTAGGCAGATAATTCAGGCTGAATGATGCTTAAAAGGCTATTAGAGACTTGCTTCCAGCAATAAAATAGCCTGTACTACTATAAAATATCTGTCCAGGGCACTTCAGTGAGTTTGGGACTCTCTTTCTAGATTAGTCAGGGGAAATAGCTGAAGTCTTTGATAATGCAACCTTCTCTTTTTGATTGTGCTGGAAGAGCTCTGTGCTGTTAGCGTGAGGCTGCTGGAGATGACTGAAACATGTATTTTTAAACATGCAATTGTTTTTAAAAGTTTTAAAAGCACTTCTCCACACTGAAATGCTGGGAGATGTTCCATTAGGATGGCTGGTTATAATAACCAACCAAATTCATAACATATTTCTTAGACCCACACTGAACAGACTGTGATGGGTAAAGTCTCTCTCCCAGGGGCTGAAAGTCTGTTCCTTTCTAATGAGCAGAAACAATCGGAATTTCTTCTTTCCAGTCAGAAAATGCTGATTCAAGAAAACAACATCCTTTGACAGGAACTCATTTCTTGTGAGAAACCTGTCAGGAAACGCCTCTGAGCTGCAGGGAAGCCACTGCTCTTGCATAGAGACCCAAAAAGACAGTCATGCACATGGACAGGCATCTGCTGCTGCTGCTGCTGCTGCTGCATCTGCCTGGACATAGCACCCAGCAACCACGGCACCCACTGGAGAGGGTGCTTTTCACAGCAGCAAACATCACCTAAGACCGTGGTTATATTGTGGCACATGTATCTGTCAAACCTAGCATGCATCTTATTTCCACATAGGAGGAGAAAACACCAAAGACTCAGAAAAATCCCATGGCATGGGAACATCTTTTGCCACTTTGCTCAGATAAAGGGTTTTTAAAAGCCAGTGCGGTCCTTGTCAGACATGAGAACTGAAACAAGCACAAGATATTAATTATTAGCACCCTGAAGTCCAAAAACTCCAGAGATGTGGCAGAGGGGTTCTTGTCAGGTATAAAAACCAGGATAGCATATGGCCATAGCAAAAGGAAACATCATAAATTGAAACACTGGCATATAAATCATACAGTCCAGATGTTATTTAGAGACACCATTTTTAAAGGCCCCTTTAAAAGCTCTGGCACAATTTTTTTACACCTGAAAGGTGGCATATCCAATTTTTCTTCTCCAGTTTTAGCACTTGGATTTTATGTAGATAACATTTGGAAGAGTAAAACTGAAGGGAAACTGTAAGCTTGCCCTATAAAATCCAAGGTGCAGAAGAAGACGTATGTAGAACTTCTCAACCGCTTCTCCACCTTCTTGATTGAGCAGATTGAGCCTCCCTCCCCCCCGCCTTGAAAAGAAAAATAACTTGGGGGGGGAGAGGAGGCAGCAAGGCAAAGGAACAGCTGTGTTTAACTGTTGGCTTTAGTCTGCAGCTCGATTTCCTTGCACACTTTTAAAAGGAATATCTGTGTTTAGTCTAATGGAAAGCATCTGTCTGAAGGTGCTCACTGCTCCTATGAACATTTTCACAGACACCGTGCTCGGCCCCATCTGGCTGGGTTACCAATGATGTCATTTCACACAGCATTGACCAAAGCACTGTCAGGCAATTTTATTATTTTTTTTTTGTAGCTCTTCCTTCATTTCAAGGAAATGCAAACTGGCAAATAGCAAATGCCTGCCTTGTGCTGTGCCCACCATGCTACAGAGGAGGATTTCCAGATTGCAGATTTTTTGTTTGAAAGGGAAAGCTTTTTGCCCTGACCTGGGAAATTGCCATCTCTAGGTAGGTTCAGTGAGGAGTTAAAACCCATAGGCCAAGAACATTCAGCTTTTTAATGAGGTTTACAGACAGATGACATTGGGCAGAAGACTGAATTTGCAGAAGCTGGTACAGGTCAAGGAAGAGAGAGGAGTAAGGGGCAGCAGAAAGATAGGACTGTAAAACTTTAAGGAGGCTGTCAAAATGTGAGTTTTCTCTCTATTTGGCACCAAAAAATAAAATACTTTGTAGTCTTCACTTGGTTACTGATTGCTTGGGTTCTGCTTCAATAAACTACTTTTAGCAAAGGTAGATGCCTTTTATGCCTCTTTCCTTCACTGCCTCTACAAAGGAATGGATTGCTCAAAGCTGTCCAGGACCAAATGAATAGTCTTGCCTTCACAACACAGTACAGCACACTTAAGCCTTCATTTTGGAATGTGGGAGCTACCAAGATGACTGGAGCTTCCAGGCCCCCCTGGCTGGACTAGAGCTCGGGATACTGGGCTGCTGGCAAAGCTCAAGAGCTGAGTGGTATAAGATCCAGCTCACCTTTCCCAAACTGGACATCTAATGGCAAGGGAAGCAGAGTGGGCACATTGTACCTGGGCTGCCCTACGAAAGCCCTTCATTTACAAATGTCTTATAGTGGGGACCGTGGCCTGGAGCTGGTCCTTGGCACAACACTTCCCATCGCCTTTTTATGCAGAACAGGGAATTAACAAGAGCAAGCAGGCAACCATCTCAAGAGATCACCTCAATCATAGGTTCATAAAAGATGTACAGAAAGCAGTGAATTATTGTCTGGTGCTTTAATTTCTGTCACTGAGGTGTCCAGTCTTACTAAAAGGCTTTGTATAAAATGTCATCCACAAAGTTGGCCACCAGCACTATGCCTGGGTGCACTGCACTCTGCTGACCCCAATGTGCTGGAGCAAGACGGCAGGCTGGAAAAGCAGGTGTGTATGTTGAAAGGTTAACCCCTTTGAGAACATTTCAAAATAAACATCCACCACTCTCAAAAGCTTTCTGGAAAAGCACATGGCAAACAAGCCCAGGCAGATACTGCAGAGGGGAGAGGATACATGACAAAACAGTCACAAAGCAGCACCTGCAACCACAAGCACAGGCATGTGTCACACTTGAACCTATGGAGAAATCAGCCCTGGTGTAAAAGGATCTTCTAGATCCTACTAAAGGTCAAATTTTTCAAACCTGTCCACAATCAAGCAATGCATACTTCTGAGATGGGGAATTTTTACCCTGAGGAAATGGCCATTTTTTTCCTCTAACTGCCCCATGGGTATGAGTAAATTCTGCATTGGTGAAAAGACTCAGCAGATTTTCAGAAAGGAAAAATAAGAGTTCAGTACTTGACAAGTCCACCCGAGACTGGATATTGTGAGATGACCTTATTCTCCTACACATATTATTACCAATCTTTTAAAACTCTTGAGTGATGTTTGAGCACTTGGTCTTACTTCAAGTAGATTTCTGATACTGTCTGCTCCCTTTTCTCACTGTATGTACCCTTTAGAGGTTTCTTCCATTTTTCACTGCTGCTTTCTACATTTTAACTTTTGAGAAAGTCACTGTTATGAAGTTTCAACTGCTTTTATAAAATATGTTAATCTCCCCATCTACAAAGTTACCGTGGTTTTAATGGAGAAATCATCTTCCGTTAATATTTCATTAAAAACACTGCTTCTCTGCATCAAGGGCAAAACTTTGCTCTCAGAATGCACACACAATGCTGCTGCAGTTCCACACAGGAGTCCAACAGCAACATCTGGCCCCAGATGTTTTATTTATTTGTAATTTAACATTGCATTATACAATATTCATAATTTTGCTGCTTTCCATTTCAATGGCTCTTATTTGTATGACTTTAAGAGGCTGCCTGAATGTGTTTTTAGTGCTCAAAGAAGGAGAAATGAGTACAGTGAAGCAAATCTGCATGTATTTCTGGAGGTTCAGAAATCTTCCTGATGAACTACATTCGTCTCAGCGATGAGACATGCTGAACTACTGTAATTCCAGGGGAAATCAGTTGTGAAAACACCTAGACCCTATATGAGAGCCAGGTTTCAAAAACCAAGGCAGCTCATGAGCAATGACACGTCCATAAGTTTTCGGAGAGGTAGCTGGTCAGAGAGCACATGGCAACCTTGTGGCACAGACAGCAGGAGGGCAAGTCGCAGTGCAGCATCTCCCTTGTACAAGTCTATGTGCCTCTTACCCGTATCGTGGGGACCAGGCTGAAGATGAAGGCACAAAGGTCTGACACGGGACCTGAGCATTTAATTTCAGAATTGGCAAAGTTTATTAAAACACTCCAAATCAAGTAAAGCTGCCTTCAGTACTTGATTTTGCCAATTTAGTACATTTAAGGTTTTTCTTTACCCACGTTCAACTGAACTGGATTGCTCGTGCCTGTAAAGTTAATCCTTCCCATAAAACAGAAATCATTGTTAATATTTGCAAATCTTATCACTGGAATGGAAATGGTGACCTGTGGGATTGTCCCACTTTTCAAGCAATTGAAGCATTAAGACATAATTTATGCATTTGTTAAGAAATTTCCATATCACAGAGATTGCTTCATTCCCTATTATGACTTATGAAGGGTGTTACTGGTAAATGAAGCCACAGTGATCTGTATTACATAAGAACTTGTTTTGACATGTATAGTGTATCTTATTTATGGTGATAGTCCAAAGATACTGTTTTAACACAAGTGAAATTTATTCCAAGGTTATCCAGACAAAAAAAAAGGGGAAAAAAAAAAAAAAGGCTAAAGTAAGATCATACGACCTTCATGTTGCTGTGCATCCAAATCCCAGATAGCTGTCACACTTTCCCCACACTGTCTGTGGTCACTGAGATTTTTGGGGTTTTTTATATTATTTATGTGAAAGATGGCCTATTGGGGAAGGGAAGGAGAGAGGGATTGAGAAAGGGAGGGAAAAAGACAATAGCAAGGGAAAGGTTGGAAGGTAGGAAGGAAGGAAGGAAGTTAGTCTGTCCGTCAGTCTTGGTTTGAGCTGAGGACTGACCAGGCCCACAGCACCTCAACAAGTGCTGTACTTGTTCTAATGACTACAGTTGAGCGTTGCTGTGTGTTTCTGTAAAGCAACACTAACAAAAACCAGAAGAGCATGGATTCCTCTCAAGTCCCTCCCTTGAACATGTTATGTATTTTGAAACCTTATCTGGCATTTACTGTAAAAGCTCTGGTTAGAATTACTACACACATAATTGTCTTTGGTACACGCTTGATCCAACTCCATCCAGAGGCAAAAGGCTCCACAACCGAATGATACACTTTGTAGGCTTGTGAGAGGGTTTACTTAATTAGAGGCCACAATATATTCCACAAGGATAGTGATCAGAATACCAGCTAGTGATCCCTTGCTTAGCCACTTCTCCTATGAATCACAAATAAATTATTCTTTTTCTCCCTTGTAGGAGAGTGTTGCTGAAAACAAACTACTTAATTTTGCTTTTAGGGCTCTCATAAGACTAAGTGAGATGTATTAGCTGTCTGAGGAGAGAGAACTCTCCATTCTTGGTGGAATTCTTGTTGGTTTAATTAGGCTTTGTAGGAAAAAAAATGTTATTTTAAAGGAACAAGGATAGAGTGTGGGTGTGTTTTCATACACACAATTGCTGTTGTATTAGAAGTCTGTTGTAGACTTAACCTTACACACATTTATTATTTTCTGTGATGTGTATAAACAATATTTGGGTATTTTAAACATATACATGAATATTACTGTTACACAGATGGCACAATCCAGCCAGAATACCAGCATTTGCTCTTTTTGATGGAGATTACAGTCTGGAAAGCTGCAGGGAAGTTTTTAACCACATCGCAGCAATCTGGGTGTCGACCAAGGGATTTGAAAATTCTCCCACATTCCCATTTTCATAGGTCTTTCCAGTTTTTGTCATCCAAAGCTCCAAGCTGTGGGAAGCATTAGCAACCCTCTGACTCTCACCCTGTGTAACTGTGCCCACAGACATGTTATGTGTTTGCATTGCCCCTGCATGTGTGTCCTGAATCCAGAAAGTGGGAGGTGTGCCCTTATAGGCAGTTGCCACTGCCTATAGGAAAGTATGAAAAAAAACCCACATTCTGCTTCTGTGATTTCCAAACTGTACTGTTCTGAGGTGTGCTTGGTAATTCCAGCATGCTGGAATTTCATTCTATATCCCTTGCATCCACTGACATGGATATATTAGCTTGGATTTTCATCTAGAGACATAGGAAAAATACAAAGGCTTTCAAATCAAGAGGGACAGACTGATTTCCATTCCTCAATAAGATCAGTGATGCAGAAGAATTGGAGGGTAGACCTGAAATTTAGAGTTTCATTCAGACATATAGCATTTCATATTCCATCTATTCCTTAGAGTCAGGAGGGAGCTACACCATTGTTAGAACTGTATGACTTTCAAGCCCATAACTTGCCAAGTGCTCTGTTACACTCTTTTTCTAAACAGGATAAGTATCTTCCACTTCATACTGAAGTTGCTAGCATGAACTGATCAACATGTAGTAATTTAAGGAAGTTGTTGTATGAAAGACATTGTAAATTATACCTTTTATTTTGGCTTAATAAAACTTTCAATGGGCATTACAATGAACAATATCAGGCTCTTTCTACAGGAACTTAAATTAATATTATCCAATACCCACTAGTCCTGCCTTTCTACAGGGAAAGCTTCTGCAGCTCAGGCAGGCTGTATTTTCTAAGTCGCCATCTTGCTTCTGGATGGTTGTTTCCCTCATCTTAAAGGCAGACAAAAGTAAAGAACAACCATGTTGTATTAAGAAAATACAGCTCAGGCAGACTGTATTTTCTAAGTCGCCGTCTTGCTTCTGGATGGTTGTTTCCCTCATCTTAAAGGCAGACAAAAGTAAAGAACAACCATGTTGTATTAAGAAAAGCAACCTGGCAAGAAGCTGGGGTAGCTGTGCTCTTGTGTAATGTCTAGCTGTTGTCAGCAGGCTACTGTTGAACCTGCCCAAGGAAATCAGATCTATGAGTTCGGATTCCTTTGTCGGCATAAGCTTTTCATTCACACCTTAGTACAGTTCTTGACAGCTGGGGCATCCTTGTCAGACTAAATGCATCAGGACTCTGTGTAGATTTTCTAACCAAGTGAAAAAAGCTCATTAGAAAACATGGTAGTCACAAAAAGATCAGAATAGTTGTACTGATTGTACAGTTCTAATTACAGCTCATTAATCCTGAGAGCAAAGGTGAGAAGGTGGGGAACGGTGAATACAGACCAAAGCTATGCACTAGGAATACAATGAAATACACCTCATGTAGCTAATAGTTGTTACTTATATGAGGTGATGTCTCAGTGTTTTCCAAACACTTATAGATGATCCACTCTGCAAGGAATGCAAACCCGAAGGGAATGTTTCAGAAGCCTGTGAGAGGATGTTGAAGATGTGGGCACCCTCCTAGCCATCCTGTAACAAACTAAGGATATACCAGCCAGCATGGGCAGGTGATAGAATCCTTCTCAAACCTGCTTTTCTGGCTGTGGGGCTGATTCACAGAACACCCTCTCACTGCTCCATACCCTGGCAGCACACAAGCTGCTGGTGCCCCACTGGGAATGCCCTGCAGTCTCTCCTGGTGCCAGCAAAATGTCAAGGTTAAAAGTAAAAGCCACTGCTATAATGCGGGTTTTGCAGGTGTGCAGAAACATTATTTCTTCCAATAAGCACTGCTTTGTCTCATCTACCTAAAAAACTTGCACAACTCCTGTGGGTGGAAACCAATCCAGAAAATCACAGCTTGGGAGTGACAATGTCCTTAAATGCACATTTCCTCCCTACTCAAGCCTTCCCCCAATGCGAAACAAGTGTTTCACCCACTCAGTGCTTGCTGAAGATAGCAGTTGTTACACAGCAAGAGCGATATGTTGTCACCATATGGCAGAAGGGACACAAATGTTGTATGGAGTAAATAAAAATTCTCTGTTGGGATGAGAGTCTTGCTTAACTCTATGCCACTGCAAAGGAAATTATCATGTCTCATCAGTGTGTTGATGGAGACCAAACTATTCATAAATTGAAAACTATTTAACACAAATGAACATTTATGGTTTACAGAAACAATAGGTGTAATTTATCATTAGCTCTTCAAAAATCTCAGGCATGATTATAACCAAACATTTCCAAAAGGAAGATTAGTGGGGTGGTGACTGGTGGACACAGTATCAAAAAAGGGTCTTTCTTTGTTTTATAACACCATGATTACTCCTACACTTAGGATCCATGTGCTATGCTTGCGAATATGTAATCTGAGATATGTGGGATATTTGTGATGTAAGGATAGTCAAGCATATTTTCTTTGTTGTGTAGAAAATATGGTGACAGACAGAATTAATCTAAAATTCTAATCTAAAATCATGTCTGATTTGAAAGGGTCAAAACATAGGAGTGTCCATGTGTTTTCAGATCCAGCAGTAGATATTATTATCCTTTTTTTTTTTAAACCTGTATTAACATGGGGCTCTGAGAATGAAGAACTGCCCACAGTAGGAGAAGATCAGGTTTGAGACCACCAAAGGAACCTGAAGGTTGTCCATGGACCTGACAAAATCCATCCATGGGTCCTGAGGGAGCTGGTGGATGAAGTTGCTAAGCCGCTTTCCGTCATATTTGAGAAATTGTGGCAATCTGGTGAGGTTCCCTCTGAGTGGGAAAAGGGGAACATAACCCCAATATTCAAAAAAGGAAAAAAGAAGACCCAGAGAACTATAGGCCGGTCAGTCTCACCTCAGTGCCTGGCAAGATCATGGAACAGATCCTCCTGGAATCTCTGCTAAGGCATGTGGAAAACAAGGAGGTGATTTGAGACAGCAAACATGGCTTCACCAAGGGCAAATCATGCCTGACAAATGTGGTGGCCTTTTATGATACTGCAACAGACTTGGTGGACAAGTGCAGGGCAACATATGTCATCTACTTGGACATACAAAGCATTTGACATTGTCCCACATGACTTCCTGGTCTCAAAACTGGAAAGTCATAGATTTGATGGATGGACCACTTGGTGGATAAGGAACTGGCTGGATGGGCACACTCAAAGGGTTGTGGTCAATTGCTCAATGTTTAAGTGGCAGCTGGTAACGAGTGGCATTCCTCAGGGGTCGGTACTAGGACCAGTGCTATTTAACATCTGTGTCGGAGACATAGATGGTAGGATAGAGTGCACCCTCAGCAAGTTTGCCGATGACACCAAGCTCCATGGTGCAGTGGACATGCTGGAGGGAAGGGATGCTGTTCACTTAGACCTGGACAGGCTCAAGAGGTGG
>VZTM01022388.1:8671-44387 GCA_013400555.1 Jacana jacana
CACCCTCCTTCAGCAACTTAGATATTTAATCTTCATACACTGGTACCTTTATACTGTCCTTTATGATAAATCCTAGTAGCCTTGAGATGACACAGCTATACCAGAAGTTCGTTAAGAGGCAAATAAGACATATTTTACACTTACTGAAATTTCTTCATTCATGGCTTTGTTAAAACCACCTAAAGAAAGCTTATTTGTCACGATTTATTCTTTGAAAGCTTCCAAAGCTGCTTGCCATTCACGATTCTATCATTTCTTCTCACAGAGTCTGTGGGTCACATTATCCCATCTGTTGCTTCATAATACACTAACCAGAAACAGCAAAGATCGCTCCTTTCCATTTTTGATAATTCTGCCATGTTTGTTTTTTGTAGTTCTCTGAAACACTCCCACATTTTCTGGAGATTAAGCAGCACTACAGGTGTTTCTATGTCTAATGTCAATGATTCATGACTCTTCAGAAATAACTGTCGGTATTTTGTTCTTAGCTAAGTATGCTTAACATCCTGGTTATGCTCTCTCATATAGATATATTCATGGGGAAATTCCACTCTTCCAAGCATGTTATCTGCTTGTATCAGCCTTTACTGCATTCTCCCTTACTCCTGAATAGACCATTTGCTTTCCTTCATTTTCCTTCAGAAGTGATTTCAAATTTATTGATATAATCTCATTTACTATTGGACCTGCTTGTCACCTAGTGTTCTCCATCCCAAGTGATTTCACAGATCCTTATGTGCTTACTTCAACAGCAATTTCTTCTCCTTTTCCTCATTCTCTTCCAGACTTAACAGCATCCTCTCATTTGGTTTGCTCCCTGCCCCCATGGCAAGTCATTGAGGAGATGGGCCCAATATTTGAACCATTCCTAAAGGATTCAGTGAGTTATACCAAAGTTATGCTTTTGTCTATGAAACAGATTCCTTTGGAATGCATTTAGCTCTTACCTGGCTGGATCTGGGTAGATCGGGTGCTCCCTGGACCCTGCTCCATCATAGCGAGATAATGAAATAAGGGAAGACTCCAGCAATCTCCTTGAAAGGAAAAACAAATTACAAAGTCAAAGACCATTCAGAAACATCCCTCCTATTTATGCTCTACTTTCTGAAACCTCTTAAGGCTATTTCTGTCATTGATGCAGAGAATTCTGCAGCATGCTGAACCATTCATTGGTAGCCTTAGTGTTTTCACTCCACATCTATTCAAAGTGTACTATTTTCACTGCATATGAGAAAGAACACCTTGAGTAAGGAAGAAGACTGGCCCCAAACACTCTTCCAAATTTCAAGATAAAGATGCAGATACTGCTTCTCCTTCAGAGACAAGCCATCCCTATCTGTCAGGTCCATAAACACTAATGCTGCATTGGCCATCTGTCAAATCCTTACCTACTCAAAGATGGCTACGCAGGGAACAAACCAAGGAGCACGGGACAAAGAACACAGCTTGGCATGTGAACTTTAAGGGCACAGCTGGTGTTTATTCACAGTAAGATATTCAGTCTTAGTCTCAATGCTCAGAAAGAGAGGTTTTCAGCTTAAAAAAATAAATAAATAAATTCATTTCCTCTGTACCTTAATCAGCCACAGGGAAAGATACCAAATATTCACTCAAGAAGTAAGTGCATACAAATGCAGCCAGACAGCTTGAGTATGTGAGAAGAGAGTCTGAGTCATGAAAGAAGCAGAATCAAAAGTATGCAGCAGGAACATGTCCTCTATCCTGGCTTCTACATGCACCTCTAGCTTCTTGTCATAAAGGAGAGGATGATATTGTTTCAAGGCTGAATCATTCAAGCCTGTCACAGCCATTCCATTAACAAGAAAGATGATTTGGGGTGGGTGTATAGGGTAGAAAAATCAACTGCCAAAGTTTACAAGGCTGCTCAGTTTCCTTTCAAGTCTTTTTGCCTCAGAACTCCTGCTAAATTTTGGTTTCAAGTCTTTGTAACTTAAATGAAAACTGTTGTGGTTTGAAAGTCAAAGAAGTCCAATATCACATCTGTTCTCTTCACACGTACAATCGGTGAGAAAGGTCTGAACCTTTCAGTCTTAGCTCCACGCTCCTAAATTGCAGTTACCATTTGCAATGCAGGACAGCAAGCATCAACACAGGAAGCAGGAAGAAGGACCAGATATAATCCATACCCAGCTTCCCATTTCTAGCCAGATATAGACAGTAGAAATGCAAATGAGACATGTTTTTTCCAGCAGCAGCCCTCCTATCAGGATCTCAATACAACTTGTCACTGCCTTCCATCATTTTTTTTTAATTTACTTTGATTTTACATTCTAAATCTAGAATATAGAAAACACCAAGAGATCACTCCAGTTACTTGGAACGGCACGTGTCAGCTCGAGCGACTCAGTACTTGCTGCAAAGCCCTGGGACTCTACAGAAGGCAAGAAATCCTGTCCTCTCTGGCGCGAAGTTGCTTGGCAACCATTTGTCTTATTCAAGAGCAGCTATTAAATCTCTTGAACTTTAAGATGAATTAATTCCCCAAGTTACTGAGTCAAAAGCTCTAACCTTCAACACTGCTAGATAATAGGAATCCTTTGGCTCCCCATAGCTATCATACACCAATCCTGCCTTGCCAAACCCTCTCTCCGGCTCCAAATATCTAAGTCAATATATGCAAAAGCAGCTAATCCAGAACAAACACTGCAACGGCTTTATGAGGTATACCTGAAGTCCTGTAACTGTGAGGTATACTTATCTCCTGCTTCATGTATAAACCACTTTTAATCCTTTGGGGGGATGGCGAGGAAAGACAGACATATTAAAATAGCAGAAGGGATATTCTCCCTATTCAGTCGGCTGGCCCCTTTCTAAACCACTGGGTCAGAGTTCAGAGACTGGGTTTCTGCCACTGCAATGCCAACATGCTTTTTGGAAGCCTGGACCTCAGAGCTGCCTGGATGTGCCGAGCCTGTCCCCCTGCTGGACTGTCCTGTATCATCACTGGACTTAAAAGCAGAAAGAGCTTCCACTGTGCACAGAGCCAGGCCGGGCCACAACCCTAGAAATAGTAGCGGTCTCCTTACAGGCGTGAACAACCTACATGCAACTCATGCAGCTTGTCCGATGCCATTTCAGTGCAATCCCTGCAGCGTCCTCTTAATACATGCACACAAATAATCATCCAACTCACCATCTCTGTCAAGTCTTGCCACTCTCTTTCCTAGCCTTTCAGGGTCTATCCACTAAACACAACAATATCAGAGCCACACAGGAAGATGACCAGTATGTGCTGCACAGCCCAGCAGGCTCTGTTAGGAAGGCATCTCCAGGTATTCTTTGATAACCTTCAAAGAGCAGCTAGCAGCTGCACTGAAGGAGATCAAAACATGTACCAACCAGAGGGCACCAGATGGGTGTGGAAGCAGAAGCCGGGCACACATTGTAGTCACTCAGTATAGGTCCTTCTGCTTGGCTTGGGAATCTACACTCCATCTGATTCTTGGAATATATATTTGAGGAGCCTTGCTCTACCAGGTACCCGGCAACTCAGATGCTGCTGCTTCAGGGGCACTACCTCGCCAGAGGAGCTCCCTAGGAAGGCAGCTCTGGGGCATGGGGAACAGGATGACAAACGCACTACATTAAACAAAGTCCCCAGGCCCCTCTACAAGGCTGCACTGCCCCATGTTGAACACGGGCTAAGACCACCTTTCCAGAAGAACCTTCCAAGCCTACCAAGACCCAACTCAACTCCTCCCCTCTCTCAGACTGAGACACATAAGCCCTATATTAGGGCAACATTCAGATCAAGCAGACAAAGATAATTAGGTTAACAGCAACTGCTAAAAGCTGTAGCTGATTTTAAACTGGATTGGTAGTTCTTAATTGTCCTAAAACTGCACCCTCTCAAATCACAAAGCAGAGGTGTATATAAACACATATAGTAAGTAAACAAGAAACAAACAAAACAAACAAAACTTACACACAGAAAAAAACCCACCAAACCAAAGAAGGCAACCTGCAATCTCATGAGATCCAGATGGATTATCTCTATGCTTAATGGTCCAGAGAATAACAATATCTGTACTGAAACTACAGCACTAAACACAAATAAAATGTATTATTGAACTAACTCATTTTCGACTGAGCTCTTGAGACCCAAGTTACAGATCCAAATGCATTTGTTACTGACAAATGGGTTCAATAATAGATACACTGCTATAATCATCAATAAAGTGTCCCATCTATGACACTGATAGTGTAACCTACTGTCCCCCAGGAGGCACAGATAAATGTTTTTAAAGTAAGTCATACTGTAGTCTATCAAGTCTAAGGTGCCGCATTCATATCTTCTGCCACCCAAAGTCCCAGAAGACACAGACCATTTATTTTCAGTAAGCCCAAAGCATAAGGTTGCCCAATATCCAACCACGGTAAATGCTGAGGTTGGGAGCAGTTCTGTTAAGGAAAATAAACATAATTCATAGATGAATAGGAGCAGCTCTGTTACAGGGAACTGCTAGCCACTAAACATCTAAGCTTCCAACAGAGAAGAACACAAGGACAGAACAGAAACACATATTGCTTGCATCTCCTTTTGAAACATTTCAGTAGATAATGCTTGACTCTTGAATCCTTTCTGCAGCTTACAGCACCCTCTTCCTCTCCCACACCATCCCATTTTTGCTATCCAGATATGTAACAGGCTAACACTAGGCTCTGTGGAAGCAATTGCTCCACTATCTCTGTCTAGACAATATGAAATTGTCACAAATGACATCTAAAGTACAATTAGCAGAGAAACTGCAATTTCCTCCCCCGCTCACAAAGAAAAAAAAAATTTAAAAAAAAATAAATCACACATTATCATCCTCCAGGTTGTCACTCAATGCTGCAATGATGAAGATTAACTCTGCTCACCCTGAGAGATGCTTCTGGCCCAGCTTGCTAAAACAGGAGGAGGGGGATTGCAGTTTTTTTATTGGTTTATGTTTTTTTATTAAAAACTACTACAAGAAGATATAAATTGACTCTGTTCAGCAACATTGAGATCTTGGCAGATTCCCTTTCTATCAGACATCAGTAGCTACGGAACTGCCGCTCTACACTCGCTCTGTTACCTCAGGTCTGCAAGCAGCAGCAGTTGCTCACAAGGGAGGGAGAAGAAGGGAAGTCCAAGGTACAGGACTCCTTTAGACAAGGGAGAGAAAGGGAGTGCACGCACACAAGACAATGAGCCCAAAAGGGAAATTTCGGAGGAATTAAGCAGCTGAGCGCCAGAAGCTGCAGCTCGAGGGAAAAAGAAAAGTCATAAAGCAGCCTCCTCACAGTGCATCAGCCACTGGACTATACCCACACCCTCCCTAAGGGGGTGAGGATCACCACCAAAAGCCTCTTGGGACAGCGTGATTCATTCCAGCAGGCTTCAAGAACAGTTAGGCACAGCAAATGTAACTCCTCAGTAATAGTTTCTAAGGATCACTCACACCACATCTTTGATTTGCTGTGACAGCAGGCACATTACTGGGTATTGCTTACTCCACACAGCACCCAGGGAAGGCCTTCCCTCCCCATCCAAAAGGGAGGCACTAAAAAACAGCACCGAGGCTTAGTTTCCTTAAAATCAGCTGCCATTCTCCTAAATTGGTGCTGCACAGCGGCCACCAGAGTAAACCAGTAAAATGAAGCAAGCACTCCTGCCTTTCACACAGTCCCAGCCTTCAGCTACAGAGAGGGCTTAAGACAGAGCAATTCATTATCCTTTGAAGCAGAAGTATACTGACAACTCCGGCAGCTTCTGTGAGCGTCCTCCTCTGGTTTTATGTCTTCCCTGGAAAGACTTTTATATTCCCTACTGCTCATTTGGAGGTGAAATTACTGCACTACTCCATACTATGCCCCTTTCTCAGCCCTCCAAATTACAGCCAGCAGACAGCTCTCCTGAGCGCTTGTCCCTGTGGATGTCCCTGTGGTTCCTGGTAGAATGTAAAGAATAGCAACAGTTTAAAACTAGCTTCCCTTCAGTCACCTTCCTCTTACAGCAGGGCAATGTTTAGCATAAAGATAACAAAGCTGAAACCTGAAGACAGCTGAACGTTCTCCAGCTGCCCAATGACACTGCTACCCTCTCTCAACTCCTAAAATCAATTATTAACTGTTAACAAAACTATATTCTTCAAGATCAATTATAGCCTAAGTAGAACACTAGAAAACTATCCTAAACAAAAATCTCAGCCAACCCAACTCACTTTTCTCAGAAGAATAGGGAAAAATTGTTTCAGACATCTCTGTATTGTATTGCCAACTTTCAGAGAGCAAATTGAAATCATGTAAGCAGAAACCATCAAGCATTTTGTTCTAAAACTTCTTCATTTCCCACACAAGTTTTGTAGTTCTTATCAAACAGAAAAACACTACTGCTATCACCAGTTTCATATTCAAGCTTAAACTAAGAAAAAAGCAATCAGTATGCAGTTCTAAAGATTGCCTGAAGAGATTATTTCTAAAATTAACTCTTAACATAATCTACTCCCATACCTTTAAGCTAACATTTCTAGACTGTTTCAGCTTTCACATGCTTATGGTTACACATATCTAGCTCGGCATCAAGACTGAATTAAGACAGGTCACATGCAGATGATTAGAAGAGATGGTCAAACAAAATGGCCAAACTTTTAAGGCAGTTGGAACCATCTACAAGAGATAAATCTCTACACGACACAAGAGATTTCACTGCTGGTGAAAACCTCAACATTCACTTCTGCAGCGTTCCTAGTTCACTCCTCCACCCCCTTGTTCACATCTTTGCCATATTCCTCCTCGACAACATGGTTGCCTTTCTCATACTATCCAAGTCCTGTTAGGCATTCTTTTCATCACTTTTTTTTTTTAAGTTACTCCAAATAACAAATGCCCTTTGCAAAAAAATTTCCCTTGTTTAGGGAAAACGGTGACAGCAAGATGCAATACATGATCACAGATAAGTTCCAAACATGGCTTTTCTAGAACACTTTGACCTGTTTGTGAGACAGAACTTGTGCTAACTCTGAAGGACAACCAGGGTCAGAGAAGACACTCTTCCCAGATGGAGGTGTGGAGTTGTCAGAGAAGCCGGTTTGAGATAGGATGGAAGTTACCACAAGAAAACATCTTTACCCTTTCACTGATTCTGGGCAACAATTGTGTAGAGAACAAGCTGTAAGGATTTCTCAGTCAGAAAACAGACAGCATGTCAGATATTCAGCCAGGACAGGAAGGAGTACATTTGGGAAGGAGAGCAGAGAAAAAGGAACACAATTACACAAAACAAAGAACTGTAGGTAAGAGTTCAAACGGCAGAAACAATCACTGGGATTTGAGTTCTCCTAATCACAAGGCAGGGTGCAAAGTTTCAAGAACATGGTTAAGCCTTTAAAGTTTACCTGCTTCAGTCTATCCAGAAAGTAATACCACATGATGAAGTATGCTACTACTGCACCTCTGCTCTTGGCACTAGGAACTTCAACTTTCATTTACCACCTGATGCCACAGATGCTACACAGCACCTTTGGAGCTCATCATACGGAAGGCCAGTGGCTCTGAGGAAGATGACCGGTTATTTTTTTTTAAAGTGGACCCAAGGTCTATTACTTCACCTGCTGATAAGGACCCTGCATCAGAACAAAAAATGAGCAATTATGACACAGAGGTCCTCATCATACAGCACCTAGGGAATGATTACTGCATTATTTCAACAGGCCAGAAGTAGCACACATCCACGATTGACATTAAAAGGGCCAAGAGCAACTATGGCAGCATTGATTAGTTTGGCAATAACTCCAACATGAAAGAAAACAAAGAAAAATCTTGCACTTTCATTTTGCAGGGGCAAAACTTGAGGGGCAGGGAGAGAAGGATAAACTTAAATAGCTTAAGCTACCGTATGTGCTATTTTTCTCCACAGCAGCAGTTTTATACCACTGCTTAGAATGGGGCAGGCACCTCAGCCAAGCTGAAGACAGACATCACATTCCTCCACCTAGACCCTTAACAACATGCAATCATATCAGAAATTCAGGTAGAGGGAATCAGTTCCGAGTCATCATGGTAATGATAATAGGCTAGAAAGCATGGCCAGAACACAGTCAGCACACAACTCCCTCCACCTGTAGAAAGCTTTACTCTTCTGAGGGCTTTTCTACCTACCTTCATACGTATGTCTGTTTCAAATTCTCCTTGTTCTGGGAGTTCCTAACACCACAGACTGTGTGGACAGCAGAAATCTCTGCTTACCCACCCACGCAGATCTGCGTCAGTTTCTGGGATAATTACATAGGGCTCTTGCTTCTCCATAGGGAATTGAAGAGGAGGTGTCTTTCCTGAGGGGGCAGAAGCCCTACGGTTATCTCCATAGGCTTCTAAAGCTATGAAAACACAGGTCCCACCACACATCAATCACTTTCTTTAAAATGCTCTTGTTCAGGCTGCAGTAATGAAGAGTCAGGTCAAAAGATGACCAACAGGGCAGTTCCACCACTTACCCCAGGCCTCCCACTTCAAGAAGACAAGGGAAGGATTTCATACTAATTCATTTCAAGCAGAAAAATGAGTCAGTTTCCTGGCAGATAATGAACCCTGTTTATTCACAGCCTTCAGTTCCAGCAGGTGCTTTCTCAAGAAGAGCAAGGGAGGGGGTCAGTTACATCATCACAAAAACAGCCATTTGGTGCAATCAGTTAAATATGTATGTGGAAAATGTTTAAAATGCATGTTAGCTATTCAACAGACCAGAACAGCTCAACTGGAGAAGTCTAGAGTCATCAGTATTTTGGTTACAGTTATATTACTGAGTCAGATCACAGGTCCTTCCCTCTCCTCTTGCTCCAGCCCAGAGAGTAGTAGATGGATGCTGCTCTACTGCAAGTTCTCCAGCCCTGATTCTATAGTAAGGAGCAAATAATTGGATGTGGGCACTTTGTCCCCAGGCACACCATGCTGTGTGCATCTATAAAGAGCATGAAGAATGAGTGCCCGCACACAATATGTGTGACTGCACATCTAACCATTAAGGGCTCATATTAGCATTAAAAAATGGCACACTACACAGCCAACATCTCCAGCTCCTCCCCATGCTCAAGAAAGCTACACAGAGCTTTTAATTGAGCAAGCAGGCCTGAAATAGAAGGTCCAATGGCCTGCCCATTACTTATTCCTTAGCAAAAGGAAAATAAAACAAAACTTAGAGATTGTTTTAACATTATTTATTCTGAAGCCAGACAACAAGCTCTCGGAATCAAAGCTAGACAGTTTAAGGGTGTCAAAGACCACCATTAATCATAAATTGAGCATCATCATTCCCCAACAGAATACTACGAGTGCACGAACTCAATGCACATAAGTAAGAACTGGGAACAGGAGCAACTGTTCCAGGTCAAGTGAGGTTGTGTGGACATGCTGCCCTCACTGCAACCATTGGGTCAGAAGGCTTCAGGGAAGCCATGTGCAGACAGCACAGGAGACAAACAACCTAACAAAGGACAGTTTTCAAGGAAGGGAAGCTATTCACACTTCTCCCATATCTGTAGGAAAGCTGAGAACCGAGATGTTTTATGGTATCCTTAAATAGATATCCGATTGAAGTCAGCTGTCTTTCAACTTCTAAGCAATCCTTGTTTAGCTCATAGCTTTGTTGTATGGTCATCTCACATAGGCTTTCCACAAAATAAGGAAAATAAAAACCCCAAACCAGCCACATAACCCAACTCAAAAAACAGAACAACCCACCCACATCTAGATCTCATTACTCTTCAGTAGAAGAAAAAAAGTAAGCCAGTTTGGAAGCATACACCTCTTCCAACCTCATTAAGAAACATCACTGAAATCCAACTTCAACAAGTTCCCCTGTTGCACTGCTGGAGCAGTTGAACACAAAGTGAAGTCCCAGAACAATCCCATAGACAGACACAGGTAGGGAAACAGGTCTCCATTGCCTGGAGGTTGCAAGGAAACAAAGCTTACCTATTTCTTTTATAGGTGATCTCCTCATTGCTAAACCTGGACTACAAAAAAACCCAAAAAACCAGCAGTGGGAGAAAGGGAGTGGTTTGCCTAGGGAAGCATCATGAAGGAATTTGAGAAAGGGAAGTTATTTCTATACCTCCTTATTTGCAAGCCAAGCTGCTGCAAAAGTAACATGGCAAAAGAAATTCCTTTCATGTGCCATATATTTAAATTCAGGCCAAGATAAAGAAAAGAAGGCTTAAGCCTTTCTGCAATTTGGTGAAGACTGCACATACTCAGCTTTCTGAAATACTCAGGGAAGCTCAGCAGCAGGGAGTGACCTCTATTAGTCACTGCAAGATAGAAAGCATCATTTTTCCCCCCCACCAACACTCAGTAATGAAGTAAGAAGGCTGCAACAACCTTACCTTATTCTTAAATCAGGAAGCCAGCAAGGCATGGAGAGAAACCTTTATGCCAGAAAACAGGCACCTCTTTCACATGCTCTTCTACACAAGAACTACCAGGCCATTCAAGAGCGAAAGTGTTTACCATGGTTAGTAAAGCAAAGTCTTTCCTACCCACAGGGGGACCGAAGGCTGGGTCTAAGGAAAAAAACCACAAAGCTGGAAGGGTGGAGCAATAACCTCAGAGCTCAGGTAGACATCAACTGACCATTTAGATATCATGGCAGCCTCTCTTACGGCTCAGGCTGTGGTTACATGCTTATGATAAAACTAATTTGCATTTTCCATTTTTAGGAAAGGCCAAACAAAGAATACTTGCCAAGTCTGTCCACAACCTGTACATCTCGCCCATCATCACAGCTAATTATTATGTCTAAATGCTTGTGTGTTACCTTCAGATTATCACTTTGCTTTATGTTTGGCACTGATAAATCAGATCCTCATTCATTCCTGTGTGTCCAGGCTAACATTTCCAGAAATTATTCCCCCCCAATTTTGGCCTTCTCACATCAAGCCCCTCTTCCCAACCACAAACCTGAAACTCTTGTCTCTGCTTGCAAACACCTTCATTACTTCTATTTACCCCACTGTTCCTCTCTAACTACTATCACCATAATTTTCAAGAATTGTAACAAGCATCTTCATAATTATTTCTTACTCAGCCTGAAAACAGCACAGCATAAACTTTTCCAAAGCTATCACATTACACATGGAGGCTAAGAGGTTGCCAGAAAAATCTTTCTTTCCATAGCACAGGTAAGGTCTATGCACTGTAAGTTAAACAAAGGGCTGAGCCCTTACTACAAATGCCAGGACATCAGACTAGCAAGGTCTCCAGAAGTAATGGGCCTGAATGTAATGGGTGTGGAGAAATTAATATTGGGTAGGTCCATTTAGATTTGGCACAGGACACATTCTCACTGATACGTGGTCTGAGCAGCCAGCACTGTACTGCTGCCTCTCTTCTCCACAGCTCTGCGGTGTGCTCTTCTCCTGCTCGAGTCCCCCTTTTTCAGGGATCTCAACACATCACTAGATATTGATAGATACTAAATATTTGAGTAAGCAAGCCACAACTGCTGTAAGCAATTAGGAAAAAAAAATAGTAACAACCTGAGTTTTGTGAAATAAGGACAGAACAGGATGCAATATAGTACCTATCTGCTCAGTCTTCAGAAGAAGATGCATTTTATAGCTTTAGGCAAGGCAATTAATTACCTCCTGCTTTAGTTCCCCCCCTCAAAAAAAAAAAATAAAAAATTGAGACAGCAGCACTACCCTCTTCTCTTATTTTGATGGTAAATTTCAGTCACAGAACTGTCTCCCAGTAGGGAGCCCTGTAGTTCTGGTTGTGTCGTTTTGTTTTTAAGGCTGGGCTCTGAGTGACACACACCTTTTCATTCAGTGCTCTGCACAGTGAGAAATCTACCAGAAGCCAATATATGCAGAGATCTGAAGAGCCTGGTCATTTAAATCAAAAATCAAAGCAGCACATCAGAAGCTCAGGCTCCAGCAAGAACCCAAGAATAGGCTGTAAAAGCGACTCGACTCTTCCATTTTACATACCGCACTCGCCATCGCTGGGCAGGAGTGGGAGCATTCCTACCCTATCGACTACTGCAACCACAGACTGGTCCCAGTTTGGCCATAAGTCAACAGCACATCCACAATTTAGAACTGGAAGAGGCATCTGCTCACAGCTATGAGTAAGCCGTGCCTATCTGCCTCAGAAATAAAAAACCAAACCCAAACACACTCACAGCCTTCTCGTGGAAAAGCCTAAAAATTTAGGTTCAAGGCACACTTGAAAAAGAAAATAAACACAGCCCCTGTAGAAAAAGGTAACTGCCCAGACTCCAGTCAACACCTGCCAAGGATTGCTCCAAAAAATAAGCTCCCATATTGTAGAAGTCTTCTGAGGATGGCTGAACAACCATTTAAATGCAAACAAAACTTCTCAGAAGGCAGACTGCAAAGAAAACTCCGCTCCATGCCTGGCAGGCATTGAGCAAGAAGTCCGGACAAATTCTGCAAAGCTGGTCTTTTACAGCTCTATCTTGGGGGCATTTGCACATCAGAAAGACAAAATACCTGCTTCATCTTCAGATCCACATCTGTCCTTTTCTAACCTTTACAAAAGCCAGGAGGATAAGCTGCTCCCTTGTTTGCATCCTGTACCAGAGCCATTTCCCCCCAGGACTCCCATTCAGGCCTTTCTCCAAACACTGAAGAACTTGCAAATGTATTGTAACTGAGGAGATAGCTGCAATTTAGGACTGGGGGTGGGTGGGGGTCGTCAAAGTACCCTGCTTTCTTTGTACAAGATCTCAGAAACTCTCTGGTTCAGCAAGGAGACAAGGAAAGCAAGGAGACAAGGAAAGCAAGGAGACAAGGAAAGCAAGGAGACAAGGAAAGCAAGGAGCAGAAGCAACATTACCCCCTTGTGGCAGCAAAGCAATATGGAAACTAAATAAGTCCTGAAAAATCCAAACGGGAACAGACTAGGTGTTTCTTCTCCTACCGGTTGTATGTATGGAGAACGATGTGCTTTCAGCAAGGCTGTCAAGACTGAATAAAGCTGGAGTCACTGTCCTGCCCAGGCAGGTGAGAACAGTACCACCACTTCCAACTTGGGTGTTACCTTGGGCCTTCACATGCCTCACAAGAGCATCACCCAGGACATTTCAAAAGACCCCCCAGATCTCCAGATAACTTTAATAGTCTATCTTTTCTGCCAAACTAAATAGGTGAGGCAAGGCAAAAAAATTATGCATTCATAAGACACAGGCACATAAATTACTTGTACCACAGCCTACAGAATTTGACCTCTGGAATGAGTGCAATGGAGTGTTTAGGGAAGTTTAACATAATTGCCAGACAAAGCTTCTTAATGGAAGAATAAGGATAATAAGTGTTTCCTCATGAAACACAGGTTTCATACAAACCTGCCTAGCAATGGGACAGAGCTCATCTTTCGCTTGCAGTAATTCATTCAGATCTCCAGTCAAAAGAGACAGGTGAACAGTATCAGAATTGCCCCCTTAGTATATCACAAGGAGCTAACTTGTGAATTCATAGAGGATGAGTTCCCATTCATATATTTTTATTATATATTATATTTTTTATTTTCTACCTTTCTAGGGATTGTTTCACAGGCTAAAGTTTGAAATACATCAACAGGGACACAGGTGGTGCTACTTGCTTTCTTGCATCCATTCTAGAAAGACTGTAGCCTGGGGGATGCCATGCCAAAACCCAGAAACAACACTAAATTTAAAACCAGAAGATTTTCTGTCTTGTGAAGTAACACACCACTTCTGTAGGTATCACTTGTGTCAAATAGCCGAAGAGGCATTTGAATACCTGGATGAGTCTTATTAGACAGCATTGCACTATACCTGTCGTTAGCTGACGAGCTCAAACGTCTTTCAGCAGAGACTACTGCTAGGCTTTCACTTTTTTTTTTTTTTAAGAAGGTGGCACTAGCTCTTCTCAAACAAGAGGCTGACAAGGAGCCCTCTTCAACTTTTCATTATGAACCTGAATTGGTTCACACAGCAACAACAGCTTAAAGGACTTGCAGGATCTTTTCCCTCACTAAGATCACAGGATTAACACAACACTTCCACAACCCGCTTCTCAATTACCAGGAAGTTACAGAAAAATTAAGCTAGCTATCACCTGTTGCTCAATTATCTTTCCTTCATCCAGAACTTGCCAATAGCACCAATTTTATGCAGTGCATTTCACATGACAAGTTCAGGGATTTCTGAGGCTCTTTTCACTTTGATGTTAGAAGTGAGGCAAAGATAGATCCACGGGGTGGGGGGGACCAAAAGACCTCTACATTTGAATTAATGAGATCAGCCTGGAGAACCTCAGAAAAGCTGAAGCTCTGTCTCACCAACTTCTACTTAAGGCAGACCATAAACTTTCCCCAGTTTCATACCTCACTGACGCAGCTTCAAGAAGCACACACAGCTCGTGGCCCGTGCTGCTTTCAGACCAAGCTGAATGTGACAGGACTGCTGCACCACCACAGCTCTCCACGACATGTTCCTCCTAATTGAGGTGCCAGAGCTGTTAGTCAGGAATAGCTTCATTACATGCTTTTGAATGCCTTCATGATTAGCCCAAGATAATTAGCCCAGCACCATCAGAATGAGCAGAATTCTCTCCCTGCCCAGCTGCCATAGCTGCATCAACAGAATGAAGAGACCAATCTTCATTAAACTACCTATTAACTTAGTTGACTCTATGGCAATGTCTTTCCAGCAACACACTTCTCAGCCGGGCAAACAAGTCAAGGAATGGACCCTGCCCACGGATAGGGAATGAAAATATACACAGGCAGCTTCCAGATGCAACTTTTATCTTAAGTTCTTCAGCTGTCCTTTGAATACAGAACTCAATTGCCCAATGAGGACATCTAATGGAGACACAAAGAAGAACAGAATATAAAACAGGTTACAGGCAAGTACATGGATGTCCCCCAACTCCAAGAACTAACCTGAGGCCCACAGGCACAAAATTACATTGATCGATAGTGTGTACATAACACTCGAACCCTCAGGCCTGAAGGCCTACCTTCCCTCCTGTATTTCCCCAGCACTTTCAGCATTACATAGCTTAGGTCTCATGACCGTCACCCACCATCCTTGCATGCTTCTGAAGCTCCAAAAGTTAACAGACATTTGAGCTCTCCTATAGGAGAGTGGTTCCAGCACTTCCCATTAGGAGAGCACACCCTAAGTTTGGGATACAAAAATGCTGGATGTGAGGATGTTTGTTCTATGCAAAAATTATGTAGAGTGGGTGCTTGCTGACTTGTTATTGCTCTGTAAGAAAAAAATATAACCACTAATCATAGAATCATTTTGGTTGGAAGAGACCCTTGGGATCATCGAGTCCAACCACCAGCCCTACTCTACAAAGTTCTCCCCTACACCATATCCCTCAACACCACACCTAATCTACTCTTAAACACACTCAGGGATGGCGACTCCACCACCTGGAGTCCACCACCACAATGGGCAGCCCATTCCAGTGACTGACCACTCTTTCTGTGAAGAATTTTTTCGTAATGTTCAGCCTAAACCTACCCTGCTGCAGCTTGCAGACGTTTTCTCAAGGGTAATTAGTGATAGAACGAGAGGGGAGACCAGCATCAACCTCTCTACAACGTCCTTTCAAGTAGTTGTAGAGAGCGAAGAGGTCTCCCCGCATCCTCCTGTTCCTCAAACTAAACAGTCCCAGCTCCCTCAATCACTCTTCATAAGATTTATGCCCCAGGCATAAATCTGGCCCAACGAAACTGGCCCTTCACCAGTTTCGTTGCCCTCCTCTGCACTTGCTCCAGCACCTCGAGATCTCTCTTGTGTTGAGGTGCCCAGAACTGGACACAAGACTCAAGGTGTGTCCTCACCAGTGCTGAGTACAGGGGGACAATCACCTCCCTGCTTGTGCTGGTCACACTATTTCTTATACAAGCCAGGATGCCATTCGTCTTCTTGGCAACCTGGGCACACTGCTGTCTCATATTCAGCTGCTTGTCAACCAGCACCCCTAATTTGAGAAGGACAGAGAATTACACACCTGTAATATATGTAACTATCCCATGTGCAGGTGACCTTTTAAAGGGAAAAGATTTCATAAAGCTCCCCACAAAGTCCACCCAATGTGTTCAACAGGAAAGGAAATGTGAGTTTTAATTTAAAAAAATTGCTATATGTACTTAATACCAGACTGCTCACTGCTTCCACCTTCCTTACCTCAAGTACTCTATAGTTACGTGAACTACAGTTAGAAGGGAAGGAGAAGCCCCCATCATGCCTGTTCTTGAGAAAGGCTGGATAAGAGAAGCAGGGGAACTGGGAAAACTAAAGAGAGTCCCTGTGAGCTTCTCGGGAACCTCTGCCAAAAGGGTTTCATCAAAGACTTCGTCTTACAGGAATTCCTCTGGAATTCAGCTCACACATTGAATTACATGCTAAAATTAATGTCTCAGAAAAAAGCACCTGTGTGCACAGGTGACCAGGTAAACTACTAACCCTGCACAGATGCTAGAGCCACCAGCAACCACCACAGACAATAGGCCAAATGACCCAGAGATTCAGTCACAGGACTTCAGCTGTCAGGCAGCAGCTGTGCAGCTCCTGCATGCCAGGATGGAACGAGTTATATGCCTAACAGCATTTTTAAATTAGAGTTTCCACAGATGACATCTACAGAACCCAGCACACCTCAATGTGCCAACTGCCTGATCAATAAAAAGGGCATTTACAGCCATTACTTCTGACACTGCCAAAGAACAAGCTACATAGTGAAGATGATATAAGCATGTACAGCTATTTCAAAAGAAAGATAATGCAAGACTCAAGTACCATTCTAAAGCTAAATTTGTCAGCTTCTTCTCACCTCTCTGCCCATTAATAGGGGACTAGAGGATATCTGATTTAAAATAACTGCAAGTAAGTCCAGGCCCAAGAAAGAAAGAAGTATTTACCTTGTAATTAGCTTGAGACTCTCATTATAGCAGGCTATTAAAAAAAAAAAAAAAAAAGCCCCAAAAATGGAGCAAGGATTTAAAGGATTTAGAAGCAGATGAATAATTTCATGACCACCACCACTTACTTTGCTATGCAACTACAGCAACAAGAAAGGTGGCCACTGTTCCAGCCTAAGTATAATTGGCTTATCTGCAGGAAGAAGGAAGGAATCCCCTTTCCTCAAGCACTCCTGTGCAGGAAGCCTCCTCAGTCAGTTACTCTCGCACCCAAACTGGAATCCTCACTCTCCAAATGCGCAAAGTATCCATTTCTGAGAAACAGCAGGACTGGACCTTTCCTCTGAGAGGCACACAAACCACTTGAGAGAGAGGATGGCAAACAGAAACCCAGTAATGAAAGCCTATGCAAAGTACCAACATAGCTGATCACCCATACAAGCCAGCAGAAACACTTCTGCACAAAGCATGGGTCCTTCCTGCTGCAAGTTCCACTTGATTCGTTCTGTTTCCTGCAACACATCTAAAGTATTTAAAAAAAAGAACAAAAACTACCCTTCCAAAAAATATTCTTCTTAAAAAAGAATACAACAGAACCTAAAATTTTCAGTAATCATCATGCCCTCAACCAGCTCACCCTAAATTTGGGACAATGGGAACCACTTTCAAAACTTACCTCTCTGACAAAGGCAAGTAAACTGCATGAGTTTGACTGAACAGTCACAACTAAGGTACATGCTCAAACATAGGACTTTGACTATTTTTGCCCTATATGGCAACAGCAAGGCAACAACTGTTAACCCTTCCAATAGAACAACTACAACCTCCACAAGACACAACGCTCGAGAAGGCAGCTCTAGCTACTCATGCCCAATTTTCCATGCCTACCCCGGGCAGATTCTCCATGTGCAGCACGTGTGTGGTGTGGGACATAAAGGACAGCGTAGCACATCCTGCATTCCCACCGTTCTGCAGTATCTAGCTTGCCCCACATATCTGCTGCAAGAGCCCATCTTTTTGCCTCTCTGTACTGCCATCCTCCTTTCCCATTGAGAGGTCTGGTGTTTGCTCTTACAGCCTCCAGACACCCTTAGGACCTATCTGCAGCATGACCACAGCAGCTATAAAAGACACCAATGCAGCATCTCTATTTTCATCTACAGAAATAGCACATGACCACATGAGGAAAGGTTTTTAAACTCTGAAAATACTGAAAAACTCAAGAGTAGATGGGAAAGGTTTAAGAAAAAAAAATAGAGGAGGAAGGCCAAGCATATATCTTACCTCCTGAGTGAATCCTCCTCTGAGCTTTCCTCAGGCATTTCCTGGTTTAAGGCCTCCTGTGATACATTCCCAGGTCTGCTTGAAGCCGACTGGCTGTAAACTCTTTCCCAGTGCCCCGTCTCCTGGTTAAAGACCACTCCCACGGTCCTCTCCTCCTGCGGGGTGGAAGAGCTGCCCAGCTGCAGCCTGCTAGAGGTAGGAGCTCTGCCCTCGGTTCTCTCTGCAGGCTGCACCTGGCTGGTATTTGGAGGCACACCCTCAAACGTGCTTTGGACCTGCCCTGGTGTGTAGCTAGGCGTGCTTCTTTCCCAGCGCAGCGTGTCATTGTTAAAGGTCAGCAGGTTATGACAAGCGCGACAGCGGTTCAGGTGACCCCGGGACAAACTGGAATTGTTTTCACTGCTGTGTGGAGTCTGCTGATGGGAGGGACCCGGCCGATCAGGCTCAATGTTGTTGTTGAGCATTTCTTGAGCCTGTTGCGACTGGCTGGGCTCCCCACCAATCCCCTGATCTAACTCCTGAAGCCGGTCATATTCCAGGAAGAATCGCCTCAAATCACACTGGAGCTCATTACGGATACTGGCCGGATTGCTCGGGCCAGCGCCACTACCACTGTCCGCCTCAGCCCCTGGGGCCAGAAAGCCTCTCCCTTCTGTCGCAGAGGTATAGACTGACGCCTGGGAACCTCCCTCCTGCTGCCTCAGCACAGACAGCAAGCTCACAGAGGAGGCACTGGTCCTAGGGGGAGGCATGGCTTCCAGCTCTGAGCGAGAGCTCATGTTCAGCACTGTCCTGGACCAGTCAGACCCACCTAAGCCCGAAGCCATCTCTCTTGCAGACTGTTGGTACCGGGACTGGTGGCCTGCCAAGGGCCCACTGAGGGACCTCCGCGTGGGGCCCAGGCTAAGGTTGCGCAGGGTGTTGCCAGCAGTACTGCTCTGAACTGTGCTGAAAGCAGAGGGCCTGTTAAGTATCCCCTGCTCCTCCTGCACTACAGACGCCTGCTCTGGGGCTTGGTAGGGCTCTGTCTGCACAGAGGAGAAGGAAGTGCCAGTGGCCCCAGAAGACGTAGAGGGTGCGTTTTCCTGGTGTGGGAAGAGAGAAGAAGGAAGTCTTGCACTAGAGCATCGGCTGCAAAGGCACAACATCCCCAGGTGCTGGCAGCACTCTGCTGTGGGATAGCTGACACGCTCCCGGAGCCTGTTATAGACAGATGCCCTTGTGTTCTCACTGGCTGGAGGCGGAGGTGGTGGTGGTGGCGGAGGTGGAGGGGATGGGGTAGCAGAGTCTTGAACACTGTTTTGCTCTCCCACCTGTATGCCAGAGGAGCGGGAGGACAACATATGCAGGAAGTTGTGGAGGAGGGGTGTGCGCCTCACAGGCTGAGAAGGAAGGATAGCGCGCTGACGATAATGCGGCATCTCTGTGCTGTCCACGGAGATTTCCACTTCCTCATCACTCTGCAGAAAGAAGCAGTCAAAGTTCTGTCACCTCAAAGCAAAATTCTGTACCCCCAAATTAACAGCAGAAAGCCAGCTACCATCCCAGACAGATGAAAGGATGCACCAAGTCCCTTCCTAGAGACGTTGACTTGCATGAAACCAGCTGACTATTTCAAGGTTCGTTTCATGGATCCAGACAACCTCTTCTCACAGCCCAGTAAGCTCTGACAATACGCTGTTCATACCAACAGAAGCATCAGCATCTAAGGGTCAACAGCTATGGGGAGCGTTGTTAATACCTAGCATAGCTTCAGATCCAGCAGAATGTCACAGCAGAACTGGAAGAGCAAGGCCATAGGGACATCTGTCCCACCACTAATGAGCCAGTCAGGGCAAACCAAACACACTTGGAAGAGCTCTTTAATAGCCCTGCACATATCACAAGAACATTCGTGTGACCAATTAAGGCGAGACAGACCTCAGCTCAGACGGACTTCAGTTTTTCAGAAAAGCACAAGGCTGCTTAGGCAGAGAGTTGGGTTAACATATACAGAGCATCTTTTAATTAGTCTGTCAACACAGACATTCCCCTTACCTGCTGATTAGAAGGGTTAACAATTGCTGTGAGCAAGTAATGTCCCAAGGGATCAAACCGTACCAGCCTAAAACAAAAACAAGAGCCAGAGTATGAATCATCAGTTCACATCCCACATTGACACAGGAAGCTGGACATAGTAAGGAATGAGAACATTACTACATTGCCACCATCTTCTTCTGAAGGACATCGCACTCAATATATTCAACAGCCTGGATGAGGGGACAGTGTACCCTGACCAAGTTTGCTGATGACACAAAACTGGGTGGGGTGGCTGACACACCAGAAGGCTGTGCTGCCATACAGCAAGAGTTGGACAGGCTGGAAAGTTGGGTGGAAAGGAACCTAATGAAGTTCAACAAGGACAAGTGCAGGGTGCTGCACCTGGAGAGGAACAATCCCATGCACCAGTACAGGTTGGGGGTGGACCTGCTGGAATAACGGCTCTGAGGAAAAAAAAAAAACAGGAGTCCTGGGGGACAACAGGATAACCACAAGCCAGCAATGTGCCCTTGTGGCCAAGGCAGCCAATGGCATCCCGGGGTGCATTAAGAAGAGCATGACAAGCAGGTCAAGGGAGGTTATCCTGCCCCTCTACTCTGCCCCTGGTGAGGCCCCATCTGGAGTACTGTGTCCAGTTTTGAACTCCCCAGTTCAAGAAGGATAGGGAATTGCTGGAGAGGGTGCAGCAAAGGGCTATGAAGATGATTAGGGGACTAGAACATCTCTCTTATTAGGAAAGGCTGAGGGACATATTTTTAGTCTGGAGAAGACTGAGGGCGAGGATCTTATCAGTGCTTATGAATAATTAAAGGATGTGTGTCACTGGGATGGGCCAGTCTTTTTTTCAGTAGTGTGCAGCAACAGGACAAGTAGTAAGGGGCATAAACTTGAATATTGGAAGTTTCACCTAACCTTCTTCCAGCAACTTCTGGGTTCTCTCATCCTTATGGCTAACAAGTTTAATTACTAAGCTTACAAATGAACATGGAGTAGATCCTGGGTATTTACTGGGTACACATCGAATTACAAATATGAAGCAGCAAGGAAATTTATTTCCAATTGGTTTTGTTTTTTTTTTTCTGTGCACAGAACTGGTTCTCTACCAGCTGGGTCAAGGAGCTTCAAGTGACACTTCCCTCTACTGCCTCAATGCAGAAAGTACAGCATCCCAGAGGAACCCCGACCATCCCCAAATCTGACCGTTTTTTACATACAAGCGTTCTCTACTACCTGAGGCGAGAACTCACCTGACCCGCTCCATTTCACTGGCTGTTTTCACCACTGCAAACGGCTCCCGACGACTCCAGTCCCAGAAGTGTATTTCATTGGCGGTTGCAATCAGCAAAAGCTGAGCCGTAGGATGAAAAGCAAGCGACGCGATGGCATTGTTGCTATCTGTGAACCAGCTCTCACTTCCACCCTGAGTGAAGAGTCAAGAATCACAAGCAGTTTATTGCATAGTTTGAGAACACTAGGTTTCCATGTATGTGCCATCTCCCAATGTCCCCATTTGAAGTAAAATAGAACCAGCTTTCTGTTCAGTAATTTTACTTCTTAGTTAAGCCTCTTTAACTCTCTAAAATTAACAGTGTATTGTGCAGAAAAGTGTTTGTTCTCAGAGTGACGAAACCTGTGTTTGTAGTCAATGCCAAGGAATGGTATGGAGAGATGCTCTTGCTTACACTTAGCTGTAACAACCAAGTTCACCTATGTCCTGGTTTGAGGTAAAACAAACCAATTTTCTGTTCAGTAGTTTTACTTTTTTAGCTGGGCCTCTTCTAAAGTCTGAAATCAACAGCACATTGTTCAGAGGCTGTTTCGTCTCACAGTGATAAGGCCTGATTATACCAAGGGATGGTATGCAGAGAGGCCCTTGCTTATACTTANTCTGTCCGATTGGTCAAAACCACAACAACCTAGTTTCTTTATTTGCCCCTGGTGTCAGGAGCAGGACTCTGCCTAGAGCATGGGAGTGACATGCTTTCTTGGCAACAACAGCTGCTTTCATACAAGGTCACGTGTCGTGTCTCGAACATAGCACTACTTGCCACAATAACCCTAGATGTATTTTCGTAGGAAAGTGTGTATCAAGCAGCCTGTAAAAATATTGCGTTCCAAGTCAACTGGGTAAGTATATGTGCTTTGTCTCTGTGCCAATCATCAGAGTAGGTAGAGCTGGCAGAGCGGTATCTTCTCCAATGAAGATTACAGATATGCCCAGTGAAGTGAAAAAAAAAAGGCAAATCTTTCACATAAGATAAACAGGCACCTTGCACAAAGTTCTCCAACATTATCTGTACCACTCTAATCAAATTAACTAGAAAGACTTAGGAGCATGACCTCCTTGGTGGGATAGAACAAATAATCTGTCACCTCCTCTCTAGACAGAAGAAGGTGCCTATGAGCTGTTCTATATTTTCAGAGACAGATCCCAGCAAAGCTTCCAAACAGCTCTCTTACTAGGCAACATTTGGGAAACAGACTCAGATGAAAAAAAGGTCACCACCCACCAAATCCCAAAGGCATGTATGTTTCAGGAAAGACTTACATGTAAATCCCAGATTCTAACCTCCCCATCTAGGCATCCTGAAGCAATGAGACCCGGGATGGTGGGGTGGAAGGTGACACACCAGGGAGTGCGGCGATGTCCAACCAAGGAATGAACACATTTGCCTGTTTTCACCTCTGTGATGTAGATGTTGTGGTTCACATGTGTGGAAGCCATTAGGGTCCTGGGGATGCAGAAGTTAGGACAAACATTAGCATGAGAAGAGCATAGCCGAACGAGACCGTGGTTAGCTTCATCTCAACAGGGTCTTTTCACAGCTAACCCAGCAGCTCTCCCACACAGAGCCCCATGCTCAAAGGGAAAGAGGCTACTGTTTCACCAATGGCCACAAAGCTTCCTGTGGCCAGATTTCAGGGTCCATGCAAACATGAGCTCATCCGATCTGCAAGCACAAACTTGATCTTGCAAGTCAGAGTGAACATGCAGCTCAGAAGGAACTCCTGAGTAACAGTCTGGGGCAAGTAAATATTCCCAATTCTCCACACCATCTCAACCACTGTCAAATCAAGTGACACTAAGAGAGATCCCACCTCCATTTCTGTTTCTAATACACACATCATTCTGCTCTGTTCTTTAGTCCTAGATATCCCAGTGGTGTGCCACATCACTTTACTCCCTCAAGTTTCTTATGAAATCCCATGGTGGCCACACAGATCCTTTTTCCATAGAACTATGTATCACTTGGGTACCTCAGAAATTAAACACCAACTATGCTTGAAGCTGTGAGATTAGGAAGGTGCACACGTTCCATCCATGCATGTCCGGAACCAGAAGTTTCGCTCAGCTATTCAGGACTGGACAACTCAACAGGCACAAGCCTCCACCACTTTTGTTAAGTGTAAAGAGACTGCTGAAACAGGGAACGAACTAGGAGTTAATTACCTGTCTGGACTAAACGCCAGCAAGAAGGTGGAGCGTGGACTGTCTGGTAACTCAACTTTCTGAAAAAGCCAACAAAGCAGGAAGTGTTGCAAGTGTCATACGATCATACTTTAACTGTAGTTAACTGTGTTAACACACAGACAACAAGGGGAACCCACTGCAGGAACATGTCTAGTACCACATCACTGCAGGAACTGAACAGAGCCAGAGAGCACATCAAATGTACAATAACAAGACAATTTAAAATCCCCACCTCCCATGCCCCACTCCAAGATCAAGCTATGCACCTCCATCCCACAACCTTACCTTGCCCTCCCATTTCATCCATCGAGTTTTATCCTCCACCAACTCTTGCAAGAGCCGCTGGGCACCCAAGGCTTGGGTACCCCGTTCCCTACCCCACAGGATGCGGACAGCATTCTTCTCCGGTACAACCTTCATGGCTCTCAGCAGCCAATGTTACACCAGCTACTGGAAGGAGACACCAGCAGGTTCCAGATGATAACCACCACCAAGCTACAAATACGTTATCCTCATTTCAATTCTTTATCTTCATGGAAACCTAGAAAGAGAAGAGAATGATAAGGAAGGCAGCTTTTCCCTTGACCACCTGAATGAAATAAGAGCTTTAAATCCCAAAAGACTAGATTTAGGAGAAAAATCTATCCTCTCCCCCAGCTTTTGCTACCTTCTTCCATTATCACAGCCCGATTTTGACATTTCTGCAGCCAAAGATTATTTTGAAAGGTTTCTGAAAGCATCCAGCCCTTTCCTTGTACACATGCCCTAGGCATACCACACCTAAAGAGAATAAAAAAATTGGCCTTGCAACTCCTTCCCTTCCCTCTGTCTCCTGATGTATATAATAAGGGGGAAAAGGAAGAGATAGTCTTCACATCCTGAAAATGTAGGTCCCGTCTAGGAAGGCTGAATAATAGCTAGAGGAATAGTGTTAAAAAAAATGGACAAGATGACTTGAGTCTCCGGGGAATTATTCAAATTTCAGTAATAGTCACTATCATCACTGCAAAGGGCAGACAGTTGATAGACCTCAAGTCCAAACTACTTCCAACTCTATCACAGTAGCTTACAATGTATGAAAACAACCATATATCAGACCAAAACATTACGCTGCAGCAGCATCTTGGCCAACAACATTAAGATGATTCATTTTGCCTGTCTGCGCATCTTTCCATCTACATTGCTCTTACAGCAGTTCAAAGTAATGCACAGTGCCAAAGCTTTTAGTACACTCTGAACTGCTAAGGAAAACATTAATACCCATTTTCTAGAATAAAAGCTAATTCTACAAAAGAGCCAAATACAGCTACCCTAATAGCAACCAAGTTACACAGCCTTTGAAGGGTCTTCTACATTGGGAGTTTGCCATCAAAAGCACTCCAGAAACAAGAAGTTTCTTAGAATACATAAAACAAAAACACTGCTGCAATGCCATTACCTTTTGATCCCAGTAGAGTGCGCTTACTAGTCTGTCTTTAGAACATAAAGATAAATCCTCCTTGGTTCATGTTACACTGAACAAAAACATCTATTCAATAGAGAAGGAAGCGGCAACTTAAAAACAGCAAAACACACCAACACAGGGAGAAAAGGTTCATGCACACAAGAAGAGATTAATTGTTAAACCACAGAACTCAGAACTGCCATTAGCAAATATTTCTTTCCTCCCACTCTCCCTAAAAAAAACCTCCTGAGCAGATGATTTAAGACAGCTGCTGCTTCCAGGGAGGAGCTGTCTGAAGAGATAAGCCAGGAAAATAAGTTCTGATAAAGCAGACTGGTTTTCATTTGTAAAGTACTATAAAGAGTACTGAAGTGATGAACCAGTAAAAGCATCCATCTTCCTAGAAAAGAAACTCACCACAAAGAAATTCAAGCTAGCTGGAAATTCCCTGATGCTTAATGTGAACAGCATGGAGATCACCTACTTTAGAGAAGCTAAACTCTGCAGTGTTAAATAAGCCATCTTTTGAGAGTCTGTGAAAGTCAACCAAACCTCAGGTAGGAATTATTCTACAAAATAAAGGCCTTGCTGGAAAGCAACACAAAACCTAAAGATGCCATGCTATAAGCAGATTATTAAAAGCAACTGTACAGATTAAAAAAGTTCAGACACAAAAATGTTAGAACAATGATAAATGGAGTAGATAACAGGCAAAAGCACAGTATAATACAGGAATCGATAAACCAAAACTCTTTTTTCACTAAACACTAATAAATGGTTATCTGGGTTCCGCAAATAGCACCTCTCACCCAGGTCCAGAAATGACTGGATTCAGATGGTAAGCAGCATGGAGTGGAAGGACAGCTCGGAACAATACAGGCTCCTATTTTATGGGAGGCAACTGTAAGTCTATTTTCTGAGTCTAGTGAAATAAAGAAAACAGTAGCTCAATATTCTCTGTGACTACATTCAAGGAGCAAGGACTACAGCAACTCAAGAATAAACATACAAACTGGACATAAATGGAAGACCAGATTTGTAGCTGGAATAAGATGGAAGTTTGAAGATCTCTCAAACAGTAAGCTTTGGAATAGCCTTTTGATAGTTGTAAAGAATGAACAACCTTAAAACAAACTTAAAGAGATCCTGCTAATTTACAAGGAGGATAACTCAGTTACTCGTGAGAAAGAACAAGCTCTGACAGCTTGGGAACATTTCAGTCCAACCAAAAGGATTAATGTTCCCTGAAGTACAATAGCAACAAGGAAATCGAGAGGTTTAACAAACATCTTGATGTTTACTTATGCCGTTGGCAACTTTACACATTGTAAAATAAAGAAACAGGTAACACCTACTACCGCAGTTAGTGAACACCTTGTATTCACCTTACTGAAAGACCAAGTCACCTTCACTATCTAAAATCAAGTACCCACTTTAACACAACTTATCTAAATCTTCACAGACATGTACTGATTTGGATACAACAAACACTTCCTATGTGAGCCTCCTGCACATGTTTGAACCTGTTTTTCCTCAGGAACTATCCCTTCTTTTTCAGCTTCTTCTGACTCACCTCCTTATCCCATTTGAAAAGAAAACAAAAGAAACCTGGGGCTCAAATGCCTACACAGTACCTGATCAACATTTTTAGAAGCTTGGATCTCTTCAGAAAACACTGAATGCATCTGCGAGTGGGGCTGGCACTCCGGTGTTACACTAGATCCCGCTGAGGGCCAAGCTCTACTCATGCCTTGTAAAGGGAAAGTTTACTCCTGTATCTGAATTAGCCTGAATACAGTATCTGCTCCTCACAAGCTGGTGACACGTTCAGCAACACTTCAGACTGGCAAAGAAAACTAGAGCCTTCAAATGGAGAAGGCAGTATAGATATGGACATTATCTTCACTCACTTTAGTGAGAAGCCTTTTTTACTGGATCACACATTCGGTTTTGGTTTGTTGGGGGGGGGAGGGGGGAGTTGTTTCTTTTTCAATGGAGCCAGTTCCTTTCTCTTAACTAGTAAAGATACCCACCTAATCCACACATTTTGCTCAACTACAAGAAGGCAAATAATGACAGTAAATTATTAAATACCATTAGCAGATAAACCCTGGAAGTACCAACTGGATTTATAGCTATTTAGTAACCACCTGACTAGCAAAATTTAAATGAAATGCAGTGTGTTTGAAAATACTTCTCAGGGCTCAGCATAAAGAAAATTGCAGCTTACTGGACCAAATCTGTCCAGGCAAGTGGTGAACTGATTCAGTAGCAGCTTCTATTCCAAATATCCATGCTATCATAACTGATAAACAGCTGACCACCAAAACAAGGGACTACTCCGAGAATGGTATTATTGTGTTTTCTTCTTGATGTTGGGTGGGTTTTTTTTAATCAGAATGACCAAAAAAAGAGTCCAACAACTGGAAGGCTAGCTGATGCCCTGGATGTGGTCCAGGGCACCACAGAAATTCTGAAGGTAGGGAGTCAGACATTTTCCTGCAATTGGCAGCTTTGTTTCCTTAACAGTTTTCTCCCTTCAGGCCATTTCAGGTCATCATTGCTGGGCTGTTTACAATTTTGGAAAGAGCATTACACAGCCCAACCCCAAACCTTACTTGCTCTGGACCAGCTGTCCTCAAAGCCACTTTAAGAATTCCCAGCCTCAGAGACATATAAGTTCACTCGTAATTGTCACTTTTACAGACGCTGAAACCTCTAGAAAACCAAAGTGAAACAGCAAATTAGTAATACTTCACAGTGGTACAAGACCCCAGGAAAACACTGACAAAAATGTGGGGAGAGAAGAGGAATAAAAAGCACATTCAAATCTCTATATAGAAAGGATGACAAGATATTTTACCTATTATGCCGGGGTTTGCCACTCCAATGAGAAACGTTAGCACTTTACAGAGATGATGGACCTACCTCTTAACACACTCCACTCCTGCCTCCCACCCCCCATCTTTGGCATTATTAATTTTGTGGAGATTCCAGAACCACCATCCTGGGAGCACAGCTGGCTTTGTATCAAAGAAGAGTATCAGAATATTATCTCATGTTACTCAACTCTCCACTGGGGAAAAAAAAAAAAAGTTATTTCACATGGCCTTCAGTTCTCAGGCTACAAATTTATTACCACTCCTACAGACTTCTCGGTTGCGAGCCGAGTCCAAAACTAAAAGCCTTTCCTGATGTGTGCATACAGAAACAGTGTAAACAGCTCTATCAGTGTTTAAAAAGAAAAGCAAAAAAACACTTGCAATTGGTAAATCCTGTTTATAACAGGAGCTCTACCCAAAAGATACAAATGTCCAAATTATTTCAGACAATTTTGCTGTCCAAAAGAGGTCTCAAGTGACTGATGAAGAAAGAGGCAACACTAAGTGAAGCATAAAAGCTGTCTCTGGCTTTGCAATCTGGGATCCACAGAGAACGTATGTATAAGCTTCCATAGAGAAGACCAGAGAAGAAAAAAGTATGTGCTGGTAGTTGCTGTCTCAAAGTCCCTTTGTCAACTTTTAAGACTTCCAGAATGCACTGATTGACTGTAAAATGGATATGATCCACATAGGCTATGGGACAGAGCAAGCTCTACACTTTGTATTAAAAGAACACAGATGAGGGGAAGCAAAATAAACCAAGCCCCGCCCAAAAAAATCCAACAACAAAACCAAAATTGTTGTGAGCAATGAAACGTGTCACTAACCTGCAAAAAATGAGTAAACTTGCCTCTAGAAAAGAGAAGAATCAGATCACTAGTACTATACACTATCACAGCTTTGGTCATGGCCCTGCCTACCTTGTAAGCCAGTAACTTCTGGTTTCAAAATGTCTGCTTCTATTAAGTGTCCAGCACTAAATAAAGCATACCATTTTGTTTACTCCAAATTAAACCGCAGTTATCTCAGGCACTGATTATCAACAAGACATTAAAGAGTTCAAGAGTATTTTTAATGGTATTTAATACATACTAGCAATAACTTAGCATTCTCACCACTGTACATGCGGGTGGATTCTCCAAGAACCACCAGAAGATTGTCAGACAGGCATGAAAGCAGCGTATCATTGAATCACAGAATGGTCCAGGCTGGAAGGGACCCCCAAGTCCCCTTCCTCAGGGCTGCTTTCTAATACCTCATCCCCTAGTCTGTATTGATAGTGAGGACCGTTCCAGCCCAGGTGCAGAACCCTGCACTTGCTCTTGTTGAACTTCATGAGGTGCACCTGGGCCCACCTCTCCAGCCTGTTCAGGTCCCTCTGGATGGCATCCCACCCCTCTGGAGTATCGACAACACCACACAGATTGGTGTCATCTGCAAAGTTGCTGATTGTGGACTCAATCCCTCTATCTATATTATTGATAAAAACGTTAAACAGCACCGGTCCCAGCACAGACCCCCGAGGGACACCACTTTTCACCGCTCTCCATCTGGACCTCAAGCCATTCAGTACCACCCTCTGGCTGTGACCATCCAGCCAGTTCCTTATCCACTGAACAGTCCACCCACCAAATCCATATCCCTCCAGTCTGATGAGCAGGATGTTGTGGGGGACCGTGTCACAAGCCTTACAGAGCTCCAGATAGATCACATCCATAGGTCGCCCCTTGTCTACCGACATAGTCACCCTATCAAAGAAGGTCACTAGGTTGGTCAGGCAGGACTTGCCCCTAGTAAAGCCATGCTGGCTGTCCAGAATCACCTCACTGTCCTCCATGTACCCAAACATGTCATCTAGAAGGATCTGTTCCATGACCTTCCCAGGTAAGGCTGACAGGTCAGTAGCTCCCAGGGTCTTCCTTTCTACCCTTTTTAAAAAGGGGCGTGGTGTTTCCTTTCTTCCAGTCCACAGGGACTTCACCTGACTGCCACGACTCTTCAAATATCATGGAAAGTGGCTTGGCAACTACATCAGCCAGTTCTTTCAGGACTCTGTGATGCATTTCATCAGGTCCCATGGACTTGTGTATCTTGAGGTTCCTCAGCTGATCACATACCTTGTCTTCACTTACATTGGGAGTGACTTTGTCACCTTGGTCTCCAACTTGTGGGCCATTAACATGCAAGCTAGGAGGAAAGGCGTTGCCAGTGAAGACTGAGGCAAAAAAGTTGTTCAGAACTTCTGCCTTCTCCTCCTCCATTGATACAAATTCCCCACNAATGGCGATGCTTCCTCAAGCTGGAGTAAAGGGCATCATTGACGGGCTCCGCCTGGTCAGGCAGCCTTGTACCAGACTCCTACCACAAGGCTCCCTTTGTTGTCCCGATCCCTAATTCCTACCCACAATGCACTGGTATGCAGTGGTACAGCCCAAATGCTTTATCTTCACTGCCAGTGACCCTCATGTATGCTATTGCCTCAAAATATTTTCTACAACAAAACAGTTTCCAATGTATTTCATGCAGCTTAATTTTGAGGCAACGTGCTTTACCAAGACCCCTACAACTTTCAGAAATTCCAAAGAGCAGAGAAACCATTGTGCATATGGAAGACAGAGTTCATCTTGCCAATGACTACAGACTACACAGCCCCTCCTTTTACAGAGGCTTCACTGATAAAACAATAAAGCCAGATTCTGAGACCCACAGACATGAGACCTCCAAGAATGAAGCAGATGGCTACATCATCATCATCATCTGGAATACACATAAGCAATCACACCGCTCCAGAGACTTTCTAGCTCCCTTCCTTGCTTACGCTCCAAGTTGCCCCCTCTCTGCAATGTAGAGATTAGGATGCCCACATCTTCCCAAACTGCACAAAACAATAACTACGCAGGAACCCCCAGAAACGCTATCTGGGATAGACAACCTGAATTCTACTACCAGTTTTATTAAAAATATTGATTCAATTCATATCAAGTGTTATGCCATTCCCGCTAACCTTTTCAAGGTTACAAAGGTACAACTCATGTACTGGAAAGACTGAGCAAAATAAAGGAAAAAAAAAAGTATATGCAAAACCAAAGCAAAGAAGCTGGTTTGCCCTCTTTACGCTGAATCTACTCAGCTAAACAAACAAGACAACTCAAAGAGCCCTAGTTTGGTAAGTAATCGAACTATGTAGCACTGGAATTTGAACAATGTCCTAACAACAACAAAATCAGTAAAAATAAAGAGTGACATGACTCATTTCCAGAATAGCTCCACGGATCAAAACATAAAACAAGTTTTGGAAGAACAAGACTATGTTCAGTATTAACCAACTGGGTCACATAAACCTCTGACAATGTACCTGATCAGCTATGGATCTAAATTTTCCTCCAACAATACCTTCCCTTAACTCCGTTTGTGGTACTTCCACATAAGCTTTATGACGGCTCTCAGAGGTTCTAGCTCTTCTTGAGTTAAAAACAACAGAAAAACCCCAACAGAACACATTTTGCATAGGGACAGCTTCAAGTTACCTCAGCGCAACATCTACATGAACTGAAAACCAGAAATTAAGTTAAATTGGAAATAAAATTATGCTGCACTGGAACCTTTAAACAAACATAAATACACAGAGGTGTAACCAACAATTATCTTAAGCATGATCAAAAGGAGTAAAAAAGCAAAACTAGAATCCATTCTTTCACTCTGTTTTGACTTCTGTGTCCTTGATCATACTTTAAAATAACCAAAGGCAGCTTAGTTTAAGACATTAGAATCACATAGAGCACAGAGACAGTCTTCAACTAAGTGGCCCTAAATATGAAAAAAAAAAAAACCCAACCCAAAACCCAAAACAAGCACACCACTTAAAAATGCCTTAGGAGGACAGAAAGTGAGTTTATGATGCAACAGAGTCCAAAACTAATACCATGAAAGTGCTTTCACTATATGGCCCTGCTTTCAGTCCTCGGTGTTTTTAAGCTATTCCCCAAAGGATTATTTCGTAAACCAAAGTTTTCTCTTGATTAAAGTCAGAGGGATGTGGAAAGTAATTGCAAAGCACACCTTTTGTACATGCACTCGATAAACTGCTCTAAAGTTGTATCCACAGCTCTAAGGACTTCCACATAATTTAGATCAGTATTCCAAAATAAAAAGAACTTGCATTAGTGCTTCATGATTAAAAAATTCAGTGTCACGTTTTAAATTGCAACTATAAACAGCTCAGGAAATTCTAGTACATTACAAAGATGTCAATAGTACATTGTCATGTCAAGATCCTATATGACTGCAACAAGGAGGTGACTGCCATTAGAATGTTAATTTATGTTCCTGGTCTGGATTAATTGAGTTATAATACTCTAAAGAGAACTTCTCAGTCAAAAGAAGTACATAATTTTGCTGTAAATAACTAGCAATTTAATCTGGAAGCTTTTCTTCCACTTCCTCATATCAACTTATAAAGGTCAGAAAAAAGAATTATAAATATAAGAAGGGAAGTAATAAAAATAAAACTAAGTGATAAACTCTCTCTGGAGTTTGACAGTTTCAGTTACCAATGAGAGTATTGAGTGCTTTCATGACTACTACTACCATTTCCACATAAACTTAATGAATTCTTGAGAAGAGATATAGAATAGTTCCAATCTAGAAGAGAGAAAAAATATAATTCACAAGCTGCAAGGCAAGTCAAACAGCAGAACATGAAATCCAGAAGATTAAGAGTTGGTTTGCCCAATTCCATACTCAGACCACGGCATCTTTTGCTAAGTGCCATACACAGCAGAAAACGAAGGACAGAGAGAAGAGAGAACTAGAACATTAGATATGGAGAGAAATAGAGTGACATAGAATTCTGATTAACCCCTTAAGAGAATTATTCTCATTTAGATAGGAAAGTAATTTTCAATTCAAAATGCCAGCATTTACATTAAAAGTCACATCAAGGTTCCTCAAGCCCGAGACCCACAGCCAGGTGCCCTCTAGTGACATCATATATGCATGAGAAATTTGGGAGCACCAACATTACAGAGCAGCAGGAGCAGCACCGGGTATCCACGAGATGAAGAGAGAGTGTTTTATGCGCTCAGGGCTGTGCTTAAGGCATGTGAGCCTTATCCAAGTAATAAAGAAAAACCAACTGGAAGCGAGAACATATTTGAAAAAAAACAAACCACAGTTCATATAATTTCCTTCTCACATGGAAATCATCAAATAAAGTAGAAAGCCAGAAAGAAAACATCATCTGCACAGAAGCTGAAGTCTTCACACACAGATGTATCAGAACTAGAGAAAGGGTGGAAAACAAAGAAATTTAGACTTTGAACAAAGAAACACAGACAATTCTTGAACACCCTTTTCCTTCTTGGTCTTCGACTGAGATTATGGAAGAAGAGAGGGAGGAAAGCATCCAAAACATGGGTCTGAGACCTCTCTCAGGAATTCCACGCTGCTCAAGGTGAGGAACTGGTCCTATCACCCTCCTTGCTAGATCAGTGCAGGACTACTAACACAAAAAACACAAGGTAACTATGAACATGCAGCATGCCCTTTATCAGGTCTCCAATAATACAAATTTAATAAGGGGAAAGTATCGTAATACTATTTGTATTAATAGTACTAGTATGTATTAACATCAACAATAACTTCGCAGAGCTTTCAATTCAGTTAGCTTACTAACCACAGCATAGAAGATACTGTCCAGAAGTTCCATAAAAAATTATGACACAAAAAAAAGAAGTATTCAAATCCCTAACTTAGAGCAAAGAGATACTAGCAGGCAGTATTGTTGCTTGCCTTCTTTGGAACTGGTTGCTACAGCTGCGAAAAAGTTAAAAGTGCTGCACAGAAAATGGAAAAGTAGGAAGCAACCAAACAAGAATCCAGAGGGTCAGTTATGACTCAGAAAAGGGCAAAAGAAAGAAAACTAAGAAGTAACTGTCAGCAAAGTAAACATTCTGCGTAAACTCCCCAGCAACTAAATCCAAAAAAGCAAGTCCAGATATTTGGATCCAAATATATTCTACATTCCAAGGATAAGAAAAAAGAAAATATAAATGCTAATGGACTGCCCTGCTCATCAACATTCACACTACCCCAAATCAATAGATGGCTGAAAGTACAAGCTGACTTGTTATTGTCAAAACACAAGCAGACCAATTAACAACAACAAAAACATATTTATCTACCAGAACAACTGTTGAGTACAGAACTAGCTACACTGAAGAGATACAAATGTTAGAAACTGCATTACAGCAGCCTTTCAGAATAAAATCCTTTCAAACAAGGATTTTAAATTTAGCAGAGAATTTCAGGTACTGTTCCTTACATCACCCATCAGGCATTCAAATCTCCCCGGATTTAACCCCATCCCACGCTCTGAAAACCGACCCAACAACAAAATTAAACAACCCAGTAATGGGTTGGCAGTAAGTGTACATTACCAGCAGGTCATTCTTAGGTCCCATTTGAACATTCCCATTAGCAATTTGAAAGAGGATGGGAGTGGCAAAGGCAAGGCAGCCAGATGACATTTGCAGGGGACACCAAACTAGGTGGAGCGGTAAACAAGAACAAATATAGAAAAACACACTGGGTTTTTATAGAAAGATCTAGGAACATTTCATACAGAGAAGAAAATGGAGCAGCACTGAGTGCTCTTCCTGGACACATTTATTCGGACTCTGCATTCCTAGAGCTGATCCTCCCGAGGACCAGTCTGCACCCAGACAGCAGCCGTTCTTCAACCAGTCTCTTACAACAGTAAAAGCACACACCGGGAAAAGTTACGTGTAACCATCTAAAACATCTCTCAAAGATGAAATGCTGGTTCAGCACAGGAATTGAACAGAGGAAAGCCTGGTACTGACATAATCAGCAATAATCTCAATCAAACAACTCAATGAACACTAGAAAATGTATGTGTTGTCTGGAGAAATGCCGTAGGTGAAAGCAACCCCGTTTCCATCCCTAAGTGAATTAACTGGGGGTGCAGCCTCTCAAGAAAGGGGGTAATGGAGTGTCACTGTACCAGAAGCACACATGAACGCATTTCGAGCAAAACAACACCGACACAAGTGTCCAGCCACATGCCGTGAAAAACCGGGGCAGCGATGGAGAAGGCAACACCTACTGCACGTTTTATCTGGCTAAGGCCGGAAAACAACACCACCACCACCACCACCACGCATTAATTGCAAGCGGCGGCAGCCCCAACACGCAGCCTGACCTTACCCAGGCGGCGGGGGCGGAGTGGCTGCCCCGGCCCGTTCTGCGGGAGCAGCGGGAGGGACGGGGGCGACGGAGAGGGAACCCCAGGGCACCTAAGCCTGGTTGGGGAGAGCACCGGGGTGGGGCGGGCGCTGCGCCGGCGGCGGCCAGTGCAGCCCCTCAGGCTCCGAGTCGGTTTCGTCGAAGGCCTGGCCTTCTCTCTCTCCCGGGCACCGGCCTCCGCCACACTGGCCGGGCCAGCAGGAGGCGAGCGCGGCAGGTTTCACCCCCCACGGGCTAGGGCCGGTCCGGGGCAGCGCGGGGAGCGGGGCCCNGCTCGGTCGTCGTCGCCGCCGCTCCGGCCAGGCGAGCCAGCCGAGCGCCGAGCCAGACCCGAAGAGCGGCGCCGAGAGAGGTAACCAAGGCCCAAGCAGCCGAAGCTAGAACGCCGCCAGGCCGTGCCAGCCGAGCGAAGAC
>VZTM01022388.1:60199-102051 GCA_013400555.1 Jacana jacana
ACCAAACAAAAAACCAAGCCAAAACAACAGAGGGAAGTGTTTCTACTGGGGGTAGAAGAGGAGCTCCTTCCATACCCTGTTTTCCTCAGTTCTGTCAAGTAGATCATAAGCCCTTCATAATTCTCCTTTCAACTCCATCCAAGTACTCTCAACCTCCTGCAGTGTTTGTCCCAGCGTGTTGTCTGTTTGTTTTAAGGAACATTTCCATTAAGGAAGCTTATTTTTTCTTGCTGATTCAGAGCTGGTGAGGACAATGGTGCAGTATACCCCTCAGTAGAAGATTCCCAAGAAGTGTGTACCACGTCTTTTTCCACCTCTCCTCCATCTCAGGTAAGATATGCCAGGCTCTTTTTACTCCTTTGTAGGACAATCACTGTTAGGGTAGCAGGCATGTTCCTACATCAGCTGCTGCAAACATGCAACCTCCTGCTGCTAATTAAAATTTAATGTGTGCATTATTTAGATCATTACACTCTGACTAAAACCTAGTTAGATGCTAATTTCAAGCAAACGCTAGGGGACTAGAAAGACTGAATTACTGAGCAGCATGAAAAGAACCTACTCCTGTAGCTGGGCTAAGATGCAGCAGCACACTTAGACATACCAATATCGCAAGAAGAGGAATTCAAGAGATTGATTCAAGCATAAATAGAGGTAACAGACTGACATTGAGAAAGAAACACTGAAATATCAGGAAAGTGCTTCTATGGCATGGTGATATTTTCTGCATTGCAGAATTGAAAAGCAGGAAAAAGACAAAAGCTGTGTTTGTTGGGCCTTCTAAAACTAGCTGGGGCAGCAGGAATAAGTATCAGCAAACAAACTGGGTCAGAATATTGAATTAGGGACTTCATACTCTATGCTTCCACCTACCCATGCAAATTTCATTTACCTTTCAATTTTAAAATAAATAGATAATGGTTTCCTTTTAAATTTCAAAAAGCAGAAACTCCAATTCCTCCTCCTTTTACTGCCTTCATATATCTGACTCCATAGTTCTGTACTTTGAAGAGTTGGCCAGATTTGCTGTCTTTCTATAGCTTTAAACAATGTCCTGCCTTGTTGTCCAACCAAGCAGGTGGCTCTACTGAACTTTAAAAACAATCTAAAGACTCTAAATCTCTTTTGCTGTGGATGTAAAACATATAATGAAGTAGAATTGGAATGCTGGTCCAGACTGAAAGAATTTGCCATGGGTCTTTCTACTGATTCAGTGGGATTAGTATGACTGGTTTAGCAGAATGTAAGCTACTGTATGAATGAGCTAGAAACAAGCTTTTCTTAGGAAGCATTTTTGTGCCACATGTTGAACTATTCAGCTAACTCTCACGGTAAGTCTGATGGAGTAAAGCTTTTCTTATTGTGCAATACACAGCTCAGGAGATGAGTTTGTGGCTGAGTTGTGTCCTGCCTTTTCACAAAGGGGTTAAATGCAAAAGGTGCCTCGGGAGATTTCCACTGGCCTGCTCCTGACAGTGCTACTTAACTGTAAAGGTGCATGTAAACACATCCAAGGTGACATTTCCCAAGGGGACACGAAGCTCTGCTGTCACGGAGGGGAAAAGCTTTATGAAACCAGATGAACCTTGAGGATTCGTATTAAGTATGAGCCTACATTCTTGCTTTTCCTGTGGCTCATAGTTGCTGTATGCTGTGCGCTTATTTATAAAGCAACTGCCAGTCTTTGTTACCACAGTTAGAGCTGTAAGGCTGTCTTAGCAGAGAGGGCTCTCAAGTAAATTAAAGGGGGGAAAGAAAAAACTGATTTCTTTCTCCAGCTTTCTATATACAACATAACGTGTAGGAAAATACTGGGAAATGTGTGGTTCTGTAGGCAAATTGTCCAAATCTCTGCCTGCCTTCCCAGTAGAAGCGAGACCTAACCTGCATGATACAAGGGAAGAGTGTTACTTCTCCCTGTGAGAGCTTGCATAGCACATCTGTGCGTGTTGTGGAGCAGCCCAAAGTTCAGGAGAAACTCTGGCCGTGGGTAGTACCCAGAAATTAAGTTTTCATAAAACTGAAAACTGTTGGTAGGAAAATGACTGGGAGAAGGTCTGGGACTGAATGAGGTTTGGATTGCCCTTTTTGCATTAGTACCCTCTCTGAGACAGTGTTTGCTTCTGGAGCAGCACTCCTCTCGAAGGCGTTCTCTCTTCATACCAGTGCGCTTGAATTGCACGTTAGTTGGGATCCCCATTATTCTAAGGGTGTAGCAGAGACCTGCCAAGATACAATCCCTCAGAATACTGGGAGATTAGGAGTGTGTATTGATGGAGAATACTGAAATATATGTCATTTGTACATTCTGGGAAAAAAAAAAACCAAAACAAACCAAAAACCAGCCACCAACCAAAAAAACATATTGGCTTTTTCTGGCATCCACTCAGCCTTCTCCTTGTTAACTGGCTGTTACCAATTCTAGTTAGCTGTGGAACAGAGTCTCTGGCAGTTACTTTCTGTCAGTGTTCACTGGATGGACTCTATTACCTGTGTTGAGTAGTTGACTGAGATTGAAAACCAGTCAGTTCTTTACAAAACCAATGTGCTTCTGGCAATACTGAGACTTCTGCTGTATGTGTAGGTGTGGCTGCTGCCGCCAGAACTCTTCACTAGCATTCAGTTCATCCAACTCTTTATAGTTCTTCTCTGAAGTCCTTCTCTCTCTCTCCCCTCTCTCTCACTCTCTCTTTTCCTTGTTTCCTCTGTGTGTCTGTGTCTGTGCACAGTGTGTTTTTACTGTCACAAAGGCACACTTTCAGACCCCTCCTCCTGTGGTGACGGACACCTTGAAGGTCCCAGTGATGGGACTGGCCTTTTCACATCAAGTGAGTTGTCAACAGAATATGCTATACATGGCCAGATATAGTTCTGGCATGACAGAACAAATACAGGAAAGTACAAATTTGACAGTGTGGAACGTTTGTTGTGCATGGGAAAGGCTGGTGAACCCAAAATGGGCCAGGCCAGGCTGTTTAAATGCCTTTGCAGATAAAGGTCTCCCAAAGACAGGACAAGCACCCCCGAATAAACAAGAGCTCTCACGAGGATTAATTGTTAGCGAAAGACATGAGTAGTAAGGCACAGTGCTTTGTGTTTTCTCTTAACAGCCAGCGTCCCTAGAATCTGCACAGTCACTAGTCAGAACTTTTCCTGGGTTAAAACAGAGGAGGAATTTGAAGGAGGAGGAGAAAAAAAAAACCAACAAAACAAACCAAAAAAAAAACCCCACCCCTCACTTCATCTGGCTTCCTGGTTACAAGTAACACCTTATAAAGACCTGAATTACTGTTCTGTGTTCACATCTCACAGGTTGGTCTGCAGTCATGTTCCTCCTGTTTGTGCAAGTCTCTCACAACAGAGGACAAATAAATACTCAAAAAAACAGGACCAGTTAGCTACCACAGAATTGCCAGAGGATTTAGAAAGGCAGGTGGAGAATGAAGCAGTTTGAGGTTAAAAGTTTTACAGTTCTAGTGCTAACAATAACTCTAAGACAGAGCTTGGAAAAATGCTTAAAGAATGGAGAAGCATGACTGTAGATACTGAAGATTTCTTAAACGGAGGTAATATCAGTGGCAACAGTCCCTAGGAATACTTAAGGGACTTTTCTACAGGAAGATGAGTTGTAAAGTAATCTTCAAAGCAACACAAGCTCCTCAGAAAAAGTCAAGCTGGCTGGATACCTCTAGGAGCAAATCACATAACGATATTATGCCTGCTCTCCTCTGAGAAGAAGTTGTTCCATTCAGCTTAACTAGCTTGATGTGAGAAGAGGTGCTGCTGATCATTCACACCCGTGTCAATGGTGTCAGCCTTGGCACTGCGTGTGTAATCACAACATGCAGACCTCTGAAAGAAGCATTGCATTTGAGGGCAAGCAAGCCAAAACAGGAGAGTTTTGTTTAATCTGACCGGCTAGATTTCTGCACAGGGTGTCTAAGGAACTTTTCCTGGGTTCTTCCAGCACTTCATTCCTAAAGCAATCTCACAAGGGTTAGCTTCCCAGATCTCTTTACCTAGCCTATTTATGGGACTCCGTATTCTTTGGCTGAAGCTGTTTGAGCAGACTCAGAAGATCATCTGTTTTAACATGCAATGGGAATGGATTCAAACAGTTAATAGTGCTGGGCTTTTTTTGGGGGGAAATATTTAATATTAGCTCTTTAATAACTTGATGATAGCATTCATGCTTTTTCCAGTATATGAAATAGGCCTGCAGAGCAGAGCTTCCCTGTGACTGAATGTCAGTAATACCTCACAGAGCCTTCCCCTGTGTGCATAGGAAACCAGTCTTGTTTTGTTGTCAAGGCCCCAACTTAGTCCCCTCCAATAAGAACTTTTTAGAATAATGAGCTTCATGATTGATTCAAAAATAAATCTAGCATCCTTCCTCCAGCCTGAAATGCCTCTGACTTTTTCTGTTCCTTCTTCAGTGACTGATGATTATTCAGATGGTGGGACGTTCCCCTTCCTCTTTCCTCTCCCTTTGCCCCTCTTTGTTTTTTCTCTTCTTTCTTAGCTTTCCAGCTCTCGTCTTTCCTATCAGCCTGCTGCCCTGGGAGTTGGATCAGCTGACATGGGGTATCCTCTACTCTTTGCTGGTGGCTTGAATGCTGCACACCCTCACCAGGTACTTGTAGAGGGTAGAACATGCATGGCTGGTACTGCAACCATTACATGTCACTTGAACATCTGACAGAGGCCTTGAAGCTAGTGCATGCGTTGGTACCCTGTCTTTCAAGAATGAAAAGGATCTAGGGTAAATACAGGGAAAGCACAGCTTGCACAGGAACTGGGAATTAGCTCCTCAGCTGCCTTGACTTTGGGGTAGGGTAGGAGTCATGTGGAAGAACTATGCCAAGAGAGCAGGCACCAGACCTGTTTGTCTGCACCAGCATGTCACCATTCCAAACTTGGGCTGTTTTACAGAGATGCTGCCCAAGCACAGCACTGCAGCCTAGATGCAGGATACATTGACTGTCCATAGTGGCACATTTGCATCCATTCATCAGACAAAATAAGCCAATAGTCTTTTTTTGCTGGTGACGTTGCTTCTACAACAGAGTTTTGCTGACACAGTGATGGTAGCGAGAGGAGATGATTATTTCTGCCCCCCCACTGCCCTTGAAGCAGAAAACGTATGGCCAGAGCACTCTGCAGTGTAAAACAGGCGAGGAGTGGTGTAGGAAGAGGATAAAAAAAGAATTTCTATTGTGGTGCTCACCTCCTGCTTGACACCTCTCTCTGCCTCATGTGGGAGTAGAGCCCAATCCTATGCCAAAACCCCCACAACTAGTCCCAGAATGGCTGAATCAGCCCTTCGTTGCACTGTGGTGTTGGCCTGATTCTGACGTCTCTAACTTGACCGTTCCTCTCCATCTCAGCTGATCGGTCCAGGCAAAGATGGGGGGGTTCCCCCAATTCCTAGCCAGCCGGCACACGGCACTCAAGCTGACCAAGAAAGGATGTGCACCCCGCTGGATGGAGTCCACTACTCAGCAGCTACTCCTTCTAGTAGGTAGGTTGGGTTTAGGTGATATGCCACTTGTGCTAGCCCGTTTCTAATCTTGTTACAGTAAAGTTTTGTGTTTTCCCCTTTTTAAGCTATTGTTTGTAGCATAGCTGCTAGTTGGTTTGGGGATGGAAAGACAGTAGTTTTCTCAGATTGAGCCTTTTTCAGCCTTTTCCAACATCCTCACCCATCTACTTACACCTGTGGGTCACTGTAACATCCTTGCAACTTCTGTCAACTTCATTATCAATTTTACCTTTTTCTAATCTCTCTCCTGGCTTTGCTGATTGTAAAACAACAATGTGAAGTTCACAAGTGAGTCTTAAATTATTCTGAGATTTAATGTGAATTGTTACCAAAATCACTTGTAGTTGCCACAAGTATGTTCACTATTTTATTAAGAAACTCTAGGCACACAATTACTTAAAAGGAAACAATGCAACCTCAAACTGCCCTAAATTACCTCCTTTTCAGCTAATTAAATCCTTCTCTCCCCCCGCCCTGTTTCTCTTGTCACCATACTTATTTCTTTTGAAGCCTCTCCCGGGGATCACATAGTTCTGAGCCAAATATCTGAAGCAGAGCATCTGCTGTGAGGAACCCAAGACTCGTAGTTACACCAGCATGTTCCTGGGTGTGCTGTCTGAGCAGTCATCTTGACAGAAGACTCAACCATTTTTTGTTTATTTTTTAAAAAAGTTATGAATACTGGTTGTGATGTATCAGCCTGCTGCCTTTGTAACCTGACAGGGTTCTGGTCCTTGCCCCTACCTCCCGGCAGATCTGCAACTGCTCTGTTACTGAAAAAATAATGGTCGTGGACAGGAATTGCTGTGATGTGCACATTCTGAACTTAAAAGTCCATCTCCAAAAAGAACAACCTCTTTCAGTTGGCAGCAACTTTTCATTCAACTGTATAGTTTTCTTCCAGCTTTAAACAGAAATCTGATTCCACAAGTGTCCCAACTCCCTTTTTGTTCTCCTGGCTGAGGAGGAAGGTGCAGCACAAGGACAGATTTCTGTTGTCCATCTTCCAGTACTAAGACTAACCCCTCAAAAAGTGAAGGAGCCGTAAAGCATGTATTACATCTGTATTGTTTCTGCCATGAGTCACTAATTATCCTGTTTTCCTCCCCCAGTGAGGACACAGAAACGGTATCAAACAGCAGCGAAGGGAAGTGTGGCTCCCCACATGACCTTTTAGAGACCATCTTTATCCGGAAGGTGGGAGCTTTTGTCAACAAACCCATTAACCAGGTAACTAGCAGAAGATCTTCTCAGAGGGCAGTGTAATACCCAGCTTCTCCTATCTGTTCCTACACAGGGAAGCAAAAAGCACCGCGGTGCCATGGCACCACCAGAGATGGAGAGTGCATAATTCTTGCCTCCTGCATTTTCCTACACAGTTTCATCACAGGGACGGTTTTCATAAAATCCCTTTGGGATTTGGCAGCCATTGTACTTGCCCCGGTTTGCCAACACCCTATTGGGGTATGGAAGCCTTTATACACCACTTGAGTCTCACAACAGTCTCCCACTACCAAAGGTTCATAAACTGGGGAAGCTGGTAGCAAGCCTTCCTTCCTTGGAGGGACATGCAGTAGACCAGTTCATCACAAGCGAGCAGGCATTTAAGCTCAGCTAGGACAGCTTAGAGATCTGCCCAGCTCATCAGGCTGCTCTATAGTTTTTTAAGCCCTCTTCTAGGCCTTTTGGATGGATGAAGGGGAATTGTTTGAGTTTGTAGTAGTTAATCCTTTCCTGTATTATACAAGATGTATATAAGCAGTCCCACCTCAGGGTATGTATCTGCAGTCGGTCAGCTGAGTATAATCTCTGTATTTTATGCCTTTTAAATGAGGTTGTCAGCCTCCTGCCTAACCACTGACATGATCTTGGGCAATTTTTAAGAGGCAACAAAGACTTTCAATATCCTTTCCTGTGCTGGGTAAGCAGAGCATCTTAGTGAAATTCTGTTTGCTGAATCTCCTCAGGTGACCATGGCCAACTTAGACATTCCTTTTGCCATGTTTGCTCCCAAGAATGTTGAGCTGGAAGATAACGACCCCATGGTAAGCCTCTTCCAGAGGTATAATGTGCGCCTTCTCAGCATCCCTTACACGACATTCATGCTATTCCCTACCTTGAATACGCTTTGTTTTTTGAGCAAAACCCTAGCTATTCAGATTTATTTGGTTTCAAGAAATCTCCCACACTGAGTCTTGGGATCCCTAGATGCGCAAATAACAGCACGTTTGCTGCCCCTGCTGTAGCATGTGTCCGTCCTCCTCACTGCCCCACACTGTCAAAACACACAGACAGACGCAATCATCAGACCAGTACTCACCATCTTTGATTTCTTGGACAGGTAAATCCTCCTGACTCCCCAGAAACTGAATCTCCTCTACAAGGCAGCTTACACTCAGAGGGCTCCAGTGGCAGCAGCACAGGGAACACCCACGATGACTTTGTTATGATTGACTTTGTAAGTGCCCTCATCAGTGCTCTCACAGAACACCTGCATCTTAGATGGGCTCCAGGTGCTGGGACAGTGGCAAATGATGTAGGAATAGCTTTCAAGGTGGGGTGGAAAATGCCCATCATTGACACTTCAAAACTGCAGCCTGACAGTCCCAAAACTGCAAAACCACTGATGCTTAGAACCCAAAACTACAAATTAAATACTCCTTCAGTTCCCTACCAACACCTGGGCTTGGTGTCCTCTCTCTAATGCCTAAAGAAGCCAGATTCCATGGAAATCCTCTCTTCCAAGTGCTCAGGCAAGCACAGATCTTGGCTGTGCTTCAGTTATTTAATATGCATTATTGCAGCAAGAGTTGTAATGCCAAGATGTTTACTGAGAGCAGGTAATGACTTACCTGAGATTATGGCAAAAGGGAAGCCAACATCTCTGAATGGGAATTAACAGCAGTACATTTGATTCTAGAAACCAGCATTTTCAAAAGATGACATTCTTCCAATGGACCTGGGGACTTTTTACCGTGAGTTTCAGAACCCCCCTCAACTCAGCAGCCTCTCCATTGACATTGGAGCACAGTCCATGGCAGAGGATCTGGTATGGAACCTGGAAACTTCTGATCGTGGGAATCATATGTTCTTTGTAATGACCTCCCTATCCCTAGTTTGAGAGGAGTCATGTATTCACAGAATCATAGAACAGTTTGGGTTGGAAGGGCCCTTCAAAGGTCATCTAGTCCAGACCTTTAAAGGTCCATCTAGTCCCTCATTAATATGTTCCAGACAAATGCAGTGGCACACATGAGCCCATGAAACTGGTGTGGCTGGTGAAAGTCACGTCAGGGTGAGTGCAGTATTGGGCTGTGGGGGAAAAAAAAAAATCAATCTGAAAGGGTGAGAGCTTCAAGTGGCTTCATGAAGGCAGTGACACGAGCAGGTTACTGTGCTGCAGCCTGTGGCGGGAATTGCACAAGGTGAGGCCCCAGTGCACTTACTGTTCCTGCAGAACAAACACAGTCTGGGCAGAGTGCCCTTCTCAGGGTCACTCACTGGATGCTGTTAGAGGACTTAGGGGTTTGTGCATGTGAGAAGTCGAGCTCAGAGCAGTGGAGAGGGTTGCATGGCTCAGAAACACAATTCTTGCCTTAGAGCACATGCTTAAACTTGCCTTTTATCTGCTGTGAATGGGCCCTGATCTACACCCTTCTTTCCCCTTCCAGGACTCATTACCAGAGAAGCTGGCAGTCCATGAGAAAAATGTCAAAGAGTTTGATGCCTTTGTAGAGACCTTGCAGTGAAGCTGTTTCCCAGTATTGCTGCAGCAGTTCTTCCTCCTCAAGGCATCCTAGAGAGTGACGTCAAGTATCTCTATCGCCCCTGCTCTGCCTTCTGTCTCACATCGGCTAGTTCCTTTCATCAAGTGAGCTTTCATTGACTGCTGTCTCCAACAGCAGACACAGCTCACCTGCTGATCTTCCTCAACTACACCACCGCATGGTTCTGGACTGCTTCTCCTGCTCACAGTCAGTTTTGAATTTAAGACTTCAGTAAGGACACGGGAAGTCAAACTCCAACGTATGAACCTTCTTTTCTCTTCAGTCTCTGTTCTGTATGGAGGGGCTTTGTGAAAAGTTGCCATATGCTTCCTCTAGAGGTCCTATGCTGTCAGCTCCCCAGGTATAGCTCTTGCTCACAGACTTTTCCCTACAGTCTCTGATCCTGTTCGAGCATAGAAAGCTTTGGCTCATTTCCAAGGTCTGTGAGTTCAGCAAATTCAACAGTTTTAAGTCCAGGACATCCATCCTGCAGAAGAGGCACTTCATCCTGACTGTGAGTGCCTGGAGCCCAGGGAGGGACGTCAGCTTTGGGACCTCTGTAATACCCATTACCTTTGTTTTCCTGCTTCTAAGGAGCTGGGTCTCTGCAGCCGTTTTGTGCGAGGCCTTCTTGATAGCGCTGGCTGATAGGCAGGAATGAGACTACAGCAGCACTTTCCACACTCCCTTCCTGAGCGCTGGGAGCCTCGGCCACGCCGAGTTCAGTGTTGCTGTTGGCCAGCCTGCACGCAGCACCTGTGATGAGGCTGAATTCATAATCTCCGCTTTCGAAATGTACCTGTAAATACTAGGAATCCCATTTCTGTAGGGTTACGTAACTAGGAGTCTTAGTCCCAGATTCTTTCCTCTAACCCTCGCGAACCTTCCTGCTTTATGGTTAATAGATGATCTTAAGAATCCAGAAATATTTATTGCTTTTAAAGAAACCTATATTTAAAAGATGTTCTGTTTCCACGTAGTAGTGCGGGTCATTCTGCCCTGGATCACTGCCGACAGCAAGTGTGCCATGGAACCCTGGCCAGTGAGACTGGTCTCTCTTTGCAGGAAAATATCCAAGATATTTATTTTCTAAGACAGACTTGATTATTCTAATATAATACTCAGTTTTGGGGACTGTGTGTCCATTGCAACCAGTCAGGGCCCACTGACAGAAGGAAATGCACACCTTGGTGGAGTGGCAGGGACTAGGTAAAAAGCTGAACTCTGGCAGGCACGGATGAATTTGCAGTGTTCTTCAGCCATTCAGAAGGCAGCTTTTTAAAGAAGCACATTTTGGGGAAGCTTATGGTACTTTTTAATCAGCTGGGTTTTGATTAGCTGAAATTTTATTTTTTTAATGATCTGGCTATCAACAGTGTGACTGGCTGACGGCGCTCTGTGGTTCGTTTGGCTGCTGCGTGTCTTTTGCCTGATGTAAGGATGGGAGGAGAAACAGTGACACTAAACAGAAACTTAGATAAGGTAGGTAGGTCCTCTTGTGGTTCTCTCTCCTCTTCCCACGTGTAACCCGTGAGCAACAGCAAGACCCCTTACTGTCCTAAAACAAGCCCAGAGGTGGGCTTGTGTAGCCTCGGTATTGAAGAACCATCTTAATTTCCTTAGAGCGGCCACGTGACCAACCTTCTAGTTATTGCAGTTTGGCAGTTTCTTCCACTTGGCTGCATTCTCAACGGAGAGAGACTGCCAGCAGCTGACAGGGGAACCCCCCTTCTCTCCAGAACACAATTTCTGAGCCACTGCTAGAGCATGGACCCAAGTTCAGAATAGGGCATGTTTTAAGGTCAAAGGAATACGATGCTTGGAACTTTACCAGCTTCTTTGTTGAGGGATGTGTTTGGTGGGAGACCACATGAGCTCGGAAGCTCTAGGTAAGAGCTTTATTGAAGGAAAACTACTCACCAGAACCTTTTTAGCATACTCAACCAATTCAACTTCTCAGCAACATCACACAGAAATTGCTTAATCCTCACAAAATAGATGTGCAAACATCTAAGAAAGCTTCCAAGATAAACAGCGCACAAGGAGGCTTAAGTTACGTGGGCTTTAACAAATACTTGATCCTCACAGTCAGACCCACCTTGGTTTACAGGTGGAAAGGGTCACAGGAACATAAGGAATGAATAGATCAGCTGGCTTTCACCTCTGCTCATGAAGTTAGTCTCTACCACCAGGTAGGAAGTAGCTCACAGGTGGACGCTGTCACCTCGCTCTCAATGTACAGGCTGTGCTTGGGAAAGTGATACCATCTGGGCTGCAAAGCAGCAGAGGTGGGGTACAGCCCTGGTTTACACTCTCTACACGGAGAAGAACTTCATCTAGTCAGTGCTACTGCTGCCCTGTCCTCACACTGCCAAGCTGTGGAGTTGGCAGAGAGCACACCATTCTTGCTAACAGGTCCCCTGAGCCAAACACTTGTGCTCATTTGTTGCCGCAGTTCCTAACGTGGCTACAGCTCCCACATCTCGTAAGGCAGAACGTCAGCACCTCTTCTTTTCTACTTCAAAAGGCTGGAAATTTGCCTACAGAAGCTGCTAGTGTTGAGCTGGGTGGCCATAGCAATAAAGAGATTCTCTAGGGCTGAGTTACGTGCCTCTTTTCCGGACATTCCTCAGTTTCAACACGTAGCCGCTACACCTAGGCTTCGAGTTCCCTGACCACTGCACAGATGCTCTGCTCCAGTTAAGATCTGGCTGCTGCCATGGCCTGCCACAGGTTGTTTTATGAAGGCTGTTGTTAGCAGCTGTCTGCTCGATTCTATGTCAAGGACAGTATGTATGTAGCTGCTGATTTACAGATCCTCTGGGTGGAGGGGAAGGCTCCTAAATTGTATTGTTTTGGAAATAGTCTCCAATGTACTTTAAGTGTTCGAAGAATTTCCAATAAAACTTTTACGTAAGGAGTGCTCTGTGCTTTTCTCTGCAGACTGGCAGGTCTGGGGCAGTCCCAACCTCTCAGCCTTTCTTCTCCAGCAGACGGGGTGACCAGAACTGCCCGTGGGTGGGTGCAGGATGGAGCAGGTTGCTGCCTCCAACAGAGAGGGTAAAACGCAGTGGCGTGTCTACATTTGGAGCAGTTGGCAGGATGCTGGTGGGACTGCCTTACTGCAAGGGTAACAAGGAGAATGGCTGCCTGGCTGGTCCCAAATGGGAACCGTTGGGAACAGTCACACTGTGTTTGGCCCTGGTGACCTCCCCAGTGAGCTGGGAGACAGAATGATCTGCATATCCCACTCCAGCTGAAATATTAACTTAGCTCCAAAAAAAGGGGGTAGGAAAAGGGAAAAAAAAAACCAAAAACCCAACCAAAACTAACCACCAGAAGAATTTTCCTTGCACTTGGTTGCTCCTACGGGCTTAAAAGGAGCATGAGAATGTTGTGATCTGATGGATGGATTAGAAGAGATGAGCAAGATGGGGAAAGAACAGTCACGGGTATCCCTGCAGCAAGAAATGCTGGTGAAAGGGTGTGCTGCTCGCAGCATGTAGCCCGTGCCCGACCCAAAACCAAACTTACTGCTCAAAGTCAACCCTCTATAACACCCCCTGCCCTGTAAGGGGCTCACACCTTCCCTTTAAAGGGAAGGCAAGAGGGTAAAAATCCACGCATTAGTACAACAACTGCTGATTTAAGCTCGGGGTGAGGAGTGTCTGGTTTTACAGAGAAGAGAAAGTGGATGAAATGGCAGGAAGGAAAAAACAAAAGGAGAAAACCGACTGTGCATATTGGGAGTGACAACAAAGGGAAATATTCCAGCATGGGGAAGCTGGCTAACTATCAAAAGCAATCTTATCTTCACCTTCGGGAAGTGACACACTAACCCGGGTACCCCACTGAACCTTAGAGGTACCAATCCCTCCACGCAAGGTGTGCGTGTGTACAAGTGGCCTCTCCTGCACTCACAAAGGGCACTGCACAGGCTGGGAAATGGGTGGCCAGCTCACAACCTGCCCTGTGCGATCCGGCCCTCCTGCAGGGCCTTCACTACCTACCCTCTTTACCACATCACCAGTAAGACAAGGGATTGGGAAAACCATCAGCAAGTAAGTGAAAAAGGAAACGATCGCAGAAGGATGATTAATTGCCAAGGTCATTAACAATTAAATACCAGCCAATTGTGAACCTGTTGTACATATTTTAAAAAACAAAAATCTTCTCAGAGTAACACACTCAAGGCCACGGGGCAGCAGCACATGCAAACACATCCCAGTGATGCTGTTTACACTGTGCTAGTTCCGCCCCTGTGGCTACGTGTGCTGTACGTCCTGCCAACTATAGCACCCTGGCAGGGAGGCACCCAGCTGCTCCTGAGCTCCTCTGAGGCCAGGGCAGATGTCACCACAGCACATCCTCCATCCTCAGCAGGTCACTGTGACTAAGCCCAGAGCTGGGACTGACCGCTGCACTCGCAGGAGGTTCAAGATAATGCTGTAGAGCCAGCATTAACCACACCGGCCTCAACACAGGGGGCCAACATAGGCCAAGGGCTGGAAAATCAGCCTCTAGCCAAAAGCACCATCCACGGGAAAAAAGCTCCAGAGAAACAGTAAGTAAACCCCTCAGCCCTAGGACTGAAGTACAGTCCAGTAAGCTACAGCAGGGAAAGAAACAAATACACCAGACTACAAGGACCATACGGAAACTCTTACCTGTGAGCAGATGGCAAACCCACCTCTGCTTTCTGGCCTACAGCTGACAGCTTGTCACGAGTCATGCTGAATAACACCACCACGCAGAAGAATTGGAAATGCTGGGAAGCCCTTAACTGGGTGGTTTATCAGGAATAAAAACTGAAAAGCAGCATTCAGCTTTACAAGTGTGAGTGTCAACGTCAACACATCGTCCAGACAAGGCCAGTAGCCAGAGCTCGGGCTACTGCCCAAGTGGTGATTTTAGCTCCAGTGTTCTTCATTCTCCTCCTGTTCTCCCACCCACTATTGGGTTCACCTGTTACTACGGTTGGATTATTTACTTTGCATATAAAAGCCTTTCCAATAGCCAAAAACCTTACTGATGTAACCAGCAAATTACAGTGTCTTTAGGAAAAGGCGTGTGGATCACAGGGTGGAGTGGAGTGGTCCTAACCAGAAGACTATTGTCCACCGAGGAGTTAGTGATCCACCTAAGTTTAGAGGAGAAGGTGCAGGCCTCTGCTGCATTTATCCCTTGGCTGCAGGATAAATTTAGCCAGCCAGTCCTAACTGGAGAGCCTGCAGCTGGCTCCCACTTGGCACCTGCTGATACCACAAGCCTGAGTCCACCTCCAGAAAAGGGCAATCCTGCTCATCGTGACAGGGAGACGGTAACATGGAAGCCCAGCCCTGTTCAGGAAAGAGCCAAACTTGCAATACTTCATTTTTTGTTTTAATTCTGTTTCCAGCCTGAGGCTCCTGCAAACTGGTATTTCTTCCAGAGTTACTCACACAGGAGCCATTTCATACCCACATTGCTCTCTTCTGCATGGTTGTGGCCGGCAGCACAGCCAGCCTTGCTTCTGTTTCTTGTAGATGTGCCACAGCTGCTGCCACTCAACAGACACACCTGGATCTGGGATTACATTTGGATTTTTATTGAAATACAAAAAGTGCAAACTGTGAAATATAAGATTGGTGCAGATTAGAAGGAAATAAACAATGTGAACTGTGAAAACCTCAGCCCTGCACCTGAATGAACATCAACAAAACAAGGCAGCAGGGAACACCAGCAACAAAAGCAAAGCCAAAATTTTTGCACAGGAGCCCCTATGCATAAAAGAGGAAAGGAGGACCAAGCTGGCCCTCAACTCTCTCTCCAATCAGCAAACGTTGCCACAAGGCATCCAGATGGCCCCAGCCCCCCTGTGCCACCCAAAAGCTCTGGTGTCAGGACACAGCTTGGGCCAGGGAGTGACCAGAGGCCATTAAGACAGCAGGAGGCTGAGCAAAGGGGAGGGAGCTGGATGCTAAAAAGCAGAGGGTTGAAATGGAGCATGTACCCCCCCCCCCCCCGNGGCTCACGGCTAACCTGAAAGATGAACCAGGGAAGAGACCCTTGGGCAGCCCTACAGCAAGAAAACGGACCAAGACTAGCACCCTAATGAGATCCTGCCCCACATCTATACTTGGCAGAGAAACCCAGCCCAGCCCATGCCCTGCCTGTGTGAGGAGGGGGATTTAACCCCCCCAGCTTGGGAAACGCAGGCTCTGGTGGCCAGTCACCCAGCACAGGCTTCGAGCAGGCCCAGGCCCCTTCCTTGCTCATGTCACAGGAAGGACATTTCAGTACAAGCCATTCGGGAGAGCAGGCCGCAGAATCAAAAGCAGCCCCGGTTACCGTGCCTACCCCAGGGCCCCCAGCGGTTCCAGCATGAGGAGTAGGAGAGGAAAGGAGATATTGACACTGGAGCCCTTCCAGGACTTAAGCACTTTCCCACCATGAGCAGTAGCAGCTTCCTTGAACACCCTCCAAATCCACTCCCTGCAGGCACTGAACTGGAGCAGGCTTTTATCCCTGCCTGCAGGGGATGCCCCAGGCTCCATTTTGCTATAAAAAAGGACACCTTATTCCAAGAATTCAATTTAAAAGAGAAAAATAATGGAAAAAAAAAAAAAAAAGCACCCACCAAACAAACTCCAGCCAGAACATGGAGACTTGCAGCAATCCCTACCCTCCTGCTGGAGAGGAGCTAAGCTTCAGAGAACATTCAGAGAGCAGACGTTGGCCTCTTGAGGGATCTGCTTGGCAGGGTAACATGGGAAAAAGCACTGGAAGGGAGAGGGGCCCAAGGAAGCTGGTTAGTATTCAAGGATCACCTCCTCCAAGCTCAGGAGTGGTGTATCCCAAGAAGGAAGTCGTCAGGCAAAAAAGCCAGAAGGCCTACATGGGTGAACAAGGAGCTCCTGAACAAGCTCAAAAGCAAAAAGGAGGCCTACACAGCATGGAAGCAAGGACAGGTAAACTGGGGAAAATACAGAGAAACTCTCCGAGCAGCCAGGAACCAGATTAGACAAACTAAAGCCCAGATAGAATTAAATCTGGCCAAGGACATCAAGGACAAGAAGCAAAACTTCTCTATCAGAGATAAAGGCAAGACTAGGGAAGTTGTGGGCCCTCTCTGAAAGGAAACAGGAGACCTGGTCACCCAGAATATGGAGAAGGCTGGAGTACTGAATTACTCTGTTGGCTCGGTCATCACCAGCAGGGCTCTAACCACACCACCTGAGTCACAAAAGGCAAAAACAGGGGCTGTGAGATTGAAGAACCACCCACTATAGGCAAAGATCAGGTCCAAGACCATCTAAGGAACCCAAAGGCACCTAAGTCTGTGGGATGTGATGAAAGCTATCCACGGGTCCTGAGGGCAGATCCTGGTAGATGAAGTTGCTAAGCTGCTTTCCATTGTAGTTGAGAAGTCATGGCAAACACAAATACAGGTTGGGCAAAGAATGGCTTGAGAGCAGCCCAGAGGAGAAGGACTCAGGTGTGTTGGTGGATGAGCAGCTCAACATGAGCCAGCAACGTGCGCTGGCAGCCCAGAAAGCCAACAACATCCTGGGCTGCATCAAAGAAGTGTGACCAGCAGGGTGAGAAACGTGATTCTACTCCTCTGCTCCACTCTTGTGAAACCCCACTTGGGAGTACTGTGTCCAGCTTTGGAGTCCTCAGCACAGGAAGGACGTGGACCTACTGGAACGGGTCCAGCAGAGGGCCATGAAGATGATTAGAGGGCTAGAGCACCCCTCCTAGGAAGACAGGCTGAGAGAGTTGGGATTGTTCAGCCTGGAGAAGAGAAGGGAGACCTTACAGCCCCTTCTGGTACCTAAGAAGGGCCTACAGGAGAGATGGGGAGGGACTCTTGATCAAGGAGTGAGGTGACAGGACAAGGGGCAAAGGTTTTAAACTGAAAGATGGGAGATTTAGATTGGGTATTGGGAAGAAATTCTTCTGTGTGAGGGTGGTGAGATACATGAACAGGTTGCCCAGAGAAGGCTGCCCCATCCCTGGAGGTGTTCAAGGCCAGGCTGGATGGGGTTTGAGCAACCTGGTCTAGTAGGAAGAGACCCTGCCCACGGCAGGGGGGTTAGAACTAGATAATCTTTAAGGTCCCTTCCAACTCACCCCATTCTGTGATTCCAAGCTCTCCCCAGCCCTGCTCCTCTCACTACTGAGCAGGGAAAGGTCCTTGCTATTCCACAGGGCTGGAACACGGCCAGCCTCCCCAGAGAGCTGGGCCTGTCCATATGGCCACGGCTTCCTGCCCTAGCACACAGCCTTCCAAGCTGCCGACCTTGGGCTTGTTTATTTGGAGAAGTCACCTGGGTTTGCCTTTTCTCTAGGGGGATATAAGCAAGGCCAGCGTAAGCTGCAGATACAGTCAGAGCACCAAGTCTCCCTCCATACTGAAGCCTACAGAGTGGGGTGTCTGCAGGGAAAGAGGGGCTGCACTGGGCTCCCTCAGCCTCCATGCTCCTCCCAGGCTGCCCAGAAATAAACACTGGGGCAATCCATCATACATTGCTCCTCCACAGCACATCAGCCCTGCTAACTTCCTCTAGCAGAGATGACAGCTGAATTAGGAGCCAAGTCTCCCCATCTCCAAAACATTTATTTGGTTACTTTGTGAATTGTTCAGGCTGAAACAATTCCTGGCCAAACAGACACACACACCCCCCTCTTGGAAGAGGGAGACTATGTGATTAAGTAGCCTTGTGGCCTCCACAGGGCGTATCTAGAAGGAATCAGACCCAGCCCTCTCCTAGAACATCTCTTGCTCCAACCTTAGTAGTGCGTGGTTTCTTCCTCACTGTTCCCACCCATGTGTTGGTGTCTCCTCCAAGCCATCTGGCTGGACCTGTGCTGACCTCTAGAGCTGCCTACGTTCACATCCAACCCCATTCCAGAGCTCAACACAAAGAGCAATTTCCCTAACTCCTGCAGCAGACGTCACTTATTTTGATGACAACTGGGGCACCGACCTTTGGTCAGTGTTTAAAGGCAGGCTAAAAATTACCAACAAGCAAGTTCTATTAAGAATCCAAATAGCTTTTTAAAAATTAGTTCTGCTTGGTCCAAAAGGTTTGTCCCTATGGCCAGATGCAGCAGGGAGGACTGGCCCAGGCATGCAGGCACAAGGTATAAAGATACAACACACCAGTGAAGTAAGGCTGGAAACTCCCTGCTAACACTGTGCTGGGTCCAGGCTAAGGAGAGGGATCTCCTTCAGCTCAGGTAACAGGAGTGATGAAACCCAAACCCAGCAGTGATGCCCTAATGGTATTGCAGCTGCTTTAGGAAAGTGCCAGGCCCATTGGGCTCTGTGCCTCCCCCATGGACAACTCGATCTCTCCAGCCATGCCCAGGGCATAAGGACACATCTGACCAGGTTTCCATGGACGGTAGGATGGAAGGGAAGGTATGAACCAAGTAGGAGACCAGGTAAAGGCCCTTGTCATGGAATAGCTGTTCTTCCCTCACAGCTTTGGCACGTGAATGCCCAGCACCTGGGTAGAATTCATAATCCAGGTCTGGTGCACTCCAGGGTGAGGGTTAGGCTCAGCTCCTAGACCTTCCCTCAAGGCCACGCTCTCTGTCACACTGTGCTGGGGAAAGTTCTGCTCAAAAAGACAACTAGCAAAGGCAGTCTGTGCCAGTCAACACAGATACACAAGTCTGGAGGAGGAGAAAAGGCCTCACACTGCTACAACAGGGAAAGGCAGTGGTCCTCATAGTGTTCAGCAGTTCAGTGCCACCAGGGCACTTGCTCCCTGCCATTCAAACTCACCAACTGCCCAAGGGCCCCAGCCAGCTGCCTCCACAAAGCCAGGTCTGGCATGAACCTTCCAGCAGGGCTGGAAATGCTACTGGAAAGACAAACAGACCTCAGCTGGGTAACTATGGGAGGCACCTCACCCACTACACCCCAGCAAACACTGAATAGCATCTGGAATGGGTGAAGTCAGAGAGGTTTGGGCTAAATTCAGCTTCCTTGTATTGAGTCTGACAGGTAACCCAGCCCGTGTGCCACGAGCCTGTCCTTCACTTGCTCTGTCAAAAGCAGGGGGTCTAGAGTGGCGCTTGCAAGTGCAGGACAAGCTGCTCCCTGAAGCACAAGGGCTGCCTGGCTCCTTTCCCTGCCTCAGGTGACTCTGGGGAAAGGCAGGATGCACGTTCAGCACTAAGAGATGGCACTTGCAGCAAGAGCATCTCCACCACAAAAACCAGCAAGCTTGCCCTATCCCAGACTGCCCAGGTGAGGCAAGGGGAGGGAGCTGGGGCTATTGGGAGCTTAAACAAAAGATCTTTGCTGAGGAAGCGACCAGAAGGGCAGAAAAACTGCAGGTGAGGGAAGGAGGAAAGGAAGGTAGGTAATCCGATAGGGCAGCAGAGGCTGGTGATGAGCCCTGAGCGAGCTGCACAGACTTGCAGGGAGGTTAGGACTCCACTCTCAGCAGCTGGGAGACCAGCTCCCCTCCCCATGTGGAGCAACAGGTCTCCTGCTCGCTTACTTACACACTTTCTCCACCATCTCCACAGCCCACAGCTCATCACCCAGAGGATCAATGGTCCCTTTGCACTGGAGGCAGCTTGTTCGCAGCTCCAAGACAGGGTGGGAAAGAAGGTGGGAAGGTGGACACAGTGTGCTGGTGTGGCCTGGCCTGGATTTAGGCCCCCACATCCTCAAAGAGCTCCTTCTGGTGGTCCAGCAGAAACTTGGTAAAGGTATTGATGGGGTTGATGGCTTTCAGTGTGATGGCTACATCTTTGGCCCACAGCAGATTTGGACCAAACACAACTGCCAGGTTGGTGTTTGTCATCTTGTTTCTGTCACTGTGAGCAGAGACCTATGTGGGAAGGAAAGAGAGCACTGTGAATCCTACAAAACACCACAGTAGCTGCACTATACCCTCCCCAAAGCCAGAGCTGACAGACTCCCCCAAGAGCAAACAGGAGGAGATAAGCTGAAGGCCCAATGCCAGAACATGCCTGGGGGTAAACCATGTGAAATACAGCATGCAGGAGGTGTGGATTAACCACCAGGCAATATCATAACAAGAGGACCAAGAGCATCATCAGTATCTCTACTGTCCAGATTATCATTCAAAACAAAATGACCTTCCTTCTTACTAGAATGGCCTTGCAGTGGTGTCCCTGGCAGCAGAAAGTTCTGTAAGATGGGTCTGAGACCCCTCTTCTAATCTCATTTTCTACTCATATCTTTTGCAGTTGTACCTCTACCTTGCGGAGGTTTCAGCCTCCCTGACACAGACCACATGGGCTTAGTGCCCACCTGCACCTCTCAGTGTTACAGGAAGCAACTGCCTTAGGCTAGTTCATCATAATCGTTCTGGATCTCTGTACAACAAGAACACAAGGTAAAGAAAGGCAATTTCCTAGCTGGAGACCCATTTCCTCTCAAAGGAAAAGAAGGAGCAGGCACTCAAAAAGCTGATGCAAGGCACTGGCAACTGAACTGAAATAGGACTCCCACCTTTGGAGCAGCTCACTCTTAAGTGTTTCCAGTTTCTCGTACTCACCTGCACCAGAAAGGCTGTCAGTAAATGGAGCACTTGGTAGTTTTCTTCTGGCAGAGTCTGGAGTGTTTTGCGAACAACATCCACACGATTTACCTCCTCCACATCTGAAAATCAAGACAGGACAAGCAGGTCCATGAGGAATCCTCAGTACCCACCCTGATGAAAGCCCTGTTTGCAGTCACAGAGTATCCCATATAGGACTGCCCCCTGCAAAGATATCTTTGCTCTTGGTCAGTGCAACATTCAGGGAGTAGCACACCCTTGTTATGACTCACTCTGGAAGTTGACAACATGGCTGTAGAGGCCAAAAGTGAGGAGGGGCTCAGGTAGCTCCCTCAAGAAGGTCTTGAGAATCACAGCAGGAAGGTGGACGTCTTCATACTGCTGGAAATCTACAGGCACACCTAAGAAAGTAGAGCAGAGACTCAGTGCTCATTGGCCAAAGTAGGACCTCCTTCAGACAAAGAATGAGATGTGGTGGTCAGAGCCCAGAACTAGGTAGGCAATCTTTTAAAGAATACAGAGAAGGTACTGATGCACCACATCTTGTAGAAGAGTGGAAAAATGTGTCCCAGTAGCACATGTAAAGCACAGCTGGATCCAGCAATACATCTTTAGAAGGCATCAAATGAAACAGAAGACCAAGTTTCCTCCTGGTCATCTTCAGTCCATTCACTATAACCAGACTAAGACCATATATCTCAACCAGAGGAACAGGGAAACTTTCAGGAAGGAAAAAGGAAGCAAAGGGAGCGTGAATGGGAAGGAACATGTTTTCCGTAACAGCAGCAGTATCAGATGCTTCTCCCTTGCAACTCAGGTCATACCCTGATGGGGCCTCATATAGATGCCTATCAGAGAAGGAAAGGAGCCATGAGGGACTAGTTCCAACCCAGTTCCAGTTGGACAGTAGTAGTTAGGGAATGAGAGGGGCTCTGCTGTGTTTGGGCACTTACCCATGTTGTATTTTTGCTGGACCTCCCTGACAACCTGTGTATTTGCCGATCTCCGGAAAATCCCCTCTGTAGTAAGAGCTGTGAAGTCAGAGCAGATGGAGAAGAAAAATCAGCCAGGCAAGAGTCTCTAAATGCTTGTCTTAACAATCATAAATCTACGCTGTGAGGCGTTCAGACAGATGTCAGTAAGTCCCTTTTTTTGACTGTGGCAACTCTTTCTGCTTCCACTACCAGGCAAAGGATACAAGGAGCATTTTGCTACTCTTACACAAGTGAGATTATGTATGACTGGAAAAAAGAGAAAAAGAGGTCTCCTAAACCCTTCACAATCTCTCTTGAAGGCTAACTCACCTAGTTCAGGTCTTTACATTCTAGACTGCTGTTCTTCTTTATCCTACCACACTCTGGATGGGAACTTGGCTGGAGGAGAGGCCACTAATACAGAACTAAGAGGGGTGTAGCTTCCCCTGAACACTTACCGTGCTCCTGCAAATGAGCAATGGTGTCTCTGACCACCAGAGGAACAGGAGACTGATCAGCGCTCTTCTCCCTGAGACTGTGGGAAGAGACAAAACGTTACAAATCATTGGTCCCCCCAGCCCTGCATGCAGGCTTTGAGTCTTGAAGTTGCCCACACAAGCTCTACCACATAGGATCTTGGTATCCCAGTCCCTGGTACAGCTGTTATTTCAGCCTTCTCTTCACCCATCATGCCACATCATTCACTGGGGTGAGTATGAGCTCATTAGGACACCACAGGGATACTTCTCCATCTTCTGTAAAAATCATAGCCTGTACATGCCAGGGCAAAGGGGTTCCCAAAAGGCAAGGCTGCTAATTATGAATCAGGTGAAAAGGGTTAAGCTTCCTTTTCGCTTCCTCATGGTAGCAAGGGCAGAAAGAAGCTGACAGATGAGAGAAATATGTATGGGACAAGTTTACCCACCCCACTGCTGTAATGGAAGATACATCGACCCAGCGTCTCTCAGGAAAGACCTAGTGATGCCAAAGTGTTCGCTGCCACCCTCATATTCCATGGTCTGTGCTACTTGATAACAGGGAGCTGCTCACGCCTCTCAGGCTGCTGACAGGCTCTGGCACACAGCACTACAGGGGTCACATTCGGAAACACGGTGTTGAAGCTGGGCAAAGTGTTCCCAGATTGCTTCAGAGGATCTGTCTGGCCACACAGTATTGGCTCCTCCTCATTCCTCAGGGAAGCAAAAATCACACTCAAAGTTAAAAATACCTTCACCACTTAGCCAGTAGCACTAGCCCGTGCCAGTGTCTGTGTCTGGCTGTGTCACTGTGCAGGAATGAGGGATGGGAATCAGTACAAGGGTGAATAGAAGTGCTTTTAAAATAGAATTTATGATACGGAAAAACTAAAAAACAGATCCACAGCTCTACTTAATCAAAACAGTGTCACCCTAAAGACACCTCCACCAGCCTCCTACAGACTTCCTTTGCTTAGAGGCAGTTTCTAGCAGCATAAAGCTGTCCTCATGCCCCTTACTTTGCTCCTCCCTCAGTGACCCTAAGTAGCAGCAGCAACCTCATCCTAATTTAGATACAATCTAGATGGGGAATCAAGAGGGTGGAACTGAACTGAGTCAGCCAGGATCTGGACACAAGCACAGAGTTCCTCAGAAGAATGATTAAGGCTTTGTAGGAAGTCTGAACTGCAAGAAATTTTACAGCCACTTTTGCTGCTGTTCAGCTATAAGTACAGTGACATTGTATCGAGCAAGTCAGGGTAAAGGCAACACAATCCAGAGATACTCACAGCTGGAGCGAGACTCCGAACTGCTGGTTTGGCAGCGGTGGGCGCGGGGGTGTTGGCTTCTGGGGCACCTGTGAGGGTTTCTGCAGGGATCTCAGATATTCATCGTATCTGTGGCAAAACACAGACTAGTAAAAAGCCACTCCACCTCCCAGAAAGAGCATGAACCCAGCACTACACACCCACTGGTAACAGCTCCAGCTTAGAATGGTTGATTCCACCTACACAAAGACAGGACAGGCAGCTGTGAAGCACAGGGGAAATGTAACAAACATCTGGTTGCCAGGAAAAAAAAAAAAAGCAGAGATAAAGGAATCTCTATCTGGAATCAGGGTGGAATCAGGGGCTGAAGTAGCTGAGGATGACAGACAGTGTGGGCACGAGGCCAAGCAGCACTGCTTGTGATGAGACAGTTGCCACTGTGTGCGAGGGACAAGGGATCAATCTGGCAGGACAGACATTGTGGCCACTTTGGGAAGCCCCAAAGACAAGCTGAACTGTGCAGAGTGAGCAAGCAGGTGCCCAGACACAGCAGACGCTCACCACAAGTTCCAGGTCAGCGTTAAGGTCAGGAGCTTGCAGAAAGCCCCTGAGGGGTGTATGGGAGAGGCAGGACTGGTGCTCCACTGGAGAGGATTTTTAACCCAAGGACAGAACTGGGCACTGGGGCCAAGGACACACAGGAAAGAACATGGAGAAAAACAGCAGTCTTCAAGGCAATTTGTCACCACTCCCTCAAACCCACTGCCTGAGTGGCATCTTTCCCTCCTCTTGCCATTCCTCCAGAAAAGTCCCCTCTCAGAGAGCCCTGAGCAAATAGGACACAGGCAGCATTCTCACTTCAGCACTTGGCTTGGGATCCCCAACTGTTCCAGCTTCACATACTCCTCCAGCTCACTAAGGAAGTTCACATAAAAAATCTTTCGTCCAAACTTAAAGCTGAAAAACAAGAGAAAGGCAGGTATGTGAAGAATCAGGAAATCCAGTATCAGAATGAACTTCTCACAGGTAAGGAGAGCAGGGGTCTGCAAGAGACACCAATGGGGCAAAAGGGGCAGGTATGGCTGAGCAGCACAAGATGTCACCCGCATAGTTCTCCAACTCCATCTGTTTTACTGGGAGATGACCCAGGATTTCTCCATCCTAAGTAGGCTGGAGAAAGGTTTTTTTTCCCCCTAATTATTTTACAGAGTTAGGATTTCAGCATCAATACAATGTATTAAATATAATTTGGACTGATGCTCGCACTTCCTTTTTCATTATTAGCAGAGCATGCAACACTTCACCTGCATGAACAGAAAGGGAGCAGCACAGAGCTGCCAACTCTGTAGGTTCCCAAAGCAATAGCCCCTATATCTGAGTATTTCTGAGCTCAGAAATAAGAGGAGACAGCACAAGATAAAAGACTCCAGGGTAGGCTCAGCAACCTGGGCTCATCTAGTGCCCCTCTGAGAATGCCCCTGCAGTGTGAGGATATGGGTGAGCCTCCTACAGTGCTCCCTACCTGATCAGAGGCTTGAAGAGAATCAGCAGGGTCTTGATGAACATGGTTGGGTGCACAATATACAAGGCTTTGATGTTCTTCTTGTACCTGTCAAGATAAGCTAAGGATGAGCTGCACTTTAAGCAGAGGAACCAATCTTTCCACAAGATTAGGCTACAGAACAGGATGTCATATCCTTGCTTGCTGCAGCCTTACTCACTTGCGATCAAATTCCCTGTAGGCATCCCGCAGCCAGCTCAGGGAAGGCTTGTTCTCACTGGTCAGGCCATGGTGCAGGTACACCAGTGTGTAATCACTCTCCACATATTGGTCCAGTGTGAATTTCAGGTACCTGAGAAGAGACAACTGCTGAACTCATTTCATGCTTGGCCACAGAGAGGCTCTTCCTCCCTTTGGGCCTCATTTTGGTGTGCCATAACAGAGGACTTGCCTCCCCAGCAAAGGAGGTAAGCACTTTGGGAAGACATGTCCAGCTAAAGAAGCTACTGTAGATAGACCTGACCCCAGGAATCCAGCACCTGGGCATTCTGTCAGGCTTAAGAAGTTAACAGCAGCCTCTTAAGACAATACTCACCCCAGCAGTTTCACGTGATCAAGTTGATGACTTGGGGGCATCCGGCAGGCACTGAACAAAATGACTTTCCTTCCATATTTGTCATCACCTGCAGATGAAATGCCAGAGATTACAGGGAGTTTAAGGACTACGGTATGGTCTTGGCACCAAGGGGTAAACAGAGAATGGGAAACCACCATAACGAGGCAGAAGTCTGGATTGCCACAGCTGCCAGCAAAGCTAAACCTGATTTTCAGCAGAGCTATCAGAGGCCTAGTATGGAAGAAGAAACCTGAACACCAAGGCCTGGGCAAGTCCACAATGCAAATGGAAAAGAGAGTCCATGCTCCAGCCCTAAAAGAAGAGGAAGGACTAGAAGCCAGGGTGCTTCAAGGCATGTAAGGATGGAGGTCTCAAGTACAGAGCAGAGCACTGGGAGCATTAATCCTGCAGCGTTGCCCCTGGGCACTGCTTCAGTGGAGCATTAACCCTGTTCCATAGCCCAGGGAGACACCGCAAAAACTGCCCCTCATAGGCATGACAACCACTCCTTCCATCCTGCACACAGTCCCAGACTAACTGCTTGTGGTCTGGTGCATTTGTTTCTTGCTTCACCTGAAGCTTAGTCCTGCACACAGAACAGAGACGTTTCATATCCCATAAACCAAGAAATTCCTAGAAACAGGACATTCCCAGTCACATCCCAGAGATGAGAAGCAAGCCTTATTGTAAGCCTCTTCTAGAAATGGACCAAGTAGGGCTGCTGGATTCTCCAGATTGCCAAACAAGCTCTTCACTGCTTCCTAGGTGTTTCCATCCACAGAGATAATTTTTTCCAACCTGATCTGGAAAGAGCTGCAAAGTGCAGTATGACAAAGCATTCTGCATAAAAACCCAGCAGAAAACAGTATAAATCACACTGGAGCCAAACAACCCATAAAGCACCCTTATCTTGGAGAGGATGCTCCCAGCCACCATTTGAGGCTTCAGAGACAACAAGCCAAGTTTTCCCAAAGCAAGTCTTTATACGTCAGTGGACCTCTGCCAGCAGAGATCTTAGATCCATGAACAAAACCCAAGCAGATGGGCATAAACAAATTCAGCAGACATGTTAGGGGAGCTGCAAGATTTAAGAACCAGGTCACAAATCTTTTGGACATAGAAAGTTTGAGGGAAAGTCTGGTTCTCTCCCAGACATAACACCCAATCCACTTCCATGAGGATGACTTGCCTTTTAGCACCAGTGGAGATGAAATGGTTCCTTTACTGTGAAGGGTTAAAAGTCTTCCCACATTTCTTGCTACTCAACCTGCTCTAAGAGCTATGTTTCCCTGTTGAGCAAAAGGAGCATGGAGCAGTGGAGCTATTGAGGTTATACACACCACCACCACCTTCCTTCCTCCACTATGCCACAACCACCCCATGCAGGCCACAGCACAGAAAAGCAGCAAGGATCAATACTTTTGTGGGACATCCCTGCAATACATCCCTCTTCCCCTTAAAAGGTATCCTTTCCATTTACAATACTCAGAGCATGCACTCATTTTCTCACCTTTGCATGGGTTCTGGCCCTCAACAACTGCTTGGCTACACTTGCCATGCAACAACTGACATCTCAAACTGAACCCTGGTAGAGGAAACCTGAGGTTTCCAGGAACAGTACCTGCTAGTAACAGATGAACACTTGGTGCTGTGAATGGCAGCCAGAGGACTTGCATACCCCAGCCATGATGCTAAGATGCTACTAACTCTCCTTTACCCCCATCCTGGCCAGAAGAACGGATGCCCTTGTTACTTGTTCACTTATGATTTTCCCTCACAAGTCCCATTTTCAAGTCACTCACCAGACAACACGAGACAGAATTTACTGATGCACACAAGCCAGAACCTCTACAAAAGCTAGGGACACTGAGACAGCACTAGGTACAGGCTAGGCAAGGGGTGGCATGGGCCATCACATTGACATACACATGCGGAGGTAAGAGGCAATTAGGGAGGAAGCATGACCCAGAATGCAGGACTAGGAGAGAGTGATGCAAGGCTTATCTGGAACCACCAGATACAGTCACAGCCAGCCCACAAGACCAACATCACATTGCATATCCCATGGTAGCCCACTCTCTGCCTAGCCCAGAGTTTCTTGGTACCGCGCTATGTGCTTTACGGTTGGGTCTAATGCACATAAGTTGTCTATAAAACAAAGGCACAGGCTAAAAAGTCCTGGGCAGGGAATACAGTATATTGCGACTCTTCTTAGTGGTCTTGAGCCACTCAAATGTCTCCATCTGGAAAACAAAAGGTCCTGCCTACACAGAACAGCAAGAAGATAGTAGCATCTGAGAACTTGTTGAGTTTTGCAGTGATGAAAGAGAATGGTCAGAAAGACTACAGATATTTGCTAAAGTCAGAATATGTGCTATCTTCAGTTAACTGAGAGGCTGCATTTCACACCAGTTGATGATCTGAGGGCCACAAGCAGACTGCAAGCTTGATCAAGGCAGGCTTTGGTTGTGAAGAACTGCAGTACAGCACCGTGTTCATGTGATGTTATGTGTGGCCTCGTACTCAGTTCAGGCTCCTGGGCACTGATTTCCAGACCTGGCAAGTCACAAGTCGGGAAGCACATAGGTGAAACACCATCCTCTGCAGGGCCGATGCAAAGTCTAGAATCTCACTCCTTATATAGCCTTGGTGAAAAGGGCCGGGACCACCGGTGAAGAAAAACCAGACAATCCATGATTCTACCAAAGGGGAGATGGCATGTTTCTCCTGGATAATTCCCAGGGCCAAATACACCAAAAGACAGTATACAGTCCTTCAGATGAATGAAAAAGGAGTGGCCCATTTTGCCTTCCAAATCAGAATGAATTTATGCATGAGACCTACACAGGAGCCAGCACACCCATTACTGAGTTCTGGGTTTCGCTCCAGTTTCATCTGAACTCAGCCTGTCAACAACACATTCAAAACAACCAGCCACCCAGGAAGGTAAAGCCCATTCCATGCATTCTTGACTGTCCCAGGAAACTGCTTCCAGGAAGCCCCTCCACCTCAGACCAAACAGATTCTTATCATGTTTGATCTTTCCCAGGTGCTTCATCCCTTGTAGTGTTTGCTCTCCTGTTTGCAATATTAATCTTATGTATCTAGGTTTTTACTCCTCATTTGCAATTGCAAATTGCTAGTTTCCACTGAACACAACTATAGACCATGAAGTAATCACTCAGCTTCTCAGGCTGTCTCCTACCTCTCCCTGATGAGGAATGCTCAATAGTTAACAGAAAACCAACGAAGAAGCAATTATATACTGTCAGAGCTCACAGAGCACCCCAGCAATGTGCATACCTTTGTGAGTAAGTTAATACATTTAAAATACTTTCAATCTACACTGGAATAAAACTACCTCCCTATAGGATATAATTCAGATATTGATTTTTAACAACAAAGAGCAAGACAGCAGTCAATATGCAAAGCCTATCCAGTCAAGACTGCTGCTCATCTAAAGAGGCACTGACTTGTAGCACTAATGGACGTGGCAATTCTCCTGACTGTTGTTATGCTGCTTTTAAGCCTCAGACACAGTTTTCCCTCTAGTTTCCAGTGCACTTCTGAGACAAGGAGCAAGAAAGAACATTGCTGCTGTGGTTCTGAGCCTAAAGTGCAGGACCACATTTCTAAAATGCCTGAAGTTTAAATACTGAGGCTGATGTTTCAGATTGCAACCTGCAGCAACACAAGTGCATCAAAGCAGAAATTCATATCAAGGGAACAATACTGCCCTGAGACAGAACTCTGTATTTAATGAATCTATAAAGTCATCCAGGAAAATACATACTTCACTTGCAAATACTGCTATGTATTTCTAGGCGTTTCTCCTGAAATATATCCCTTAGTATTTATGCCATCATTGGAGGCTATCCTATTAGCTGGCAGCAAAACTGCAGTCCTATCTTTGTCAGGCACCTTCAGCTGAGGGCCCACCTCGATGAAAGATTCAAATGGGAATATCCTGGTCCTTTGATGCTAAGAGAATGCAGACAGATGAAACTTACCACTCAGTTAGTGTTATCAATGAAACAGCAAAGTTAACAGAGTTCAGGGACAAGGTGAGAACACCACTACATAGTTCAGGAACATTACTACACAAGTTTCACAAAGCTTAGGATGTTTATCAGAGACACCACCAGTAAAAAACTTCTTTAATATACTTTCAGGTTCCTGCCAAGCTTCTGACACAGCTGAGCAGTGTTTAAGTACAGTTGGTAGATTTCAGTTGTCTGCTGAATTCCAAAGTGGATTTAGACCCTCAGGAAATGGAAGCAAGGAGTTCAAAGCAGAAGTATTTTAATACATGACATCTTCCACTTAGATGTTCCCAATATCCAAACACTGCCAGAATCATACAGTATTACCAAGAGACTGCAGCCCAAACTGACACTCAAAAAAAGGACTAGGGGGTCAGATTAAAGCATGCAAAATGGGAGGATGCCTAATAGGGCAGAAGAGCCCACTTAGAGAGGAGGCAGTGAGGATAAGCATTTCTATGGATCCTGTGAAAGTCTTGGACTGCTGTTCAGAAACAGCAGAAAAAATTTCACACCAAAGGAGGGTTTCATCTACATCAAGAAGTGTGAACGAACTGGCAGCCAAATTCTTAAGGCCTGGGACTGAAGTTCAAAGAGGATTAACAAATGCTCAGCAAGGACAGAGCTATCTAGTACAGCCTCAGGCTAGAAAGAGGAACACGTTATCAAAACACAACATCTCTGCAGCCAAATGGAGAAGGAATAGATAACAGTTGCTTTCAGCTGGAGAATCCAGTTTAAAGGCCAGCTGCTTAGCACATGAGCACAGCAGCAGATCATATGAAGGAACAGGAAGCAATCCTAGGATGAACTTTCAAAGCACACATGACAATGAGATAAATCTGAGTTCAAACTGAACTGGTCCAAGCAGACCACCACCATGGCAGAAGAGGAATAGGAACAGGATTTATTTACACTGAGACCCAAGAGCCCCAAAGTGCCCAAGGCAAAGCCCACATGTCAAATTTGGCTCGTATGATTCCGCTGTGCCTGAGGCAGAGGTGCAGCCCTCGGATCACAGGTTTGTGCAGCCTTTGGACTCCTGAAAAGCTGCCAGTGCAGCCTAAGGCTGAGCAAAGTTTGGGCTCCCCTGAGACAGTCCAGCTACAGGCCACAGTCATGCTAAAGGAATACCATGATCTACAGTACCAAATGTTAGTGCCACAAAAACATCTACCTACCTGGTTGGGCCCCATCAAGTGCACCCTGGTCTGGAGGAACAGAAACAAAGTTAGAGCAAGCCAAGCTTCACACCTTTTCCCAGAAAGTAATAGTGAGTATGAAGTCTCAGAGTCTTGCCAGGTTGCCACTGGGATGCATTTAGCCACTTGCATTTAGTCTTGCAGCAGTCAAGCTCCTTCTACTTCATCTTTCCCCAATGCTCCTCTCCAAAGCAGCCTCATTAACGATTAGAGGCAGTTACAGCAACCCATGATTCCCAAGCCTCTTTCTTAAGTCTGCAACTAAATCCATATAACTGCAGTCAAATTTCTGGCCCCTACCACCAAAATGGCAACTGCTGTACCATCATTTTCAAAAGGGTTAAATGCAATTGATTCTGAACATCCTTTGAACAACTTCAGACATGTAGAGAGAATGGCATCATACTGTCCAAATAACATCCAACAGACTGTTTTGCAAGAAGCTATGTTTCACTAATAAGCTGAAGATGAGCACAATTTAGATCATCAACACGCCCATAGTAGATTCTGAGTAAAAAAACCCAAAAAAACTGTCATTAAGAAACAAGAAAAAGGGTTTCTCTAGGCTGGGAGAGGTCTAAAAAGCCATTTACTACCACAGCCATCCCTTTCCCATCACTCTTACAGCTATATACCCAACAGACCCACATGGGCCTATCAAGGCAGGAGCCCAAAGAGAGCAGGACTCTGGAAAGAGACTCTCCATTCCCTCAACCTCCATTAGAAATTTAGAATCCCTTAGAACAACATGTCAAAACGTGGTGCAGAAGCTGGGCTTGCTCTAGATGGACCCAATTCTAGAGAAGCAACTTTTAATTCCATATCATACAAACACTCTTTTAAACAAACAATCAAGAAAAGCCAGTTGGACACTACATACTACATCCAAAAGCAGCAGAAACGCAGGCACAATATGAACGGAGCCAGTAATAATGTACCATATTGGAAGGGAAAAGGTCCCTTGCCATCAGAGGCTTTTGCTGAGCCCTAACCAGTGGCTAATGCCACCAAAGACACATTGCAACATACTTCCAACACAAGTTTCCTCTGCAACTTGGACCTTTGCCTGCTCAGTGAAATGGCAGCTAGTGGGGCCCCATTATTGATTTTGCCTCCCTGTGCCAATCACCAACAGCAAGTGGCAATCATCAGCACCAGTCACAACCTTGGCACCTGCAGCCCACAGCCGGCCATAATGCTTTGCAGGCAGGTTTGGTGCCAGATTCACCATCGGACAAAAATTCACTGTTCAAACTGCAGTTTCAACCTAGTAACATGCGAGAAGGTAGACCCTCAGCTCTCCACCTTGCTTTGCCGCTTCCATTGTGGGTCTTGCACGTGCCAGCATCACTCCTCTGCGAGGGTGCCCCTGCAAACTGCAAATTGATGGTGGGAGGTAGCACATTTCCCACACAAACCAGCAGAAACACGCTCCAAGCTTCAGCAAAGCTTTGAAGTCTCTGGGCAGGGACCACACAGCTGAAGCAAACAGTGACGGCCACTCTCCCAACAACTGCTACACCAACTTCTAGCCTTGACAGCAGCACAAAATTCACATGGCAATCATAGGTTAAGCCCCAGTTTTCTTCCTAATCAGGAAGAAAGCCAGTTATTGTGTAGAATGGGAACACTGATGCACCTCATAGCTATAGGTTTGCATACTGACCACAAAAGCAAGACCAATATTTCAGACTGGGCAGAAGAACGAGGAACACATTGTCAGAGAGCTCTCAAGAGACCTGCTCTTCCCACATAGCCCCAGGTTTCCAGTAGGAACTGCAATCTCCAGGGACCTCTTTGAGACTGTTAACTATCTGCTGTATTCTTGCAATTCAGCCTCTGCTGAAATTCAAAGCCAAGATCATGTCACTCTAGCCTGGCTCAATGCCAAAGGAGATGGAAGCAGCACCTGTGCTATATAAGAATTAGCAGGAGGATACAGAAACTCTTAAACATAATAGATATTTGGGAAAGTTCCTCAACAGCCTTCAACCAAATGTTTGCATTTCCTCCAAATGGTATGTGATGCGAGCAAGGAAAAAACCACACTTTGCAGAAGTGGTTTGTGCAGTGAAATTGACTTCTCTGCTCCAACTTCTAGCCATGTGTGAACACTAATTTCTCTGCTACAATGCTCACAAAAAGAGGAACTCAGACTCAGCACAACCATGCAGAGACCTCTCCAGAACCTGCGTGAAACACACCGAAAACACACACCTTAAGGTAAGGCTGAAAGGACAGGCAGAGTATCATCTCTTCAGAATACTGCCAAAAAGCACTGAATCCCAGAACCAAAAGAAGGTTTCCCAGAACTAAAATACTTTGGTTCATAACAGTGCCATGGTAGTCCCTCAGAACTGTGGTCTGGATGTCTTTTGCCCCCATCTTCCCACAGAGATGGAAAGCAGTGCCCCAAGGTCAGCATTTTCCAAGAAGATCCTAGTCCTCAGGAGAGACAGGACCATAGGGCAAAAAGGACAGTATTCATGAAACTACTGCACTATTTTCAAGTGAGAAACTAAACCAAACGCATTATTTTTCTGACAAATTCTGCCAAAGGTTATTCAACATTTTTTTCCCTCTTCAGGCCAGATAGCTAAATATAAATCCAGCATGCCTTGAACTGAATCAGAAATTAATGTCAGCTAGAAAATGAACACTCTAACTTTTTGTCATCAAACCCGGGCATTTAATAAGTTATTAACACTGTGCACCCATCCTGCAAGAAGCAATTACTTTTCCAGCCACACTGTATAACCCTGGGATCATGGAGTTCAGGCCAAGGATGTGAACTAGCCTTCTGCTTTTGCCTCAAAATAGCATCGTCATCCCAGAATATATTTCAGGGAAGGCGGAAGAGTTAACCATATGCTTTCTGCTCTGAAGTGCAGAACAGGGAAGTACACAGAAGAGAAAGCTCATAAATCAGCAGAATGGATAAAACTACCCTTGATCTGCTGCCAGTTGCTAATATTTACAAGAGAACCAGGGTAGAGCTGTTTCGTTTCAGGCTCAGCGAGGGAGCACTGACTGCACCGAAGGTGCTGAGAAGCACAATTTGTCAGTTGAGTCAGATCTGAACAGTTCCATTTTAATCCTCCAGTGTGATTTTGATTCTCTGGGCTACTTCTAATAGGATTTTCCCAGACTGTTTGCCTCCAACAACAGCCCAGAGAACATTACCCTGTTTGATTCTCCAAACAGCTACTGTTATTAATTATTGACCGAGCAAACTGAACAAACAGCTTCACCGCGGGGCCCAGATTCCAACTTAGGCCCCTTTGATCAACTTCATAAACCCTGCTTCTAGGAAGATAAGACATCAGCGAGCCTCAAAACTACGTGGCAGCAAATGCGCTATCCAGAGCTCTGTTACTAGTTCTTCTGATGCCAAGAAAGGCACCTCACCATGTTCTGCATGTGGGACCATCACAGGCTTTCAGATAAACCAGCTCTTGGTGAAAAGTGGCCAGAAGCAGCCAACGACAGAAGCTTCTCCGAGTTGCTTCTGCACTATGCAGATACATGACAGGGGCAGAGAGCTCACCAGAAACAGATTTAAACCACAGCGGGGAAGATACCTCTTTCAGAATCCAGGAACACCTCCCAGTCATCCATCATACCACCCCAAAATCCTTCCCGGAAGTTAGCTGCTATCCTAGACAAGGTGTGAAATGGCTGCTTTCCAACAGCTACCGAGACACACCTCCACTGGAGTGATACTCCATTCAGAGAGCTTGTGGGAAAAAAAGAATGTTGTTACTTCAGAACAGAAAAGCCACAGAAAACCTAGTGCTTAAGTCAGGAGGCAGCACACAAAGTATATCCTTGGTTTGGGCTGACATTCCAGTCTTATCAATGTCTCTGATCTAAATTCTCTGCTAAGCACTTTGTCTGAAGTGAACAACAGTATCATTTAACTCACCAACTCCCAGAGTCCAGAAACACCAGTTACCTCTGCCATTCGCATGCTGAATATTCTAGGTATAATCACTAAAATAGTGGAGCCCTTCCCAGAAACGGGGAGTTTCAGAAACAGGGAGACCAGGGAGCCAACCCCTATCAACCTCACTCCTGGAACTCCAGTCCCAAGGAAAAGAAGATTAGTAACACATTTGCATATTAAAGCACTTGTGGCAAATCCACAAGACTTAATGACCCCAATGCTGAATAGCAGATCTCTCAACCTGAGGAGCCAGAGGAACAGAGGAGACAAAGGACAACTAGTTTTGAGTTTGCCGTTATCATTTTGTTCCCCAAAAGATGCCATGTGAGAGGTTATGAGAAAGAAAGCTCATTCTAGAACACAGCCCAGAAAAGAATGATGTCAGGACAACTCTTACCAAGGTAAGTAGTTGAGAGTCTTCCCTGTGTGGTCAAACCCTGCTGCAGAACAGCCCTGAATCAGGAAGACTCCACCTTGTGCCTCTGCTTCGCTGCAAATTCCCATGTGGGGCAGGGACCAAGGTACACAGAAATGGCAATGGGAGGAGTAGGAGTTGGCTATAGATAGTCAAGGAGGAAGCGTGTATCAAGTCACAACAAGTTGAAGAGATGCTTTTTTTAAAACCAGAAACTCAAGACAAACTGGGATTAGCCTTCCCTCAGACTTACCATAGAAACCTAAAAACTACCCCCAAAACCTTTTCTTATGGAGGTCCCAGCAGTAAATTGCCACAGGTTAGTTATAAATAAAATAATATGGATAAGACAACCACACAGAGATTACTCAGTCAGATGAAACCCTTGCAGCCCTACTACACAACAAGGTAACTTCTGTAGCATTATCATGCAAAAACCACAACTTGTGCTCAGGATTATATCAAGGTCACATCTAAAAAAAGTCAGCAAAAGCAACCAAGTCCCACCAATAACACAACAAAGACGGTGAGAGCCAAGAAGGTGTGCAAGTTTAACTGAGGTAAATGGAAAATTACACCTATTGCAAACATTTGAGAAGTTTGGTGCTTGTTCTGTTTCTGATGCCACTTGGGTCTGGCATACAGCAGACGCCCCCACAACCTTGTTAGAAAGACCCTTCCTCAGCCCAGCTGCAAAGACATCAAAGGAGAAAACAGAAAGACCACTACCTGCTACTTCCACAATGTGGTGCCTGGCGATATCATAGTAGGGATCATCCCACTGCAGGTGAGTGATGGGCTCGGGGGAGCCTTTGGAGTCCTCTGCACAAAACACAAAGAACGGGCAATTAGAAGAAGACATCTGAAGCACCTTGGCAAGGGGTACAACAGAGATAGAGGGATGAGAAAAAATGGTTCTTTAACATGGGAGGGACTAATGTAGGCACCTGTCCACTTTGGAAACCCACCTTTGAAATTCTGAGTGGGCAAGAGCAGCAATGACTTCAGAAGAGACTATTTAATCCTGTGAGGCCCATACATGTCCCTCAGACTGTACAACCTCTCAAAAACAACTGTTCAGATGTGTCATAAACAAGATGTGTCACAAACATTGACCAAGAGCAAAGCCAAGTGACAATGGCAATATCATGGCTTTTTAGAGCAGGAGGATCTTAAAATCCAATTGATGAATGGCCGTCCTATGTGCCCTGGAACTAATTTTCCTAACCTCTTTAGGCAACAGTCCCACAGCACAGGATTTCAGAGCATCAATTCAGATCTCCAGCCCACCTTCTACATGGAAGTTCAAGACCCTTCCGCACAGGAACACCAAACTATCCTTCAAGAGACCATAGCAGAGGACACTCAATGACTTCCAGCATGTCTGTACTGTTGGCACCAAAGTGCAGCCAGCCACAGGACTGAGGAGTCTATTTACATCAGCTGGCTCTGAGCTTTTTAGTGCTGTTCAATGGCAGAGCTAATTCACTTGGGTGTGGTGCAAGATTTAATGAGTCTATAAAGCTTCCAAAGGGAGCTGGGGCTCTGTGTATATGTAGATATGACCACAATGCTGCAGGACAAACAATTTCTTTTTTTTTTTCCAAATCCCATACCTCAAACAATCAGAATACTCACCTGTTTTGGGAAAAGTGGGGGTTTCGTCTGCTGGCCAGCTCTTACTATCATCTATGGAGGCCAGTTTGAGCTGGCTGAGGGACTGATTGGTATCATCCAAGTTCAGGTCATCCTGAAGCTCTGAGAGTGGGTCTGTAGCCATGGTCCCCAAACAGTGCAGTTTATTTTGCAGTGTCTAGAACGAGGACTGAAGCCTGCTAGGGGAGACACAGAGATCACAAGTTCACCGCCCCATTGAGACTCTTCCTCTTCTCACTGATTTTCCCCAAATCTTCCCCTATCTTCACTTATCCAGAGATCACACTTCCCCCCCCCCCAGGCAGGAACTCCTCCTCCTCCTGCTCCAAGCCAGGAGCACTGACATATGTCAGATTCTTTCCTGCCAAATACTATCAAAAGGCTATGAGGAGCCTGTACCAACTCTCCCAGTGAGTTGCTGCTTGACCACAGCTCTGTCCAGACTAGTTTCTCTCCCAAAACAGGAGCAGCAGCAAGACACTGAGGGAGGCGACAGGCTATACCAGCCCCTGCCTGATACACTCATGGTACCAGCTCTGAGCTCCCTCTCCCTCCCAAGGGCTGGCACCAAGCCCAGTTCTTTCCACAGTCAGCCCAGTGCTGGAAGCTTTCCCAGGAATCACCCCCCCCTTCTCCCTCTAGGGGAGGGCCAGAGCTCTCAACAGCACTGAAGTGGGTGCTTCATCGTGCTGCGATCTGGATGAAGAAGTGAACAAGCAGCTTCCTAGAACAGGATTTGGTAGGCTGAGTGAGTAAGATGGGGAGAACAATACACATACAATCCTCTTTTCAGCATCCCTTCTCCTAATTATCAACAAGCAGCAAGGAATCATATCTCTCATTTAAAGCTATATTGCCAGGATGAGTATTTTTCACCATGCATGCCATAACACTGAGGAGACCAAGGAATTAAGAGGGTCAGAGCAACAGACAGCTTAGCGTGTTTGCTGTTGCTTGCAAATATTTCATGCTCTCACCTGGAGCAGAAGATATGTCAAACCCAGGACTGAGCTAGCACAGGATACAGCACATTCCAAGGGTAGCAGTTCTTAGGGACAACCCATAGGAAACAGCTGTTAGGCTCTAGAGTCAGTATCCTGGAAATAAGCAAGCAAACACTAGAAAGGACAAGTACATAGATCTGGATTGCTCACACAGACCACAGGGTCGGTAATCCAGTGGCCATCAGGCAGCAAGCCAAGAGCAACTGTAACAAAACAAAATGACACCTTGCATCAGCAGCAAGACTCTGTAACTCTGTTTCTCAGACAGGCTTGTGCTTGTTTTGCATTAGGAGGAAAGCAAAGGGTTCAAAGATGATCTGAGGAGGCACAATGTCTTTGTGTGGAAATACTATAGTCACAGTAAAGCTTTTCCATCTTCCATCCCTAGAGCGTGCATGTGTCTGTTTATCCAGAGCTGATGAAACAGTTACTGGGATGTGAGCACAAAACCAAAAACTGTGTAAGGTTGTGCACTGGAAGGCACCAACCACGTCCATCCATACTCAGGGCAGCATCCGTGTCCAAATTTGGGGATGCATTTGAGAGTACAGAAAATATCAGTGTCTGTTCTCTCCCTCTGGATCACTCCATGCTTACTGCTTCCTGTCCTTCCTTATCCGTTATTAGTTTACAACCAGTTCTCACTTCTCTGGAGCTACCAAAGGGCTGGGAGCTGTTGCTAAATATATGAAATTAGCTTCCTGAAATATGAAAGAGGAGGACAGCACAGCAAACACACAGGGTCTGACCAGTGCAGCCAAGCAGATACCCAAGCAAAATTATTCCCTGCCCTCTGGCAAGAGTTGTCTGAGCTCGTCCGATATCAAAGGGGCAAGGAGCAAGAAATCAGGTTCCCTTGTACTGTGAGCTCATGGTGGAACCATGCAGCAGCAGAGCAAAGGGACAGAGAGGACTCCCCACCCCTAGCAGCTCATCCAATTTCTATGGTAACGCCAGACACCAACTCCTATGACTCAGTGTGCTTAAAGCATTCCCTGCTGCAGCCCAGCAACCCCACAACCCAGCTCCCCGCACTGAGGAAGCACCGGCGACCCCCTGGGGCAGCCCCTAAGCATTCCAAGCTCCCAGGGACTTCCCTGCCCTGGTGGGGACAGAGGGAATCAGAAGGGACAGAGTTGAATTCACATTCAACTGCTGCCATCCACTGAGATGCCTTTCCTGGGAGATTTTTGGGGATACCCAGTAGCCAGTGTCCCCAAAGTGAGGTCCTGAAGCATAGAGGGACCAAATCCAAATCTTCCCACAAAGTGGTGATGGTACTGCCACAGGGTCAGCAAGACACCAAACATCCTCACTTGTCCCTTCACAGATCGTGTGATGGCTTCCCAGACAACCTGCAGTGCTTGATCAGCTGCAGGAAAGCTGGTTATTACACAGCACTGAGGGTATTACCCCTTAGGCATAAAATTAATCCTAGTGTGGCACCATGTGGAAGAAAGAAGTTGTTAGTAGGATCCTTACAGTTTCACACTGGAAAAAGAGCCCAGTGGATAGTGCTCTTGCCAAAACCTTCCTTACCCCTTGGAAAGGCAGACCAGACTCTCCAGATACCTCATGTGCTTTTCACAGCCAGGCAGGGCAGCTCCATACCTTGTCTCTAGGTAAGTTAGGTAAGTGTTCCATGGTTAATGGAAGGAGAATCCTGACTAGAAGACCTCTTAGATTTCAGGTCCCTCTTGTGAACCAGACTGTAGCTCCCCAGAAGCCCTAGAAGGCTTTTGCAGAATTTTTCCCAGCCCTTTCCCAACAGTGCAAAAGACAAAAGCACCGGGTCCACATCAGGTAACCCTAGAATGGTTTAGGGAAATATAATCCTCTAAATGCCTGAGAAGGAGCAAGCTCTGAGAAGGAGAAATCCGGAGTTAGGATGTAAGCAACTACTTGGGGATTTCAGTAGAAGGGTATACCTTTTACTTCCTGACAGTGCAGCTACATGAGGTTTGCCCCTGTGTGCCCAAAATCGACCCATATGCACAACCTGCCACTGGATGGAGAGTCGATCCTGTATCAGTACGAGGGTGAAATGGGTGTCAAAAAACAGCATTTCACCAGAACTAACACAATTCAAGAACCCCGTTTGTTTTAAATAAACATCCTGACAAGATGCAAGTGATACACCCTGTATAGCCAATCACAAGGTAAGAAAACTGCAGTACCTAAACTTGAAAAATAAAAAGCCTAGTCAAACATTTAAAAACTAAAGAATCCCAACTGACATGAGAAGTATTTACTTATTGCCAAACTATAAAGAGCCAACTTTTTCCATTTTTCCAAGCATTTAAGTATGTTTTCTGTACCTACGCTGGTGGAGAACACTTGAACACCTGAACACTTGCTGTCTAATAAAAATTCGCCTTCTTGATAACAAAGGAATGCGCTGTAGAAGAGCATGTTCTACTGAAGGAGAGAAACTTCAGCCCTTTAAAATACAATTTTCACACAAATTCTGAGCTGGAGATTCTTTATACAAGATCCCACCAGCAGCTACCCAGGGAAGACAGGTCACTTGTATCTATGAAGTCTTGGTAGCTGCTGTTCACACAGACTATTTTTTTCTGCAATTGCAGTTTCACAGCTTTGCCATCACTTATTTCTAAGCTGCACCTACTCAGCAGTTTCCTTTTCCTGTTTTTTGTTCAGATGTACTATTAATTCAAAAGTAAATCTACATATCAAAATATGTCCATGCATGTACTGTCACACCCTGGAACTGTACTCACACACAATAAAGAATTACAAAAGCCAAGTGACCTCTTCTTCCCAGCCTGATTCACAAGCAATACTCAGATCCAAAGGAATCCCAATTCTGGAGTGACTATTATTTTTCTGACTCTGCTGCCATCTGCACCTCCTCCCAGTTTCATTTTGTTCCATCTGCACAAGCGGCTGTTTTTCTGCGCATAACAACCAACTCCCTGCACTTTACCACAGTCTTAATACCAAGAACATTGAAAAAACAAAGATCAAACAAACAAACCCAAACCAAACAAACAAATAAAAAACCAAAAAGCCTCAGCAGCAGACCTTCAGAGTCCTCGCTGCGCTCCAGGATGGAGACTCAGTGAGCAAGTCCAGCCCAAGTGTTCCCTTACATCCAGACTGATGATACCACCGAGAGCATCACTTACCCCATTACCACCCTGAAAGAATCGATGGGTCAAGAGGCAGACCAGCTTTGTCTGGCTCACCATGACCAACCAGACACACCATTGCTTGGGAAAACTCTTTGGCCCTTCGTTATCATAACAGCTTTTTCAGTGAGCAGCCTTCCTTCTCCTGCCGTCTCAAACTCTTTGCTGAAGACGGCGTCTTTGCCTGCTGGAAACGCATCCCAGCTGTCAATTAGCCTCCTCATAGCTATTCTCTGCAGGGTCTGAGAGCACAAGCACAGAGCTCCGCTTCCTCTCTGGGAGCTACAAGCACAAAGTCCAGGGCCTGCTGGTGGTGCTTTGCACAGTCTGCCCGGCAGACACCGAGCTTGTGAGGAAATGGGGACACAGCCCTACAAGGGCTGCACCTCTCCCTCTCCTCCTCGTCCTCCTCCTCCTCCTCCCCGTGTCTGATTCTCGCCCCTTCCCTGACCGAGCGCTCCTCTGACAACCCAGAGCCAACTCCCAGACTCAAATAAGAGGCTCAAAGATTAAAGGAAAAGCCCATGTCCCCGCAGTACACGCCACCAGCAGGGACATTTCACACCCCTCCCCTGTCAGGTACCACACGGGAAAGCGAAGTTATTCCCCCACTACTCCCGTACCGTCTCCTGCAGCCGCCGGGGACGGGACAGGCCGGCGGCAAGGGCTGCACCCCGATCCGCTCTCCACGCCCCTCGCCCAAGCGCTCAGCTACACCCACAATGCCAAAGAAGCCACCAAAACGCCCTCCGGCCT
>VZTM01022388.1:102565-151087 GCA_013400555.1 Jacana jacana
GGGAGGCCGGGCCGAGGGGGCGGCCGGTGGTGCGGGGGGACGGGGCCTCTCCCGGTGGGACGGCGGCGGAGCCCCGCGCAGGTAGGTGCCGCGCCCGGGGTGAAAGGAGGCCTTCCCGAGCCTCAGGTGCTTCGGCTCTCCGGACGGTGATGTCCCCCTGATATCTGTGCTGGTTTGAGCCCGCCCTGCAGCCCCGACGGGGTTGCTGTCTTGACCTGGCGTCGCTTTTGAAGAGCGAGCAGCCGAGCAAGGAGCATGTACCCGTGTTCTGTGCCAGTCCTCACGTCTCTTAGAAATACTGCCTGTGGTGAGTTAGAAATACAGCTGTGGTACTGTCAGAGGTTAGAGAACTGAGACCTCCCCTACTTCCCCCGGGTTAAAAGGGGGGAAAAAAAGGCCATAGAAGTAATGGCTTTCATGCCAGAGCCACAGAATGACTGGATAGCAGGTTATCTGTCTCTGACGTTCATGATTCTCTGATGCTGCAGCAATCGTGTCATATAGCAGTAGTCAGCATTTATTTAATTGACAATGCTTTTGTGTTTATGCAGGGGATCCCAGTGTCTCCAAGGTGGTAGCTGATGAAACCACAGTCCATGATATCCCTACTGAGGTTAGCAGGCCGGTCACCAAGTGTTTCCACAGGCTGCAAGAAGAGGAAAGCACAACTTCCAAAACTGAGCCATGGCAAGCCAAGGTGATAAGGACTAAGAATCGACACCATGAGGCCACCTCAACCATTAAGGTCAATGGGAGGTGCAAGCAAGAATTGGATGAGGGTGTGGATCCCAGATCTGCAGCAGAAAAAGTTGAGATGGGGCATAAAGAGGCATATCCAGAAGACCTTGATCTGTTGTCACCCTCAACAGGGTCACATCGACTCAGTGCTCGATTGGTTGCCATGCCATGCAAGGTGCATGCTCTGGCCAGCCAGCTCCACAAGTGCCTGCAGGACTGTGGTGGCAGCACAGCTGGGCAGGAACCCCAGCAGCCCAGTCCCTCTGAAGAAGAGAGTGTAGAGACTTGCGAGAAAGAGAGCAAAGCTTCCAAAGACTCTAAACTGGCATCCCCAGAGCATAGGGAAAAGGGCCCACTGCAGGGACCTGAGGAGCAGGAGGAATACACAGAACTGGTGGAGAGTCATTCTGGCAGCCCATTCCCCCCACCAAAAGCTCTGTCCCAGAAAAAGATGATCAAGCGCAGGTACCGCTGTGGGGAGTGTGGCAAAGCCTTCCTGCAGCTCTGCCACCTCAAGAAGCACTGTTTTGTCCATGCTGGCCACAAGCCCTTCCTCTGCACAGAGTGTGGCAAGAGCTATAGTTCAGAGGAGAGCTTTAAGGCCCACCTGTTGGCCCACCGGGGTATGCGGCCTTTCCAGTGTACCCAGTGTGACAAGTCTTACTGCACCAAGCGAGACTTGCAGGAGCACCAGGTCCTGCACACTGGCCAGCGCCCCTTCTCCTGTGAGCAGTGCGGTAAGGCCTTTGCGCGCCGTCCCTCTCTCCGCATTCACAGGAAGATCCACCTGGCCACTGTGACCGGCCCAGCTGGCCCCAAGGGATGCCAGTGTGCCGTCTGTGGACGCCACCTGGCCAGCCCTGGCTCCTTGCGCAACCACATGCGCCTGCACACGGGGGAGCGCCCTTACGCCTGTCCTTACTGCAGCAAGGACTTCCGACAGCAGAGCAGCCTGCGCCAGCATCTCCGGCTGCACACAGGAGAGAAGCCCCACAAGTGCCGCTTCTGCGGTGACGCCTTCCCCAAGCTGCCAGAGCTGCGGCGACATCTCATCTCCCACACCGGAGAGGCCCACCTCTGCACTGTCTGCGGCAAAGCACTGCGGGACCCCCACACGCTGCGTGCCCACGAGCGCTTGCACACCGGCGAGCGCCCTTTCCACTGCGAGCAGTGCGGCAAGTCCTATACCCTGGCCACAAAGCTGCGGCGCCACCAGAAATCCCACCTGGCTGACAAGCCCTACAAATGTGAGCTCTGCGGCATGGGCTACACCCTTCCCCAGAGCCTTGCGCGCCATCTGCTCGCACACAAGGCGGAAAAGGGTCCCCAGGAGCTCACAGCGGCAGTGACCTCGCTTGCTGTGGACCTACCCCAGGCAGCAAGGAAAAGGCCTGAGAGGAAGGGCCACCTGGAGAAGGTTGTGGCAGAGCCCACCTTGCTCATGGTGGAGGTGCCAGGGCCAGCAAGTGAGGCTGAGCTGCTGATCACAGCCAGTGGTGCCTGCATGGCTACTTACCAGTCTCGAGGCAGCTCCCCAGATCCCCCAGATCCTGGGGCACAGGGGATGCCTGCTGGGCATCTGCCACTGGCAAAGGACATCATTGAAATCGCTGTCTGCGAGCATGAGGACAAGTGCGTTGTAGTGCAGGATGAGGGCTCACCAAGCAATGTGGTCATCATCCAGGAGGGGATGGGCTTTGGAGCTGTGGCAGAAATGGTGGAAGTTGAGACTGGGACGTGACTATCCCAGCCTGTCCTGGTTGATCTTCTGTATGTATTAAAATGGGATAAAACCCTAACAGAAACCTAGCTCTCTTGTCTCTCTTTGGCATCAAGGCCCTGTGGCTCAGCCCCAGGCAGAATTGGCAGTCTTGGAGGTAACTGCCTGTGTGGCCTGGGTCTTTTTGGAAGCTGTTTCTTGGAGGTATAAGCCTACACATGTTCATGCCGGGCTTGGTTCAGAGAAGGCTCTGGCTGTTGATGGGAATAACTTTTTGGAGAGGACACCCACCATGTTATTAATGAGCAGTGCTTCTGTTCTGCCTCTGTTCCACTGTCAGTGGGTGACAGCACACTGGGGGGAAAGCAGGAAAAGTCTCCAAAGCTTTGAACACCTTCCTTTCAAGTTTTCCTTCCTCTGATTAATTGTTGCTATTCAAGCACTTTCCTGGGCTTTTACTCTTAGAGCTCAGCGGCATTCTGATCATTTGAAAGTGATGTTGATGCCAGACTTTGCTGGGAAGCAGCATCCCAAGTGTTTACAAGGTGACTGTGTGGTGGGTTACTTTAAGAGTATTTGTCACATTTAGCAGAAGCAAAGTCCTGCCTTGAAGCTATGGCTGAGGTTTCCTTCTTCACTGTCAACCTCTTCTTGCTTGCTGTCACCTTCCTGGCCTTACAGTGAGTGGATGCTCTGTCTGAGGATGTGAAAGGATACCTTCCTGTCTCGCTGTGCAAATTGTGTTGTACAGTAGAGTTTTCGATGTCCCCAGCCGAGAGGCTCCTTACCTCTCCAGGTAAGGGACCAACACTTGGTCTCCGTATGCTTGGAAGATTCTGCCTGTCCCTCCATGTTCAATTTGGGTTCATTAATCAGGTTCTTTTTCTCACATTCCTGTTTCCCCTCTTCCACTTCTTTCCTGTTCCTGGCAGCTAAAAGACAGCAGCACCACAGCTAAAGCTCAGTAGTTCCGCTGCTCCATCTTTAGTGCTTGTTTGCTGACTGAGGTGTGTTGAAGGAAGCCGGTCCCGTTTCAGGAAGGAAGTGCAGAGTTCACAATGCCAGGTGTATGTGGCCTTATAGCAAGAGCCCAAAAACCCCAGTCCACGCAGAGGTCTTTCAGACTTGCTCCCCTTGCACTCCCTTTTCATGGGTTATACAGACATTGCTTTCATTTGCCACATCCTCAACCAAGCTGTTCCCGGACTTGACCTTGCCCCTCTCTAACATCTGTTTCCCCAAAAAAAGTTTTGTCTACGGGCCTAAATTCTTTGGGCACTGTGCCCACCGCACAAGAGCGGGGTAGAGTGTCACCAGGGAATCCTCTGTAGCACAGTTCCCTTTTGAGGTGCTATGAATGCAGTAATGGTGACAATCTGAAAAGCTGTTCTCTGTAGTTTCTGCATTCAACTTTTTCCATGAACTTTTACCACCGGTTTGTAGACAAGGTGCTAGAGTCAGATCAGTGACATTTTGATGTGAAGTGAGGTTGGAAGGTGAATTCAGGTAATAAACCCTTGGGTGTCCTTATTTTTAGCTATTTTCTTCAAAGTCAGGAGGCAGATGAGCTTGGTCCTTGCCCTGGGTGCTTGGAGAGGGACTAGCAGAAGCACAGGCATGGGAGGGGAATGTGAAGCCACGGTGCTTCCTGCTGTGCTCCCTTTGGTGCCCGTCCTAACTCCTGCAGTTTTCAAATATTGACACAGCTGCAGAGTGTTCTCGCTGGAGCTGGGCGTGTGTGCTGTGTTTGAAGCATGTGCTCTCTGTCACAGCAGAAGCGGGAGAGAAGGGAGAGCAATCTCGGGGAAGGGGAGAATCCAGGCCCCTGTTGCTTAATCTGCTACTCTGTAACTACTTTCTTTATTCTGAGGGAACAGGACAGAAAACATGGGAATAATAATGGATTAGGAGGTCCTCACAGAACCATTACTCACTTAACAGTTGATCTGAGCAGGCAGAGGCACATCTGTGCTGTGCTGCACGTATCACTTGGCTCCAGGATAAATTTAGCTGGCTAATCATGACTGAGGAGCCCATAGGTGGCTCCCACTGGGCACGTGGTGATGATGACACTGCCCTGTCTTTATCTTAGAAGCAGTGTGTTCTTATGCAAACAACCTTTTGCTCGGCAGCAAAATGATGAGAAAGTTGTTTACCCCTAAGAAAACCCTATAAAAGCCCCAAATGCCATGATGCTGGTGAATGTCAACATGGGTGGGGGCTGTGCAGCACACCAGGGCCTGCCTAGATAGCTGTACAATGCCATACAACGTGGTGTTTGCAGCCTCTGAAGGGGTGTAGGATTACCTAATGCTATACCCTTTCTTATGTTACATCCAGTAAACAGTATTTTAATTAGCACATTATAGTCTTCAAGTGCCTTTCTTATTGGCTTCCCTGACAAACACTTGTTCCAGTGCGTTAGATTCAGTGTAATTGGCAGGATCCTGGTGAAGGGCACCTTACTGCAAGAAGGATAGCAAGGAAAAGGATGAGTGCCTGCCTGGTCCCATAGGGTGGTGCAGGGAACATGCTGTATCCTGCATTATAATGCTGATCATCATCATGCTTCAAGGCAGCAGACACAGGGATCACCTGGTGAATGGAGATGTTGTGCACCTGTGGTCCTTACAACATCAGGGACCAAGCACGTAGGTCTCCTGGCTGGTGGAGCTCCACCATACTGGCAGGCATTCACCAGGGCTTTGAGGTGCTGCTGCAAGGCTCCAGGGTGACAAGGGCACAGGTCCGTTGGATGGTTGGGCTCCTTCATGCTGGCAGGGCCTCACCAGGTACCAGGCATCCATGTAAACTTGAGTGTTACACTTAAACCTGATACCACAGCCAGGGTTCAACCCTTGGCCAAGATGTGAACTGGCTTAAACATGACCAAAGGGGGAAAGACATCAAAACTCCCACCTGTGTTGAAAGCCATAACTCTGAAAGGATGAAAGTATGAATCCTAACTCTCTTACCCTAAAAAAAGAAAATGGCATCTGTTACTCATGGGTGGGTGAAGGCAGAAAGAAAATGAAACGGTCAAAAGTTGCTTACAGGAATGGTGAACAGATGGAAGAGCTAAACGTTTGAGAGGTGGAAGTCAAAGGCCCTGGAGAGGTGACAGCAGATGCACGCTGTCCTGCAGCACAGGCTAACCACAAGAATGGGAGAAGCAGAGGAGCCCTTGAAGCACAAGCACATAGCACAACAACAAAAGGCTATAACGTGAAGAGCCAGCACCTTCAATTACTGGCAGTGTTGTAAGATACCAGAAAGGGCTGGAAAATATCCCAGGATGTAGTGAAAATCTCTTAAATATAAAGAAAATGGGTGTAAAGAAATAGTTGAGACGTAGGCGATGGAGGTAACCTCGAGCTGTCTCAGGGTGAACAGTTCCAGCAGTTACAGTTACCAGCCCAATGGCTCTGGTAGGTGCGTCTGTCCTGTGTCACAGAGGGAAAGAAGACCGGCAACTGGAAAGGAAGCAGCCAGATGTTGTGACAGAATGGTTGGTTTCAGTAAGGTGGTTTTTTAAGCAAATGGTTAAGTAACAGAATGAATGCAGGATCCAGAACAGAGGAATGTTAAAAGAAGGTGGCAGGGATAAGTATTAGAGGATATTCACACCTGCCTTGTAACCAAGCCTGACTGCTGTTGCTTAAAGTTAACCCTATATGATGCACACACTACCAGAGATGCGAACACTTTTCCTTTAAAGGAAAGATAAGAAGGTGGTAAAACTGTGTGCGTAAGAATGTTGACTTAAGCTGCAGTGTAAAGGCTGCCTGGTTATTATAAAGACAAGGCAGAGAGGGATACAGGAATGGAAGAAAAGGGGGAAAAAAGTGCAGCTTGAGAATATTGGAAGCTCTTATAAAGTGAAATACTCTGGTGAGCCACGTAACAAGTTGACATGAGAAGGCGCAGACCAGTGCTGCACGTATCACTTGGCCAGATAAACTGACCCAGCTAAACCTAACTGGGGATCCTCAGGTTGCTCCCACTTGGCACCTGGTGATGATGCCACCACCATTTCCTTGTCTTTATCTTAGAGTGAAGCAGCATATTCTTCTGTGGACATCATAGAATCATAGAATCATTTTGGTTGGAAGAGACCCTTGGGATCAAGTCCAACCGTTAGCCCTACTCTACAAAGTTCTCCCAGGCACCATATCCCTCAACACATCTAATCTACTCTTAAACACAGTCCTTTTGATTTACAGCAGAAATGCCAGAGTTGTTTACTTTTGAAAAAATCCTATAAACCCCCTGAAGACTACAATGCTAGTGAACCTCTGCACAAACACTATGGGTGCAGCATGGCATGGGGTGATGCTGTACTACTTGGTGTTCCCAGCATCTGAAAGGATGTAAGATTATCTAATGCTATTCCCATTTGCCTTCTCCTGTTATCCCCAACAAATAGTATTTTAATCAATACCTTACAGAGCCTGGGTGCCTTTCATTTTGGGATCCATAGTGAAGACTTGCACAGGGGCATTACACCTCCATAAAACACAGCAACATCTGTCTTTCTCATCATGGTAAGTGGGAGGTGAGGGGAGCATCTACATCTTCAGTGATATTTCTTCCCTGCTTTCACATCCATACAGGCTTGCTCAATTACACCTAGTGAAAGCAGCCCTGAGGTCACTTGTTCTACCTGCAATGTGAGACCAAAAGCAATTTATCACATAGAGAGCAAAGAAACTGTCCTTGCTGCTGTTCTCTTCCATCTGTCAGCTGAGCAAGGCCCTCTGCTTGCCATCTGGGCTTGCCATACATGTCTATGTCTCCTCCCATGGCTAGGAGGAGCAGTGGTGGTTGGCTGCTGCGTGGGACAGCAGTGGCTCTGATTTCACTGCTCTTCCAAAACTTGTTTGTGCCCTGACGGCTCCTTTCTCACCCTGCCTGCACACTCCTCCCACACACTGTTTCTCCCTGCTAAGTGCACAGGGTGTTTCTAGGGTCCTGCCTAATCCTGGGCACACACACTTCTCCACCCAGGTCATCTCCACTCGGGTCACTCCAGCCAGACATAAAGGTTTCTCTCTAAAATCCAGGGGGGTGTGTGGGTGAGAAGGGGATGAGGAAGGGAGCCTGTGCAACTGCTCTTTGTACCGCTGGCCACAGAGTCATTCTTCAGCCACCCTAATGCTAATATTTGCACTCCTTCTATGGAGATAAACATTACAGATGTATCTGCTGCACGGAGGCACAGCACAAACCATGCTTCCCGCTGGCAGCAAGACCTTTTGTGCTATGTGGTGGTTCCTGAGACTACCCCCACCCTGCCCTGCTTTCTGCTCGTTTCTCTCTCACTGTGCCAACCTTCTGCTTGCTGTAGATACATTAAAGCTTGCCCAACTCTGGTAGCCCAGTTCTTGACTTATTAGCTGGTGTCATAATATCCAAACTATTTTCACCTTCCTGTTCCTGGAAGTCCTTGTTTTCCTGGCTGTTTTGGGGTGTGCTAGCTCCTTGCTTGTCAGAGCTTCTCCTTCCTTTTGGTTGTACCACTGAACACGAACATATGAACATGAACAATGAACATATGGCTGAACCATATGTTCCACTGGTGTGGGAATAAAAAGGGTAGCACAAACTTCATGCTGCTTCACCTTCCTCCACTCCACTGGAAACTAATGCAGTGGGAAGTATGCACCGCCAGTGGCATTGTTGACCAAACTGGGAGAACCATTTAAATTCCACATGGGCTGAACTTGCATATAATTCTGGGGAGAAAAGACAACTGGACTTTATGGGGAAAAAGCAATAAGGGCTTGGAGCTCAAAAGAGCCCTTGGACTGGTAAGTCTTTCTGCATGCAAGGCTACTGGAGTACAGCCTACAAGAAGAGTCAGTGGCCAAGAGTGATCATGCCAAGAGCTGCACAGGAATGAGGTGGCACTGAGGGAAAAAGGAGTGAGCTGCTCTAGCTGAGGGTGGCTGTAAACTGGCAGAGACCTCTGTGTGGCAGCCTAAGTTCTCTCTGTGTCCTGGGACAAACCAGTCCTCTCACTCCTCATGCCATCTTCCCTGTTATGAAATTGGATGCTAATTTTAGTCCTGTGGAGATCCAGAGACATTTTGCTTTGTTTCCAGCAAATAAGAAAATATAGATGCCTGAAGGGGAGGGAGAGATGCCAAGAGAGGAGGGATAAGAGGAGCTTCAGTCCCACTGTCCTTGACACACCATGACCTCTGGAGTCCTGTTTCTTCATTCTGGTTCAATATTAACCCAGTGGGGCTGTGACTCTGCTTATTCTGTTCCCTTTGCATTTCCCCTGCAGCCAGGGCTGTACAGCATGGGGCACAACAAAACCAGTGTACTGAGGGGCCTGCTCCTTTCCAGCCTTCTGAACCTCACACTGAGCCATGCCGAAGGTAAGAATCAATAGCAGAGGGAGAAGGACGGCATCAGTGGGTGACAGGAGGAAGAAAGATGGGGTTATTTTTTCCAGGGGCAAAGCCACTGGCAGCTTGTCTTAGTAAGGCAGAAGGAGCTTCTAAAAGCTTGAAGTTGGGAGTGAAAGGGTGCTGAGTGGTGTGAACATAGGGCTTTCCTGCACTGGAGGATGCAGCAGCATTCAGCAACTGGTGACAACAGCCCAGTGGATTCTGTGGGTCACCTGGGAGATGGTGGGGAAGGGGAAGGTTGTTCAGTAGAAGACCATGTGTAACACAATTGTGAGCTTTTTTGGGTTCCAGTTCCTCAGCTGACCTGGGTGGCTACAATTCTCCATTGCCTCCCCAGCTGTCCCTTATCTAAATTTTAGGTCACACGCCGTATGCCACCTTCCAGCTCACTGCTTCTTTTCTTTGTCAGAGCCTCTAATTCATCTATCTCTTCTTAATATGAGGTTAGGTCCTCTCTTACCCACTGCTATGTGGACAAAGACCTGTCTACAGGTCTTACATCAGGGTCTCTGAGCATGGCAATGGAGCCAAGCTGTGCCTATTGCAGTGGTCTGAGGTTGGCAAGACAGAAATGCAGTGGCTGGCAGGGAACAGTGGCAGGCTCCAAGCAAACAAACCTCTACCTAATTGCAAATGAGCAGAGCAATTCTGCCAAGGAGAGCAGAGGATTCCTGTCTCTTCTGTTACATAAGTGATGGGAGCCCCCATGGATGAATTATGGAACCTGCTCTGCTCATCAGATGTAGGCTCGACAGAGCTTCTCCTCTCTTTATGGTGCCCTGGGGGAGGCTGGGCTGTGGGATCATCACACAGCTGCCTGTGATTTTTGGAAACTGCCAGGGGAGACAAAGGGGCCCTCCCACTGCGAGCAGCCCTTTGACTGGCACTATTCTGACCCGGTAGTTTTCCTGGAAAAGGGGCAGGCACTGTCACTGCTCAAGCGCCCACGACGTGCCAACAAGGGATTTCTGGAAGAGATGCTTAAGGGAAACCTGGAGCGAGAGTGCCTGGAGGAGACATGCAGTTACGAGGAGGCTTTTGAAGCCCTTGAATCAACCTCTCAGACGGTACGTATGGATGTTCCCAGGAATCACCCCTGCAGTGGAAAGACCAGCAAGTTACACATGCAGCCAGGGGTTGGGGTGGTAAGGCTCATTTCTGTGAACCAAAGATGAGGCTGATGCACGTTGCACCCCAGGGAGAGCTCAGGCTTTCTTGGGGCGTTTCCCTCCTGCAGCCACTCCAGGGAATACAGCTCAAAGCTCAGTTTTTTTCCCTGCCTCTCTGTTTTAAGCATGAATTGCAAAAAGGAGACTCTTATTCTCAGTCCTGACTTTCACTAGCTCAACATGGTATCACACCTGTGGAACTGCCAGTCCCAGACACCCACAGAGCAACAAACATTGAGTGCAGGGACCTCAAGCTCCTTTGAGCAAGCTTTTTGTCCATCCCCTCCTCCAGCTTCCACACGCACTCACTCTGCTCAGTTTGGTCTGCATCCTTTTGGGATTTGCTCCTATCCACGCTGAATTCCACACCCAAGAATACTACAGTAAACAGATGGACAGCTAGAAGTCTAAGCCAAGCAAGATACCACCTCTATATTTCTAAAGCCATTACCCCCAGGCTACACAGCAGAGATGTAGATCCAAATGGCTGAGCCACACCTACATATGGCCTGTGACCGTAAAAGTTCTGGATTCAACTCCATGGGCTTCTGCCCTGCAGCACAAGCTCTGCTTCCTCTGCAGGTTGATGAAGGCTGTAAGCACTTTTGGTTGTTTTGGAAACAACAGTACTCTCTTGAGTCTTGAGTGTGTTAAGTGGGAATGTGGTTTTATACCAGACGTTTTGCTTTGCTAAGACTCCACAGTAATTGGTAGCGACAGAGATCAGTTTGTTCCGGCCATTGTGATGGGCCATTCTCCTACTGGTTTGAGTCACAGCAGCTAAGGAAAGGCTGATGTTCTTTGTCTCTGCTCGTAAACATGTAATTTTTTTTTTTTACAGGAGATATTTTGGTCAAAATATCAAGGTAAGCTGCTTGGAGTCCTGCAGGTGCTCTGCTATTCCTTAGGATGCGCTGTCCCAGCATGGAGATATTGCTCCCTACCCTCCCTACAAGGCTGCACTTGTATTTTGTCCCTTGGTGATAAACTAGTTCAAACTATGATGCCCATTTGGATTCATTTCATACAATGTGCTTTTCTTCTTGTTTCGCTAGTATGTCAGGGCCTGAGAGAGTCCAGGACAGTTCTGGATGCTTGTTTAGAAGGTAAGAAATTAATGTTCACCTCAATCTCCCAGATACAGCGAGTGCCAAGAACTTACTTGCTTTCTGAAGAGTTTGTAAGGAAAAAAACACTCTAAAGGTGGTGAAGCCATCTGATTAAAGAAAAATAGCACATGGGAGCTTGAAATTCCTTTCTTCGTTATTTCCCCACTACCTATGGCATAAATATCCTTCTTGTGACACAGCCAGGTGTCCCCTGAGCCCAGCATCTCCAAAGGGCTTGACCTGTACCTACAGCTAAAGCCACGCAGGGAGCCTTAGGGCAAGTTCCCTCAGCTTAAGCTGTGTGCTCTTCCAGCCCTGTGAGGAGAATGCCTGTGTGGGCTCATACACACAGCAAAAGTTACAGGGAGTTGTGGGATGGTATCTCTGACCTTGAAAAGTGCAACATCCATTTCCCCTGGCCACGGCTTACACCATATTGGGATTTTGACAGGTAACTGCTCTCTTGGGCTGGGCCAGAACTATCGGGGGACAATTAGCCACACAAAATCAGGGATTGAATGTCAAGTGTGGACAAGCAAATATCCACATATACCTAAGTAAGTTCATCTCCCACCCACCCTTATGAGGTTTTCCATTATGTCTTTCCTTCCTTTCTTTCTAACCTAACCATCTTTTTCTCCCAGATTTAATGCCACCATTTATCCCAACCTCATGGAAAACTACTGCAGGAACCCAGACAACAACCCAGAAGGGCCATGGTGCTACACCCGAGACCCAACAGTGGAACGGGAGGAGTGTCCCATCCCAGTGTGTGGTAAGCCCCAGCACTACATCCCAGCAAGCTCTTCACTGGCTGGGAACACTGTACTGAGACCCATACTAAACATGTCAAGGAGGGAGGGACCGTGCACACACAGACGTCAGTTGGAGCGGAGGAGGAAATGTCCTTGAGTTCCCCAAACATCTACCTTAGCTAAATTCCTTCGAGGTGCTGTTTTCTCTAGGCTACACTGATCTCCATCCAGATTTAGAAGGGTGCAGTTTAATACCGACAGTCTCATGAAAAGCAAAGAGCAAAGATGCCTTTCTCTCATCATTGCACTTGACAGGATGGAGAACCACCCCCCTGCACTTATAACTTTCCACTTCTCCATAGCACAGAGCTGTATCCCCTGGAGTTTGGCCTCCATCTCAGAAGAACTGGTAGAAATTGGAGAACCTTATCACAGCAGAAGTTTCTCTTCCAAAAGCAGAGACTAGAGATAATGACTCTTACAAACTAAAGTTGGAGGGTTCAGCAACCACCTTGACCGAGGGGTGTTTCTCAAGTTTTCAAAAGCATTAATATTGTTCTGGTTTGCAATACAGCAAACTGGAGATGGCTATTGCTCTGCTGTTCCACCTCTGTTCATCAGTTTCTGACCGGTGGTCCCCTCTTAGGCTTACTCATGCATAGATATGACAGGGCTAGAAAGGCCTTGCTGTTGGGCACAGTTCCTTTGCAGTCATGTGGACCTGAGTCAATCTCACACAGAAGCAACCTCACTGGTTAAGGTGAACACTACTTGCTCAGTGGCTGTTGGGCCCCAGCTCACTCCCTCAGGAAAGGCTGCTCAAAGCTTGCAAGAAAAAGTGTGGAAAGTCTAGCAGGAATTTTTCTCTTCTCATTAGACATAGAAACATTGGCAAAAGTTCAATTTGCTCTTTTACTACCATATCATGGGAAAAGGCTCCCCCAGATATGGTTATTACACATTTTAGAGAAAGGCAGCAGAGGCTTTAACACAGCAGCATAGTGATACCCGAGGCACACCCAGCCCTTGAGCTCATTCTCAAAGATACCCCAGAAAGGAACACAATACTGTCCCCTCCAGCCAAGTGGTCAAGAGAAGCATGATGAGTATTGCCAGTCTCACCTCACCTGCTATAAAGAACCACCTCTGACACCGCTTTATTGTAAAAAGCCACCAAATGCATGGGGGCATAGTGGAAGCTCCTCGAACATAGGAGGGTGTCCCGTGAAATTCTGAGCTTTAGAAAAGAGGCTCCAGTGCTATTTGCTAACAGTACTTCTGAGTGCAAAGCTATGGCTTACATCACAGCTGTCTTTCCAGGTGAAGACAGGACAACAGTTGAATTTACTCCGCGAGTCACACCACAAGCCCCAGTGGAGACTTGTGAGCAAGGGAAAGGCATGTTTTACACTGGGACCCTCTCAGTCACTGTGTCTGGAGCCAAGTGCCTGCCATGGAACTCTGAGAAAGCAAAAGAAGTGCTCAACAGAAAACACCTCAACCCAGAGGTGGAGCTACTGGAAAATTACTGTCGGAATCCTGACGGAGATGATGAGGGTGTCTGGTGTGTCACAGAAGAACTACCCAACTTTGAATACTGTGACCTGCGCTACTGCGGTGAGAGGCCTACATTGGTTTGGGTAGGCACACTTGTGAGGCAGTGGCAAACCAAAACAGCATGTGCGAGTAGGGTGACGGGCCTGGTCTGGGAGGCGTAGGCAAGGAAGGATGTGCACCATGTACGTGGAAGTCCTGCTTGCCCAAACAGCACATGTACTAAACTGCCATACATGTATAGAGCTGTTACATCTCTCCAGTGCTCTCTTCTCCTGGAAAACTCACAATGATGGACAAGGAGCATTAAAAAGTACCAGTTTTAAAACACTACTCCAGCAGACCCGCCGTGTATGGAAAGGAACATCTACATTGCTGATAATTATGGAAACTGCAGCTAAGCCTTTTACCACATTTGCCTTTCTGTCTCTCTCAGACAGCTCGCTACTGGATGAGTATGAATGGGCAGAGGGAATATCGGGACGTACTACCCTTCCTCAAGAGTTCAAAACCTTCTTTGATGACAAAACTTTTGGTGCAGGCGAAGCAGGTGAGCAACAACTCTAGATACATCATCACACTTTGTAGAAAGGCTGCAGTTTCTTCCCACAGGGCTCACTGTTCCTCAGAAAAAACAGCTTGCCAAACGATGGGAGGCAAAAAGCAGGGAGAAGTATTAAAATCCCCTCAGAAGTCAATCTCCAATTATGATTGTGGAGCTAGTACGCACTTCCTTCCTAGGATCTTCCAGCCTAGCGTGCTGACCGCAGACGTGTCTCTTCCGTGAGTCAGGTAGAGTAACAAAGCCAGATTGCCTGTTTTTTCAGACTGTGGCACTCGTCCTTTGTTTGAGAAGAAAAAGGTAACAGACAAAAGTGAGAAGGAGCTGCTGGAGTCCTACATGGGAGGCAGAGTTGTGCATGGGGATGATGCAGAAATTGGCAGTTCTCCCTGGTGAGTGTTTCATTTGCATAGTCCTTCATGGGGAATTGTCTCCCTTCTCCTCAGTTCACACATGGGGAAGTAACAGGGCTACCCCATCTCGGGCAGCATGCGGGCACCATGGCTTCCAGTTAAAGCTTCTCCAAGTAGTCAACAGGGGAATACTAAAATAGCTGGAAAGAGAAACACTCCTCTTCAGCCAAGTACACAACTGTCTGGTAAAGCAAGAGTCTTTGTCTCTTCCTCTTTCCAGCTTTGCTGGAGCAGAGAGGATGAGAAACCACTGCAGGTGAAGGTAACAGGGTAAATGGACTACTACACAGAGCATGCGTGCCCAGGAAGACTTTTGCAAGCCACCTGTGTAGTTGTCTTTGTATAGCACAATGCTTCTCCCTTCTTCCTGCATGACACCAGGACACATTCAGCCAACCACAGCTTTAGTCCTGCTAAGTCTTCCTCCCCTCTCCTCTTTCAGGCAGGTGATGCTCTACAAAAAGAGTCCTCAAGAGCTGCTCTGTGGTGCCAGCCTCATCAGTGACAGATGGGTCTTGACTGCTGCTCATTGTCTTTACTATCCACCCTGGGACAAGAACCTAACTACAAATGATGTCCTGGTGCGGATTGGCAAGCACGTAAGGGCAAAGTAAGAGCCTGGACAAAGCGACAGTAAAATGACTTTGCCCTTAGTGTAATGAAATACAATGAGGCTAGGCTATCACCCAGTATCCACGGCCACCCGCCTCTCAATAATGGGATCTACTGGGGCTGTCAAATTGCTGCTTTTACCAATTCTAAAGGTTAAAGTGAAAGGAAGAACAGAAATATGGAAAGTCTAAAGCCCCCCCCAGTATAAGACAGTAATGTCTCAGAGGGTAACAAAGGACTTGAGAGTATCAGGAACCCCAGAACTCTCAGTTGCTACTGCACAGTGAGTTCTTTCCTTCATTATTATTTCAGATATGAAAAGAATAAAGAGAAGATTGCTCTGCTGGATAAAATCATCATCCATCCCAAGTACAACTGGAAAGAGAACATGGACCGAGACATTGCACTCATGCACTTGAAGAGACCCATCATCTTCAGTGACTACATCCATCCTGTCTGCCTGCCTACCAAAGAGATTGTGCAGAGGTGAGCAGACTGTCCCACAGCCCTAAAAATACAAGTTAACAAAAAACACCTCCAAAAAAACCCAGCCTTGCCTTACTTGGGCTACTTGCAGCCACGGAGCCAGGCAGGAGAAAGCTGTTAGGATACATTTGATTACACTCACACTTCCTTCCGCAGGTTGATGCTGGCAGGTTTCAAAGGACGTGTAACTGGTTGGGGAAACTTAAAGGAAACATGGGCCACTAACCCAAGCAACCTCCCCACAGTTCTGCAACAGCTCAACGTGCCAATTGTAGATCAGGATATCTGCAAGGCATCCACCAAAGTTAAAGTCACTGACAACATGTTCTGTGCAGGTAAGCAGTACTGGGGACACATGCCAAACTTGCCACCGAAGACAAGGGCTCTGAGCTCCCAGTGGGTCTCACACAGCAAGGCTACTTTTTACCTTTTGGAACCTATTCATACTTTCACCTACAACTTCTGTGGGAACACAGATTAGTTTGGCACATAATTTTTAGACAGTAAACTTAATAGAACATGAGGAACTAAGAGGTACACACCTATACTTGTAGCTTAAGAAATAATAATTCTCTGTATCATGTGCTGTTTTAGGGACCCTTAAAAGCTGATATTTCTCTTCTAATCTGAGGAGCATTTATCTCTCCTAATGTAGAAGACATTCTGTACCTCTAATAATCCCTGTTGTACTTTCCAAAAATCTCTCTCAACGGGCATAGTGCCAAAAGAGAACAGAAGTGACCACAGAATTCAACACACCAAGAGACTATGGATTGATGTACCAGTTTAACACTTCCTGCTGTATTCTTATTTTATGCAGACTTTATCAGTTCCTAAAAGCAAATCTCCAAGGACTTTTGACTGAATCTGTGCTATCAGCATCTAATTACGTATGCAATTGCTTGAGCTAGGATGGAAACCAACTTCATGAGTACACAGACAACACGGCATTCTTAGTTTCTTTTTCTAGACAGTCTTGAAAAATAGCCAAGATGCAGACATATAGCAGAAGAGGGGAGAGACAGATGACAGGAAAATTCAAAGATACTGTCTAGTTTGTCAGGAATTAAAGCAAAACCCCTTTGCTCTTCATAGTGAGAATGTAAGAAGACAGAGAGTCAATTGGGGCAAAGAGCAGAGCCTGCAGAATGACAGGAAGGTGAAAGTGAGGACAGCAATGCATCTCTATAGTAAATTGAATGAAGGAATGGGGTACGTGGAATATTACAAGCCAACAAGTTTTTAAGACAGCAGAAAGGCACAGTAGCTCAAGCTATAGCTGTGAACACAGCAGCAGCTGACACCAACAGTGATTCTGATGAAAAGACAGGGGTGAGGGCACAGACAGTGGAACAGCATGTTGCAAAGACAGAAGCAAAGTTAGTGTGTTTTCCATATAACATAAAAGACAAAGCAGTTTTTCTAAATTCAAGCCCAATAGTTTGCAGAAGCAGTAAGTAAATCTCATGAGTCTCAAAGCTTAACACAAGTTCAAGAAGAGATGGCCAACACCAGCCACTCCCTCTTCAGTAAAACGTCCAACTTTCTTCTTGCCTACAGGTTACAGTCCTGAAGACTCAAAGAGAGGAGATGCTTGTGAGGGAGACAGTGGAGGACCTTTTGTAATGAAGGTACATTCAACACGTTCTAGCTCATAAACTGTATGGAACTAGGTTTGTGCTATGCTGAACTTTCATAACAGTCTGAAAACCAGCAGCAGAGATGGCAACTGCTGAGAGGCTGAAGCAAACCTATCTCACGCCCAAGCTAAGCAACAGAGATGAATATTCATCCAGCCCCATTCCTGTACTGAGCACATGGAGATCAGCTGCAGAACGTGTGTGAGGCCATTCTCACTTTAAGGTTTAACAGTAGAAAAAAACCCACACAATTCCAACAAGCTACATTATCTAGTAGATGCCAGTCTGAATTCCAAAGGGTGCATAAAAAGCTTACATCTGAAAGCTTCTTGTGCTAATCCCATTCTTCTTTGCTTTAGAACCCGGACGACAACCGCTGGTATCAAGTGGGAATAGTTTCCTGGGGAGAAGGCTGTGACCGAGATGGCAAATATGGATTTTATACCCACGTGTTCCGCCTGAAAAAGTGGATGAAAAAAGCCATTGAAAAAGAAGGGCAATAGAGGAAGCATTTACACTGCTTGCTCTCAGTTTTGCTACATTGCTCCACGTCTTAAGAACATAAGCATAGCAGATCCTGAAGTAAAAGCTATATCCTTACAACTCAACAAAAGGAAAGTGTTCTCCCTTGAAAATAAAAGTTTTCGAACTCATCTTCCTCTGTTTGTTCATGCTGAGGTCAGCTGCACCTGAATCTAAGCTATCACAGTAGCCAGGGGTACCAACAGAACGGCACTAGTTTTACTCATTACCTGCTTCAAACAATTTTTCCTCCCTTCTATCAGCTATAATCAATGGATCTTGGATCTCAGATGATGACTTTGTTAGTTACAGTAAGAATGCCTGTGCCCCCAGGGACTATCTATTTCCCCCTTCAAATCAACTGATTTTCTATTCCAGAACTTGAGCCAAGAATGTACTGGAAGGAACCGGCGTTACACAAAACACCAACGCCAAAAGTAAACCAACTATGACCTGTTTTCCTGTTAAGACAGACACTGGTTTCAGTGACAACAAATACCAGCACCACCGTTTACAAGGTGTTGGGAGTGAGAAGTTCCAGACGCCAGCTGTACACAGTTCATCCTACGGAGGAATGTGGGCTTGAATACACAAAGTAGCACTTCCATTACTGTATGGCAGTAACTTTCTACATCAGAGATCATGCTGGGTCCTCAAAGTGCATTTTCCAGCTGCATGGCAAGATTCAGAAGGAAGCAATTCATGCACAGTCATTGTCAAAGGGGCTCCAATGGAAGCACCCTCCACTATACCTGTGTTGTCATCTTATAAAATCTGCTGAGGGATCACTACTAGAAGAAGCTTCAGTTCTTTTATGAACTCTTTAGAGAAAGTTGTGGACCACCAAGGAGCCAGCAGTAAGCACACATTCTTGACTAACCAATTTGTGCAGCCCAATTTTCTCTTAAAGTAATCATGAGATTGTTCCCTCTGACACCATATTCCCAAATTCCTCACAGTGCCACCAAATCACACAGGCAGCAGTGGAACGTTGTTGTGCTCCATTCAGAGTATTCAGAAGTAGAGTTACTGTGTTGAAAAAGTCACAGTAGAGGTAACTACCTGAAATTAGTTGGATACAAACAAACTTACTGATCTGTTACTATCTGGCCATCCTTGAAGACGGCTCCTTTGGGAACCAACTTGAGGACAGCCCATTTTGATTGCCCAAAGCAAGCATAAAAACAACACCTCAAAGAGATCTGAAGAAAGAAACCTCAGGAGCTCAAGTTCCACAACTGTTTAAAGTAATTGATAACCACAGGCACTGGACACCAAAAGCGTTTAACCCTTTTAAATGTTTTAATTTTTAGCCTCAGCCTTTCCCTGCTGTGAGAAATTGCATCTCTAAGAGGGTAACCAGGGTCATACAGTTTCTGGAGTCAACGCTAATACTGACTTGTTACAAATAATACAGAGGAATATTTTTTAAAATTCAGTTTAATGTTATTTAAATATTGTCTGGGCTAAAGATTAGGCTTTATTAATTTATATGCACAAGTTTTAGTTCAGAACTCCCAGGATATTGAGTCCAACCAAACACTACAGAGACACAGGGCAAAAACTCGTTCATAGTAAGCAACTAGATCTTCTGTTACTCCATTACTCCCGTACTTCACTTCCAATTCGGCTTCACATTTAAAGTAGTTGTATGCAGGTTTGCAGGCATTGCTGTTCTAACATCCTGAGCTCATTAACAAATAGCTTTTCAGAACATCTGCTGAACATGGTAAGGGAACACGTGGATTAATGGAATTGCCAATAAGTTTCAAAAAGCAGCCAGTAATCGAGAGGTAGTGGCAGTAAGTCTAGTTCCACTCAACGCAAACTGCTCACACACAGCCCCAGTTTAAGTGTGTAAAACCTCAGCACTTACCAATAAAGGTGAAACTTCCACCTGTCCCACAAGAAAGAGCATGCCCGCTTCAGGTTAGGAGAGACTGCGGCTACAAAAGCGAGGTGGTGGAACAAGACATCTCATCATGTCAATTAACACAGGATGGAGAACGCCCGGGAGTCACCCGCTGTCACAGTGTACAGACGCTCCATAAGCACCAAGCAACATTATGTCAACTGCCACCCCAGCCAGGGCTCCTGTAAAGGGAAGATTTCAGCCATTTGTGGAAGCTCTGGCAGAGATCTGATGTACAAGTACTAATTTAAAACCACATTTTTACTGTAATCAGGCAAGATAGTTTCAGTAACAGCCCTAATGCAGAGACTGCTGGTCCACAGACAACAAAAGCAGCAGTTACATTGAACAGATTAAAATCCAGAGCAGAAGTGTGCTATTTTAAGCCTGCCTGTCCAACTTTTCAATAACTCTGTTGGTCATATGAGGTCAATGGTTTCAAACCACCTCACAACCACCACTCACATGGAAGTGCAGTAGTAAGGTGAACACACATCACCTCCCCAGAGATAAAAAAGGCTAGAAAGGCCACACAGTACCCATCCTAATCTTCATACTTGCAGCTTCTGGAAAAGGCTGATCAAAAGACACTCTTGCAAAAAAAGCAGCGGCTACAGCCTTCTCCGACTAGCTCTACCAGGCATCTCCGTTACGCACAACAGTGGAGTTGGCCAACATCAGTTGTTTAAAAGCAAAAGTCCACTGCCCTTGAAAACTGCACGAGGAAGGCCGCTTAACCAAATGAGTTCAGGACAGTGAGTCTGCTGACTGTACGTCACTGCTAATCACCTCCCTATCAATAGCAGCAGCTGCCTTCAAAGACAGCACCTGTACACAGATGGGACTATGCTGAGGCTGGGGGGAGGCACCACAAGCACTAGAGAATTTAAAATAAGCATTTCGGCAAACGGAATCTCAAAACTTATTCTCAAGTTATATGGAAACATATTCCAAACCCAAAAAAGAAGCAACGGCAGGAAAGATGCACTACTGCTCAGAGAAGTGTGAGTGCAAAGTCTCAGGACTGCACCCACAGTGTACATGCACTCCTCTTCCTTATAATATAGCCAAGCCCCAAGGCTCATGTCAAGAAAAGCTTAGTTCTGTTTCTAGATGCCCAGTCACTAACATTCAGAAATAGAGAGCGACTTCTCTAGCCAGCAGTCACTGCTGTTCCTACAGAGGCTGGTATAGTTAATGCAAACTTTATTTACAAAAGACACTTACATTAGTTACTTCATGCCATGTGTCCATACAGAATCAACAGTTCAAGGATTACATGGAGAAGAATTCACAAAATTAAAAGTGAAATCACTAAAGAACTTCTAAGACTTAAGAACTAGGAAAAGATATTAAAGACAATTTTACAAATTAAAAACAAGTTATGAGAAACTAGTTTGAGCAAGAGGATGGTTGTTTACAGATCTGTACACTAAAACTAATACACAGACAGCCTTCTATTGTCAAAGAGACGCTCACTGAGAAGCAGAGTATGTACAAATACTTGTGCCACAATGACTCAACCCCCCAAAATCCACTGTATTATACATAAACCAGTTTGTATACATTAGGCCTAAATGAGGCCATTTAACTATGAAGACTTCTAGTTTAGTAAACTAAGCTGAAGACAGCCCAAGCAGCGATGCGCTTGCGTTTTTATTTGCGACTGCTTTTTATTCTCTCCAGTCTTTTTTTCAAGTCATCAATATTATCTGCTGCAGAAGATGGCGAAGCCAGAGTAGTTCCAAGGCCAGAGGAATGAGTCTGATTGGAGTCCAGGTCCAGGTGTTGGTACTGCTCCCGTGACTCACGGAGCTGGGAGAGCTTAGTATTAAGCATATCTGTAGAGGATGCAACTGCAGGGACTGCTGGTTTAGAGAGCAGAGAAGTCACAGGTGGTCTGTCTTCTTGCTACGGTAGAAGAAAGGGCAGCGTTAAGACAGATAGTGGCAAAAACCATGGAAGAAGTACACACCACAATCAATGGCTTTTCATCTTCACAAGAAGCACTAAAAGCAGAGAAAAGGGAGGGAGCAATACAACACAAGTGATCTGGAGCAATAAAGACTGACGCCAAAGTCAGAACTATGCAAAGCTAACTACAATACTCAACTCCTAGCATTTCAGTAGCTCACGCTTAGATTGATGTCAGCAGGGACACAAAGGAACCACAGTCTTTAAAGATCATAAAATTCACAGCCAACCCGTGTTTTACTGAGGTGGCCTGCTGCAGTCTTGAACAGCCTGAATTCTAACACCACAAGTGGAAAGTCTATGCCTACGCATGGCATCAACAGCCAATTAATTTTCTGGAGAAATGGAGAAACTTGAATTAATTGGCAAGATTCACCTTGCCTAAGACTTACAGTATCAATTCACTGCTCTTTCACTACTCTTTAGAGAACAGTAGGCAAGGTAGTTGAACCTTTCCGAGACTCAGCTACATGGCAAAGGAAGATAGAAACCTGCAGGGCTGTAGAAGCAACCTGCACGTACCACAGTGCTGCAAACAAAGCAGACTGGAACATAAGCCTACTTAGCCAAGCAGTGAGTTTAAAGGCATTTATAGCAGGCATGGGAACGTGCCGCAAATAACCAGGACATGCAGTATAATGAGAGATCATCAAACTCTGACTGGAATCTGCTTTCGGCACTACAGAATGAAGTACAAAAGAAATGCCTCCCCAGGGAATGTACAACCGTTGTCAAGTACAATACCTTTGCGTTGTCAAGGCCACAACGTTGCCTGAGAATTTTTAATCTTTGCAAGTAAACCGAAGGCCCCACTTCCTCCCCATTTGTGTTTCCTATAGATGAAGACATAGTGTGGGTAGAAGCAGGAACACACGTTCCTTCTATCTGAGGAGAAATTCCTGGAGGATGAGGGGAAGGGGCAAAGAGTGGAGAAAAACAAACAAACAAACAGAACATTAAAAGCATTTAAAGAGTGTAAATCGAGTTCAGTTACTTGAAATAAGACGCAATGGATGAAGCATCAGCCAACCTATAAATGCACAAGCTATTTGCATTTGCTAGTATGGCTGTATCAGTCCTCTAACTTCCTTACAACAGTGACAACTGAAAACCAAGAAAAGAAAAGGAGACACTTAAGAAGCGGCAACAGAGCAGCTCCAGAAGTAGTGTTGGGGCTGACAGCCAGAGAAGGCTGTGGGAGGGAGAGGAAGATGCTGATGCACATCAGCAATGAGCATGATGTCCAACAGAGAGAGTGCAGCGATTGGAAGGACAGGAAATATTTGGAGTCTTCTGTCTCTTTTTTAAGTTCAGTAGTACTACTGGGCAGACCCCACCACTAATTTTAACCCTTCTTTACCTCTTCTTCAGGTTAAGGCTACTGCTTTCTTCCAATTCAATATGAAATAGTGATTTCTGGAAGGCACTCAGGAAGGCTTTTAAAGCTTCCCTAGTAAAAGACTGGAAAAGGATTTTGCATTATGAAGAAAACCTTTCCATTCCGAAATGAATACCGTTAAAACTTAGTGGGTACAGGCATATGCTTTCACTGGTACACTGCAAGGGCAGTTAAAATAGATAAAAGAGGAAATAAGGTTAAGTGTTTCTACTTTAACCTAAATAAAGCAGTGGTGCAAGATGAAACAATATCCCTTATTATATGAAGCTATTATAGTCAGGGAGGGGAAAAAAGACAGATTTGAGTCATATAAATTCTGTTTTGAAATCTTTAACTACTGAACTAACATCTCCTGGTTGTACAGACTTTTAGGATGAGAGGTAGAATTTTCTGTCCTACCTAGTCATTTAGGAGATTCTGAAAGTAGTTTATATCATCTTACCAAAGTAATTTATGATAGAGGGATAGGAGAAGGAACAGTAGGACAGTAAAAGGTTAGTCTCACAGGACATTGTGAAAGGTGAAGTAAGTTAAAAGGTAATTTTGCCAGACTGCGTATCAGTTTTCCTGTTGGCTTACCACTTGTCACATTCCTTCCTGAATACTGCATTAAGTACTTATTTTACTTATTTGTGCTTACCTACAATGAAATTGCTTCCTAAGAAAGTGTTTTACAATAATTTATTAAATTAAAAAGCTTATTGGAAATTATGATTTATCCCAAAGATTACTATAGAAAAAGATCAAGTTATTTCAAACAAACTTTTCAATTCCACAGTAAACAATACTACCAACACCCCTGCTGTACCATTATAGCAACCAAAAGGTAAAACAAAAACCTGGCAGCTGCTGCTGTTATAAACCAGCTGATACTTTGCAGAAACAACTACTAATACCGGAGACATGAAGCATAGGCTAATAGTCACACTACGAGACAGGAATTACAACCACCAATCCTTTCAGATGTGTTCTACATTTACTCTGACGATACTTCTAACATACACAGTGCTTCACAAAGCAACACAAGCACCAAGAAAATACGTGACTCACATCTGCACATATTAGTTTCTACCAAGGCATATACTGTTCTTGTATTTTTGCTTCTCACAAATCAAAGACCTTTGCTATATTTGTAGAACCTTACCTGTAGAACCAGCAAGGCTTCCTTTCCCCTCTCTTTCTGTTTCTATCAGCTGGAGGCCTTTTTCCACATAGCTCTGGAAGAACTGAGAGGAGTTTTTCAGGAAGGGCTCAATGTCTGCATCAGAATATTTCTTTTTGTATTCATACAGCTCTGCCAGACCCTGTGAAGGAAGATTTCCTCTGCATTACTGGAACTGCTGCATACACTGTTCTAACGTATCCCGCCTTCTTCCTTGCAGGAAGGGAACACTTACCTCCTTAGTGTTCTCCTTGGAGCCAATTTTCTTAAATATTTCTGCCAAAATATCGTTAACTTTGGCCTTCGAAGCTTTTTCCTCCTAAATTAATAAATAAATAAAAGGAGATGTCTAAACCAAAGTGAATAAAAATTAAGGAAGTTAGACAAATGTAGGGTGTCCTCAGACCTTCTAAGCTAGACAGATCTTCCAAAATGAAGAAAAGCTTGAAGCAATCAGGGTTTTACACAGTTACTTGTTGACACAGAATGAGAGCCAGGACATTGACGAGCTGTAGCTCTCCTGAGAAGCCAGTGTTTAAAACCTCTTTTGAGCATGATTAACTTTTAGTAGATCAAATGTAGCAGCAGGCAGCATAAAACTTCTGCTGCACACCTGAATGTCCTGCAGAGCACTTAATCCTGGGATGCACACAGAATATTCAGGTAGCAACACACTCCAAGGTTCTAAACCAACCATAAGTAAAAGCAAAACTCTTCTAGTTTTGAACACTAGCTGCCCGCTGGAAAGGCAATTACTACTTCATATTCCACAGTCACAAAACTAATATGCAAACCAGCACACTTGCAGTACGTACTATTGAAGAAGCCCCTTTTTCTGTATCCTTATCACCCTTGCTTCCAGTCTGAGGGTCCATGGAGTGTTTCAGTGCTTTACACAGGTAAGCCTCCAGGTCTGACTCATTTTTGTTCTCTATCATTGTTAAGTGATCCAAGATCTAAAAGGGAAGAAAAAAACCCCAGAAGATGGCAGAAAAGCTTTAGGGATTATGTCAACATCCAATTTAAAAGTACATGATCAGTGACTGCTCTAACCTTGGGCCCCTTCAGCCTGCACAGGGCATGAAGAAGAGTCTTCAGTGTCCTTATAGGAAACCAACCCTTAGATTGCTTCAGCTTCTCCCTGGGAAAGGCCTTCAAGAAAATGTGGACATCCAGTAGAATCCGATCCAGATTGATGCTATTAATGGTTTCCGGAAGAACACGCACCATTCTCCACAGACACTGGAATGAAAGGCTGACTTAAAGCAAGACAACTCAAGGAACAAGCAACGGATTATATAAGGAGAAATGACACAAAACATATCATTGAGCCACACACAGACACACCTCATGCTTGTTCAAGTTATATCTGCACTGGTACATGCTTTCTCCTTGTAACTAGCTGTGCTGTACCCAGATCCTTCTTTAGAGCTGACGCAGAAAAGCAGTGCTGACTTCTCTACCAGTAACAGTAGGCTGAATCCTTCGTGCAAAGAAGGTCCAGCAGCTAAGGCATGTACACTCACACACAGCACAAGGTCTTTAGATTTAACCTCATTAAGAATGCAGAAGTTGTCTCTAAATCATGCCAGTTACAAACAATGTTGCATAATAAAAAAAAAGATTAATTTAATGCTTTAAATGCAGACATTTGCATGTTCGCTCTGCACGTCCTTAGACCTGACAAGATACAAGCCAGCTCCACCCTGGCACCGATTCGATGGATTGTAGTGCTGTGCCCGAGCACATAAGCCCAGCAGGTGACTGCATACTTGGGAGGGCATTTGGTTTAGTTCACACAAGCTACTGTAAACTATTAGCCAGTGTTAAGCTCCCTCTTGGCAAACATTAAGTCATTATATAATTAAAAGATTATAAGAGTTAGGAAATATATCAAGTTATGGTCACTAATTTACTTTAAAAAAAAAAAAAATCTCTTCTTTCAGCTAAGCAGATTCAAATAAACCAAGTAAGATCCAAACCTCTACTAAAGGCTCACCTTCATGACAAGTTCTGAAAACTTAGGAAAGCTGGCTGTTGCTAGAAGACTGTCTCGAAGCAAAACAAGCAGAGCACTAGAAGGAGTAAGTTTATAATAGTTACACAGGAAAAGTGCTACACACACACAAAAAAGATAACTCCCCACAGGATACCACACCAGAGACTGGAGTTAGTCCAGCAGCTGATGTCGTGTGGTGTAACAGCTCTTTCTTTTCAGTATACTACAAGAGTTTCAGAGGCGATCTGCCAAACTACAGAGCATACCAGCATCTTCCTATGCTGGTTCTTTCAGCCTGCCTCCAGTCAGATTCTGATCACCACCGACAATCAGTAATAATTCTTCAATAGCCAGCTGAACGATCCTACCAACATTTATTCTATAAGCGAGGAATGCTAAGGAACAACCTTTGTCATGCAAGGAACCCACAGGAACAGGTGAAGAGAAGCAGAAATCATGCAATTTCATTATATACCTCCACACATTGGTCTGGTCAGACTTTTCCAGAACTTTCAGTACCAGGAGGTTCACTGATCGGATGACCTGCACACCCTTGTCAAGGTCTTCAAGCCGAGAATCCAGCAGTAACATAATAAGACCATGCATTAGATCCTTCAGCACACCAGTGGAGGCCTCTCGAGCCAGACTCTCTATCTGAAATAGCTACAAATTGAAGAAAATATAAGCTTCCCCTGCAGAAAGTGCTTTAATGTAGTGATTTCTTTAGACTACACTATCAAACCATCTGGCATCCCCACCCTCAAAAAATAAAAACTCAACTAGGAAGAACGTTATTCCTACTGTGACTTCTGAAAATACTTAGGCTGCCAACTAAGCACTCAAAAGGTAAGGAATATTAAAACAGAGCTTAATAAAAACATTAGAGTTGCTGTATTTTGCAGAAAGAACAAACGGACCATCGCCCCTTCTCCAGTTTCTCATTCCCCACTCCCTCTCAAAAGATGTGTTTGCAAGCAGACAATTAGCAACAAACCTTTATAAATAAGACTTAATAGTAAGGCAGTCTAGGTACAGGCCACGTATGGACAGACATTCCATTCCCTTAACTTCTGCACAGAAATTATTTGCTCTTCACCTTAACTTTCAGGTTAAAGCCTTACCGTGATCATGCTCCCAATAATACAGCTGTACAGTCTGACTATCTCATCTTTGTCCAGCTTCTCATCTGCCATGTGTGTATTGTAGATCAGCCGAAGCTGCATGAAGGTAGCTATTAGGAACTGGTCAATGTGGCCAGACATAACTTCTACTTTGTATTCCTGTCTGAGGACCTCATCAATCTGAGATTTAAAAATAAAACACCCAAGCCAAGTCAACATAATGCAAACAGTGCAAATAACTACAATTTTAAAACTTCTATAAGAAAGGTCTTGCCCTGACCAACCTATTTGCCAAAACACTTGTATTCTAAGCCTTCACCTGAAATCAGTAGCCACAGACCTGTATTCCTAATCCCATTGTAACCAATTGATCTTTTTGAGCTGCAATTCTATCCTGTACACAAATGAGAACATGAAATGCTGCATTATGGATTCTGGAATTAATAGCTTTATGAAATCTTCTGGATAAAATACTTTTATGTAGTTCAAGCCACACCAGAAACACATAAAAGCTCTAAGGCAAGACTCTAAACCAGTTTGTTTAAAAGTTAAGCCTCGCTGGCTCAATTGCTTTTCCAGACTTGTAGAACAGACAGCTGACAAAAACAGGCACACACCTTTTTTTTTTTCTTCAATGCTTCTGCCTTAAGAGTCTATTCTACATCATCCAAGTGGAATTTCTATTGCTACTGCGAGTCAGATGGCCCCTGTGCACTTAATTTTGTCATCAGGCAGATTCTGAGGAGTCCATGTCACCTGACATGATTACTCCACTGCAGTGCAACTCATCACCCTCGCAGACAAATAGCTTAGTAGAATTGCTACTTTAGTTCTCTTACCTGTGCCAGACCCTTGATGCTTGTATTTATATCACCACTGGCTACTTGGGAAATGACAAAGTTGATAGTAGAGGCTATGCTACTGTGCATGTCATCGAAGTGTGGGGACACAGAACGAATTCTAAACAGTTGAAGAAAATGAGATTCATTACTCTTTGGATAGCTAACTCAAATTTACACTGAACTGCTATATTTCAACATACTGTTAAGAGACAAGGAAAAGGATATCATTATTCTTCATGGGGAATACTAAAAAAGGAATCATTCCTCTTAACATGGCTTTTGTTCTACTAGTAAAGACACTGAGGCGTTTACAAATTCAAGATCCTTTTACTATTAAAGAAGAACATAAGCAGAACTCAGGTTCTTCAACTAGAAATAACTGCTCTCTGGACTCCGTAACAGTACAACAGACTGTTGCTTTGACATCTCTCTTGAAATTAGCTGACACTACCTTCTTCTGTAAAGAAGCTGGAATGTAGAAAACAGCACTGTCAGTTCAGCTTCCCAAATTAGATTTTAAGCAGCCCTATTGATTTTCCTTAGGAGTTAAAATTAGACTCACTTGGGCTCAGGAATCAAGACTGGCTCAAAGATGTCATCTAGCTTGTGTTGTACAAGTGCTGGCATCTCACATCTGACAGCACCGTTGTCATTTTCAATTTCATCAAGATCCAGCTGAAATTCCCGTGGAACCGCATGCGTGGTCTCAGAGTGACTGCCCATGTTGCGATTTTGGCTATAGAAACCAGGAGAGAGGTGTTTGTTATATGCACACAAGAGGCAAGAGTACTAGCACTAGAATCCACCAGTAGCCCTAAAGCTCTCACCGTAGAATAGCACAGATTTCAAAGTTCTGATTTTATTCAAGCCCCGTAACAACCCCCCTTTGTCTCTCCCCTATCTAGTAGTAAAACAAGCTTTTATAGGCTAGAAGAACAGCTGCTAGTTACTTGCCTTCCTAGCTTCTCTTCTAACCCACCATGAGACCCCTCGCATCGACTGGTACGTGCTGCTTCGTTTCGGGAGATATTTAGCACAGTTTGAAGTAGCATTAATGGAACAGTGGAATATAGTGCTAAAAGTTCAGGAGTGGCTTTTATTTTTTTTTAATGATGGCTAGGATACGTATGTACACAGCAATTCTGCAAGCTCATCTGAACCTAGGGCTCCCAGCGCCTCACGTAACTTCTGCTCTGTATTAACTTTTTCAAGGAAATGTTCCAATCCACAATTATCAATAGAGACTTCTATTCCATGACAACGAGCAGGTGGTGAGGAACGCTGCTTCTGAGCTTTTTGATCCTGATACTGTTGCCCCAGGTTCTACAATTCACACACTCTCATCCAGTTCTGTACTCTATGTCTGCCCTAAGCAGCAAACAACAGGGTCCAATCAACACTGTGTCTCACAGGAAGGTCTCCCAATATTTTTAAAAGCTGCCTAATGTGGAAGTGCCACATCTGCCTGCTGTTTCATCTGTAGTCACCTTGACCAAAACATGAATTTTTGGTGTCTTTCTTTTCCTTAAGTCAAAGGCCTGTAAATACCCTAGAACTGTCACCCTCCAGAAGGGATGACTAAGATAGAAACTGAAAAGTACAAGAGCCTTGCTACCAAGGAGTTAGCGGGCAGTACTTACATCCTATAAGTGCGATACATAATTCTGTCCATGGAGAAGCAGTGAAAAAAGGCACAAGACCATTTAGAAAGATTTCAAGACAGACAAAACCAAAAAAAAGTTTCAGACATTTTGTTTTACAGTATTTGGCCAATTTTCACAACATGCAAAGATGATGACAGAACTGAAATAACACCGCCACACATGATATTAGCACATAAACTATGCAGGTTTCAGACCATAAAGTATCGTTACTTACTTGAGTTTGGAGGACATGTCCTCAGCTGGTCCCTTCCGCAGCATGCTAGCATTAGAGCTGATGTTTTGAGTACGTTGAGGTTTCTCCTCCACCTGTCTTACTGGAGCAGCAGATGGTCTCTTGGCTGACCGTTTGATTCTTTCCTCCAGCATGCTCATGTCTTTATCAGAAAGCTGTAACGCACAACAACTCCACTCAATTTGAGTTGTATGGATTTTAGAAATCTTGGTTCACCCACAGGAGGTGTATCACTTCTTACTGCAGACTGACGTTCGCTAATACCAACAGTAGGAACCGTCAATACTACCATCCAGCTGGCAGATGCTACTTCAGGAACTGATTAATCCATACTGAAACTGTAGTACTGAATGCTGCTATTTGTAGCCTATATCATTTCCAAGAAACAAGTAATCTTGAATTTAAACTGCAGTACTATCCATGTGTTTGGAACTGTTGCTTGCATTGCTGCAAAACCACAAACAAAGAATCCCCACCTAGCATTCTCTGCCCCTCAATTCGGAGCCCAGGCAATACTTTAACACTATGGACCCTGCCACAGAAGCCAAGGTCCAACAGCAAACCTGAACACAAGGTAAGCCAACCGAGAACTCCAACTCACGCAGGGGAAATAATCATGTTTATATGCTACCTACAGGACTGAAGGCTACCAATAACTACATGTGAACACAAGAAGCCATGACAATTGTGTGGGAAGCACTCTCCAGCATCCCTATGATTTTGAAACCTTCCTGAAAAGCCATACATTTTGAGACAAGATAGACAATTCTGTATTTCAGAAAGTCATGGTTAGAAGGGCTGAATGGTTCATGCAGTACACTTCTTTTCTTAACCTTTGCTTAACCAAAGCAAATGGACTATGCAACACTGAGGAGGAGGCAGACTGCACTCTGAACAGTAACACGGGACTGTTAATGAAAAAGAAAGAAGAAATCCATCAGAGAGCCTTGCTTCCCTGTTCACTGTACTCCACAAAACATCCCTCCAATAGTTGTAAGCGCTTTGGCATATAACTCAACATGAAAATTTAGTGCAGGCATTAACATATCTATCATACTCCCCTCAGTTTAAGTGCTGCTAGAAACATTATCAAGACCAGAAATTCAGAGAACAGAACAGGAGAAAGTGGTCTAAAAGCTCTTGGTTCAGGTTAGAATTCTGTATACTTTATCTGTAATTATAGACAACACAGTGTCTATAGTAGCTTTCCACTGCCAGAGACTGGAATCTCAGGTTTTGCCACCTTTAACATTTACTGCATTTTAGATGACGTGGCTAAGTATTATTTCCAGAGAACAAACCAGCAGCAATACAAAGCAACAGAGTACTGACATGGACCTTAGAGTCCATGAGCATGTCGCTCATTTCTTCTAACTTGGTTTTTCATTCATGAACACACAGGTTATATATCACACAGTCAGAAATTAACCAACTATGGAGGATCTATGGCATAGTAAGTTATTTTCAACTTTACAAGATGCTCTTGACACCAATAGCAAAATGCACCGTGACCAATCACAAACAAAACAGTGATTGATAAAGTCCTGTACAAAAATAATTGTTAAAAATCACCGTAGAAACCCCTGCAGAAGTGTAAGGATTCGGAGGGGGAAAAATTGAGCAAAGCTTATTTCTGGTTTCACTCACATTTCCAATCAGTTTGAAGACTTGGTCGCCGTGAACATTATAGACTGTGACAATGGTGTTCAGTGCAGCATTGCGCACCGTGTTGTCCCTGTCACCAATATGAGTCGCCATTTCTTTCAAGGCTTTCCCTGGAGTTGGCTGGCACACATTCATGCCGTATGATTCAACCAGACATCCAAGCTCTTCCAGGCATTCTAAAGGAAGAAAACAACACAGGCATATTCAAGTTTAAAGCTGCTGGGAAGAAAGCCCTCCCAGTTTCTGAGTCGCTCACACCACTCGAAGGTCGATCACAATGCTGCTGATGGGTGTACTCCGGGTTCAGTAAACTAAGGGTTCAGCCTGCGTCACACAGCACTCAAAAGCTGTCAGCCATCCCTATACCCTTCAAATATCTCCCCTTCCCATATACAAGCCAGGCTACCGTTAACTTCACATCTAGGTAGTTTAGGCAGTTGTGAGCTTGCAATGCTGTATTGTGTATAAAACTTAATTGTCTGGTTCTAGCAGGATGAGATACTCTCAAGGTGCCGATGGAGTTGTCTGAACTATGAACACCACACCCCAAATAATTTCTATAATAAATTTGGTATTTACGTACAGCGTAGAGACATTTCTTTCCTAAGTCTTGATCAGGTTAACTGCTTCCATTAGTCACTTGCACGACAGCATTGTTACTGTTCTCCCCAGTACTGTTTCATTAAGACAACAAGCCTACGCAAGGGAGACTCATGATCTTAATGCTGATACCAATTTAACAGACTGCTCATCTTTGGAAGATACAGACACCAAAAATAAAAAGCAAGATGATACTACTTTAAAATCTGGTTCTTTAAACACTTAAAAGCATTTGAATAAATAAGCAAATCTCACATTCCACCAAATGTTATGATGCTGAGGTTTCAACATCCAAAACAAAGCAATTTCAAGTACTTTGCAATCACCCAGTTCATCGTGCCATTTCCCACCTGCACGCTGCTTGGAGTTTTTGGATTTCGTCCCCTCCATGATGAAAGTGAACATCTTGCTGGCTGGATAGATGAGACACATCTTGTTCAGAATGGCACGTACATCCTTGCGTATGACATCTTTTGGTTCTCCTACCTAGTGGAAAAGTCAAAACCAAAGAGAAGAAAGAATATTTCAAACGGTCTCACGCTGCTGTTGCTTGCTCTAAGGTTAGGAAAGGCACAATTATTCTCAATGCACAAATCCTTTTTGGTAAGTAGCTTTTGAAGGCAAATACGCAATACAGAATCATAGAATCATTTAGGTCACAAACAGCCTTTAAGATCATCAAGTCCAATTGTTAACCTAACACTACTAAGTCCACCACTAAACCATGGCCCTAAGAGCCATGTCTACACATCTTTTAAATACCTCCAGGGGTGACAACTCCACCTCTCCCCTGGGCAGCCTGTTCCGATGCTTGACAACCCTTTCAGTTAAAAAATTCCTCCAGTCTAAATCTCCCCCGGCACAATGCAAGGCCACTTTCTCTAGTCCTATTAAACTGTTACTTAGGAAAAGAGATTTAACACCCTTCACAATGTATTTGGAATGAGCAGGTTACAGTGCTTGATGGTATCCTGCTATATTCCTCATGAGAAATGAGGTAAGTTTCTGTACAGTGAGCTGTACCTTTAGGATAAGGTATGGGATGAAAGAGGATGCTTCGTTTTCAGTAAGGTGATACTCTTCTTGACTCAGCAAATTGAAAAGCAATTTAAGGTATTCAAGTGTTTTCATCAGAACACTTGTGTTGGTATCAAAGAACCTCAGGGTAAGCCATTTTAGGATCAGATCCAGGCAGCTGATGACTCCATCTTTTTCACTCTCCAAGTGCTTGAAGGAAAAAAAAAAAAAAAAAGAGGTCAAAACAAAGAATAAGAAAAATCTTTATGCAATAAAGATAGTCAACATTTATTGGCTGATTCCTAGAATCATAAGTACTGACTTTTAACTTATAGACCTTTCTAAGATGGTAAGAGAAGTGAGGAAATTCTTCTTTCTCCTAGGAAATATTAATACCAACTTCATCATTCCTCTGAAAACTATTTCTATGGATGTTAAGATTTCCATGTCACATAATGACCCCTGGCTCCTCAGAGAATTCCCATTTGATTTTAATTCAAGCAGAATCTTTCATAGCAGAGAATAATTCTATACAATTTTCACCTACTACCACAGATCCAAACTTACCTCAATCATAACAGCCAGTGCTTTGTTGTGGTGCTGAAAATCTGCATGAAACATCTCATCCTGCAGCCATTTGGCCACACAACTGGACATCTGAGTTTTTAGCTGCTCAATATATTCATCACGGGGAGTAGTGAAATTCCACTTCAACACCTGTAAAAGGCAGCATTTGTAACTCAGACCATACCTTTTCTTCCTGGAAGAGTCTGCAAATCACATCTCTTTCGGTTCTAATTTAGAATTAGTTTTCAAAGTCTTCTCATTATTAACAAGTAACTGGAAAAAAAAAAATCAGTGGTGCTTGCTCACCTTGGCCTAGATGGAAGTTTTCTCTAAGGAGAGTGATTTTCTTTACGTCTTACTCAAAGTGGTTGCTTTTAAGCTATAGACAGGCCTATTTACTAGCTGTTCAAAATAATTATATTAAAGCAATTACAATGTATCCTAGAACTCTGAAATTAGCTGACTCTTTTCAGGTAAAATCGTGGTGATACTTCACAAATGAAAATCACCTCTTGGAAGTTGTAAAAAGGCCTTGGGCTTTCATTGAGTATAGATGCACAAAATTCAAAAGCCAGAAGAGAAACACCCCAATAAACCAGAGAGTGGTGAAAGTCAACTGAACTACTAGCTAATAAATCCAAGGGACAGACAGAAACTAGTACTTTCATGCCATAGCATGTACAATTCAAAATTAAAACCCAAAAGAATGAATTCAAGTTACAGTCCTTCAAAACTTGTGAATACATCCAGATTTTTCTCACCTTCAGACCTTTCTCATCTTTCATCCTCTGTTCCTTCCCATTTGGGACTATGATAAAAATAGGACCCGATTTATCATCATCTTCCTTCAAATTAGGCTTGCTTAGCACTTTCTTCCCCTGTACACCCTGAAAAAAGCCAGGTATCAACAGGCAACACAAGACACACATATGCCTCAGTCCCAGCAATTGCAAGCATTAGATACCAGCCAACCCCATGCTGCCTATTGTGTTCAAGAGCCAGAGAAGCTGGAAAAATAACATTGATTAGAATTTTAAAAGTATGTGCTCTGCTGCTGCTGTGGAAGCAATATCCATGACAGTGTGCACAGTAGCACCCTGTGAAATAGGACACATCACTCTCAACCAGTGTGCTAGTCACCCACACACACCCCTACCACCCAGTGTGGTACCTGTTTGATAGATTTGCTTTTTGTCAGACTGGTACTGCCTTTACTGAGGGCTGTATTGGCTTTGGACAGGCTGCTATTGCTTTTGGGCATACTGTTATTAACATCTGACTGCTGTAAATAAGCCACAGAAAAGGCTTTGTTGTTATTAACTCTTAAAAAACCACCATCCCAAACCTTTTAACACATTCACAGCAAAATCATTTAACTCTAGCATCACAGTTTTGACAGAATGGATCGACTTAAGCAAATCTACGACATCCCTCAGGGTTTCTTCTGTTCATTTGTGCAATGACTCTGGGCCTACATCAACAGTTGTGTTACAGCACTGCTTTAGACAACGGAGGCAACGGGACTGTAGAACGTATTGAGGGTTATTTTTCTTCTTTTTAGACATAGGACAGACTTTAAAGTTAATAGCAAAAAAATTACTGTAACACAAAACATCAGAAAAATCTAACCACAAATCCAAGTGTAATCAGTTCAGATTACTACTATGCATTTAAGCATCTTCCTTCCCTTTTGCACTTGTGATTGAGAACTTTTTACCCTTCATACTGTAAAGGAGAGATTAATTTCTTCTGACTGGGTTCAAAATTACTGTTCAGTGTAACAGTTGGAACTGCAATGGTAAGAATGAATTCTCAACAGCATGAGATTAAGGCAGGCAAGCACATTTAGAATACAGACTGGGCCTCTCACAAGACTACATTTACAGAATTAAGAACGAAATAGGTAATGACAAATGTAACGTTAAGTGATAAAGGAACATCTGTCATTTCAGAACTCAACCTTGAAGGTTCTCAGTAAAAGCAGTCCCTAGCAAGAGCTATACTCTGCTACTTCAAACCAACTACAGCTATTAACTTCATGGAAGTGATTTCAAACAACATGAAATCAACATACCTTAGCTTTAGAGGAGGGTCCTCCTGCTTTGGCTTTTTTAGCATCAGGCTTGGATTCCACAGTATTGGACCCTGAATCTTCAGCAAATGCTGGAGAAATAATAAACCATGTCAAATTACCAACAAAGCCATTTTAGGTCAGCAGTTTTCCATTCTTAAGACAGAAGAAAAACTGTTCATGGATGCAATATGCTTATCACACAGAAGTCTGAGGATTTTAGATTTTTAATTCCTTAAAATTCACGTAGCATACAGATTTTTAATAGTTAGGATCACAATATGCTAACAAATTTGTCATTATCAAAACAATTTAAAAATGCACTTGTGTACTGCGAAGGCTAATCTCTAGAGCTGTAGCTGCACTCAGTTTGAACAGGTAAATTAGCCTCAGCAGAGGGGATAAGGCAAGACTACTTCAAATCACTTCAACTGTCCCCTAATCCCACTCCCCAATCTTTTGCATGTGCCCCACAGAGGCTGTAGCCCCAGTGAACTGCATTTCTGAAGCAGTCAAGATAAATTCATTTTTTAAAGTGTCATGTTAAAATCAGATCAGTATTACCAAACCTGACCCCCTCTAGTACATGGGCTTTACCTTCAATACCAAGTAGATATTTTCACAGAGCAGCTGACAGATGGTTGTGTGGAAAAGAAAAAGCCTCCTACGTTGGAAGTTGACTCAAGTGCAAGCAAGAGCAGAACCACAGAACGACTCACTAGATCACACAGCTGCAGGTAACCCTAGCTATGCTGAATTCTTCTACTCCTGCTAAGTATGTTTCTTCCTCTAGCACATTAAGAAGCTTCAAAACCCACCCTTTTTCTCAGTCATTCCACAGAACACAAGAGGTTACCTGATGCAGGCTGGAATTTGGCTGGAGCTGCTCCCCCTACCGCTCTGGAAGATGCTTTAGCAGGAGGAGCTGGTTTGGCTGGCATATTGGCTTTGGCTTTCTCAAGCATGGCCAGTACCTGGTCTTTGGAAGTTGGCTAGAAAGTGGGGGGAAACAGAAGTGTAAAGTTTGGAAAGATTAGTGATACTGATTACTCATACATGCCACAGACAAGGAAAATAACAGTAGCTTGAAACAAACTATTCATTGTTCAGCATGTTCCAGGACACTCCTCTTAAAACATCAACATTATCAGACATTTCAGTTCAGAGATAAAAAACCCTTCCCATAAAGTTTCTTCTACAAGACCTATAGAAAAAATGTGAACCAGCAATCTGTTCTAGGTGAGCAGTCCTATGATGTTAAAGGAGTGTCCCAGCAGGAATTCAGCACTTAAGTGTCCATAAGATATTCCATCCAAATTGCACCTCAAAGCAAGTGTTCAGAGGCATACAGCTGGATAGCACTTGGTACAGTAGCTATGTGCAGGTAGATTTCTTCAGAAGAACAGCAGAGTGAATAAATGTCAGGATCCTGAAGAGATGAACCTGTATTGGCTGCAGCCTTCCTGAAATCAAGAAAGCTTTAACTCACAGCCTCCTCATACTATTTTCAGCCCCTCTGAAAATAATACAGACAAGCTTACATGACTCAAGACAGCCTATCACGAGATTGTGACTGTGACTTGTTAATATCCATTTTTTCAAGGTCCCATTATCTAATCTTAGTAACAGAAATACCTTCAGCTTGCCAGTGGCTTTTGCCATCTTCTCAAAGCCAAGATGCATCATAAAGAATGGGAGGGCATCCTGCGCCTTTTTACGCACATCTCCATTTCGATCTTCAAGGCAGGAGTACAGGTGAGGCACACACAAGAGTAGGTCAGAAGGAACAGAACGCAGGGTAGGCAACTTCTCAGCCAACCAACCAAGAAGCTGAAAAAGTTGTTAAATAGAAGTTTTAGAAGAAGCATTCACAGTGCTCTGTCAGGCCACAAGAGCCTGATGAGTAGTCCTTTGTATACCACTACACAAGCAGGATAACCTCCCACCTCAACCTGTGTTCAGACAAACGTTCTTAACCAACATCCCTTTTCCTGTCAGTAACCAAAACTTCTTTTGAAATTAAGTACAGTATGTTTGCTCATGTAATAGCAGCATTGTGCCATTTCAGTCTGCATCGATAAACAGTCCACAGGAAATCAGGTTATTTTGGTCAGACACACATATGGAGAATTTTACTTAATAAAAGCCCACCTCTTGTCTTAGGAAAGGATTTTCTTTTTTGAGCTCCGCAGACAGGTCTTCCCCTTCCAACCACTCTTTCATGCCAGTTTGTTCAGCCCAGGAATTCACAGTTGCTAGTGCAGCAGCACGAACATTATTCTATAGTAAGAACAAGATTTAAGAATAATAATCCTCAAGAGGGTTCAGGAGATTTCAATTCTTCCTTCCCATGAAAGGAAAAAGCTTCTACATCACAGGCTTCAAAGTCTCTATTTTTATTCACTGTTTGAGAAGTTTATGATTCAGAAGACTTTAGCTTTAGTGATTTACCTGCTGCAGAAATCACAAAATCAGACACTATATTTATCTACCATCATTAAAAAAAAGTTTAATAAAAAGTCACAGAGGGCATCTTTAAAAGCACTGTGTATCTGCTACCATTCATTGATGACAATTCTGGGAACCTTCTAACTCTCAAACAAGCAAAACAATAATGCTGGTGATTTACCTAATACTTAAAATAGACATAACACATTCATAAGTCACGGCAAGTGGGTTATGGGGCCTGTTATTAGGACACTCTTATTTAGGACACACAAATCAAATCAAAAGTCAAGTCAGGAACAGGGGAGCCCTTTAACTCCTACCAATTTCCAGCTTTTTTCCCAGCAAAATGTAGAACAGCACCCTTTTTTGAAGCAGCTATGTGAATTAAGAGTAGTCAGATGGAATACTTAACAGCCTGATTCTTCAAAATGCTGTCAGTATAGACATGACTCCAAATGTATGGCCCCCTCCTATAGGCTGATAATGTAACAATTCATTTAGTTTTAGTATGAATCAATTTTAAATGCACACGTAACATCCAGGAATGGCCACAAGTTGCACCAAGGGAGATTCAGATTAGATGTCAGGAAAAACTTTTTCTCCCAAAGAGTGGCCTGCCCAGGGAGCTGGTGGAGTCACCATCCCTGGTGGTGCTCAAGAAGCGTCTGGATGAGATGCTACAAGACATGATTTAGTAGCTTAGTGGGTAGTATTGGTGACAGGAGGACGGTTGGACTAGATGATCTTCTAGGTCCTTTCCAACCTTGCATTTCTATGATTTAAGCAAAGAGTGAGCATCCTTGCAAACAACTTATTCCATCTTTAATTTCATTGAGAAAAAGAAACAAATCATGTGTCACAGGTAAATAGATTCTCATTGGCATGACAAGGCCTTGGCTACCGCCACCCAAACTTCATTCGTCTTCACTCATGCTAGAAGCTGCTGATTTTTTTCAACTATTCAGTAGGTCCACTACCAGTGTTTCAAAGCAGGGCCCAAAAAGGATCCTCTTCATCTTCAAAAACTCTAGCAATTTGATAAATTGGATAGATCTTGCAGTACATCAAGTTACTACAGTAACAGTGTTTGAACAAGTATACAATCCTCTATCAGCATTACAGTGCTTACAAGTAACGTTGATATTAGGCATTTTCCTAACAGTACAAGTTAATCACAGCTGGTCATATCCTTAAATGATGTTCTTGGAACTGAAGGAAACTTGCTGTTTCCCTCAGATAATTAGGGAAAAAAAGAATCCAACTTAATAATGTAAAAATCTCAATTCTTTAATTATCTTGATGAGATAACAAGCCTTCAGACCAGTCCTATTCCTTCCATTGGTTGGGACAGATGCAGTTTCTGGTTTTGTTCCTACTTGTGTTCAGAGACATCTGAAGTACACCACCTCTGATAATGGCCTGTGACTTTTGGAACATAACATTGGCATCTGCCTATGCCCCCTCCCCCCACTGCTTCAAATAGCTCATTCTCATGGTCCTAGCTTTGATTTTTGACATACCATCTTGACAAGCTTGACGCTGACATGATACAAACTTCAGTGTAATAGAGAGTGTCCTGTTTCTACCTACAGATCAGAGGTCTCCTACACTTACACAAAGACAACAATGTACACTGGAATCCACATTGATATGCTAAAAGAACAAAATTTCTGGAAGCAAGCCTGATTAGTGTCTAACAGTGCAATTTCGGGATGAGAAGTATGCAATCATGTCTGACAAATTTCGTGGCCTTTTATGATGGGGCTATAGCATTGGTGGATAAGGGAAGAGCAACTGAAGTCATCTGCCTGGACTTGTGCTAAGGATTCAACATTGTCCCACACAAAAATCTTGTCTCTAAATTGGAAAGGCATGGATTTGACAGATGGACCACTCACTGGGTAAGGAACTAGCTGGATGGCCACATTTGAAGAGTTGTGGTCAATAGCTCAATGTTCAAGTGGAAACCAGTGACAAGTGGTGCTCTTCATGGGTTGGTACTGGGACTGATGCTACTTAACATCTTTGTCAGTGACATGGACAGTGGTATTGAGTGCACCCTTAGCAAGTTTGCAGATGACACCAAGCTGTGCAGTCAACACACTAGATTGAAGGGATGTCATCCAGAAGGATCTGGACAGGCTGGAGAGGTGCGCCTGTGCCAACTTCATGAAGTTCAACCACGCCAAGTGCAAGGTCCTGCACCCAGGTCACAGCAATCCCAGACACAAATACAGTTTGGGCAGAGAATGGATTGAGGAGAGCCCCAAGGAGAAAGACTTGGAGGTGATGGTGGATGAGAAGCTCAACATGAGCTGGCAGTGCAGGCTGGCAGCCCAGAAAGCCAACCACACCCTGGGCTGCATCAGAAGCATGGCCAGCAGAGAGAGGGAGGTGATTTTGCCCATTTATTCTGCTCTGATGAGACCCCACCTGGAGTATTGCCTCCAGCTCTGGGGTCCCCAGCATGAAGAGGACATGGATGTGTTGGAGCGAGTCCAGAGGAGGGTCATGAAGATGATCAGAGGGCTGGAGCACCTCTCCTAGGAAGACAGGCAGAGAGAATTGGGAGTTGTTCAGCTACAGGGAGACCTTATAGCAGCCTTCCAGTACCTGAAGGCAGCTCCAGGAGAGATGGGGAGGGACTCTTTATCAAGGAGTGGAGCAACAGGATGAAGGGTTAAGAGTTTTAAACTGAAAGAGGGAAGATTTAGATTACATATTAGGAAGAAATTTTTTACTGTGAGGGTGGTAAGGCACTGGAACAGGTTGTCCAGAGAAGCTGTGGATGCCCCATCCCTGGAAGTGTTCAAGACCAGGTCTGATGAGGCTTTGAGCAGCTTGGTCTAGTGGGAAGTGTCCCTGCTCATGGCAGGGGGGTAGAGCGAGATAATCTTTAAAGTCCCTTCCAACCCAAACCATTCTATGATTTTATGATACAGTTACCACATTTCATCTAAAAGCTGAAGTATGATACCAACTGGGTTTATTTACAAGCAGGAGAATACATCGTGGACAAAATATAATTCAGGCACCAATTCATATTTGGATAATAATTTGTTACTTGGGCAAGAACCTTTCAAATAAATATGTAAGCTTCTAAAGAAGTTTTAACTACCATTCACCGCTCAAAATCAAGTCCAAATGCACCAATTGTTCTCAGGCACAGCTCAGATAGTAAGTGGCAAAAAGGAAAGATCCTGATGAGTGCCCTACCTTACTGTCTCCTAGGACTGTAATGACAGGAATGCCCAAATTTTTCACATGCTGTTTGATATTGGGGCCCATCGCTGTTGCTAGCTGCTGAAGGATGCTCAGTGTTTGTTGCACCTGCACATAAACAAAGAGTCTTTCCATAAAATACTGTTACAATCATGTGCACAAAAATCCAAGTCATGCGGGGAAACGCAGCAGCACTGCTGTACACCCACACTTTACTGCTTGGTGACATCTATTCCAGACTTCAAATTCATCCCACAGATAAAAATTATTTCTATATTCTGAGTAAATTCACGTTCAACGATAATTGTTTTCAAACAAGGCATACTTCACTTCTGCCAGAACCTGCATAATTATTCAAACTTAATTTTTAGGGCTTGTTTGTTTCAGATTTGCTTATATTACATTCAGAGCAGAAGTATATTTTCCCTTTTTTAAGGCTTTTTTAATACAAAGCAAAGGCAAATACTTATAAAAGCGGACAAACATGATATAGAAATGGATGGTTCACTGTTTTCCCACTGTCAATTTCATGACATTGTAACACTGAGCAATAAGCACAGTTCAGAAATCATAGTTTGTCTTAAGTTCTAAGCTGGAAACAGCTGAAACAGTTTTGAATAACATACCAAGATTTTATTGGAGTCATTGAGACGACTCTTCAGAGCAGCTGGAAGTTCTCCTATGTTTGGCTGTATGAACTTAGCATCATTTATTATACTTGTGACTTCATCTAGACCTTCCTTTCTGATCTTCCAGTTTTTGTCCCCAATCTTAGACACCAGTTCAGCTGTGATTTTATCACTGTAACAGGAAAAAAAAGTAAAAAGCCCATTTGTTTGTTGTATGTCTCTCAGTGTTCAAGTGCTGTAACACCATAGATTACTGCTTAGAAAGTGTTTATAAACACTTTTTAATTGCAGTGGAAGTACGTCTTCAGGTTGTAGAATCCAAACCTACCCAATATCTGTTCTTGGCAAGAGATCCACAACATCATTCACAACATCCTCCTGTTCCTCTTCCTCACCATCATCCCCATTTCCCCCACTGTGACTGGAAATGCCACGAGTAGGGGCTGGTGCTGTCTGCCCTTGCATCTGCAAGCAACACAAACATCAGAAACTGGTATTTTACAGTTTTTCATTTGACATTAAAAACAAAAACACGTGCATGATGCAAATGCACTGTTTCAGGGCAACAGACTTCTAAAATGTTAGGCTGCTCCAACAAAACCAGAAACTGTAGAAGTTTGTCATGAAAGAAATTACTATTGACACAGCTAGACATACTGAGTTTGCAGCAACTTTGGCTTAAATTATCTGGCTTGATTACAGAATACTGGTTAGAGCACAATACTACTTGCAGAATCCAGCTACTGAATTCCAAGTAGTTTTAATGATAGCTGGTAGTAAGAGAGTTGTACTTCATACCTTTTCAAATTCTGCGTCTATCTGGGAGAGAAGGGCTGGTTTCTCGTCCTCAAAAAACATTCGCAAAGGAGGTCCAACATAAAGGTACATGACTCCCAGCAAGGTAATGGCAGAAGTCCTTACAGCCTGTCAGAAAGAATAAAAGCACTCAATCTTCAAATTAAGGATTGTTAATAGTTCAGCAATAAAATTCTGAATTTACTCACTGGGTTAGTTGCAGCAAGAGCTGTCTTCACGTTACTGATAAAAGCTTTGACATTCAGTCTGTTGGAAAAACATAACCTCCGTAAGTAAAACACAACACAGGAAGCACCAACAAGGAACTAAATCATCACAGTACACTGAAGAAAGAATCATGCCAAGAACAGATTTGTACAACTAACTTACAAACAAGATATTTGCATTTGTAACATGCACTCAGAGGTACAGTGCAGACATTACCCATTAAATTACTACTGACATACATCAGCTTGGGGAACGGCCTACTGTGAAAAATCAATGAAGTAAACATAATTTATATCAAAGACTGCTATTATTACTGCTGGAAAGCTTCTGAAACTACATCACCCATGTGACTGCTAGGACTGAAATCCTGAGGTATGACTCTATAACCATTTTTAGGACGTGATGCACAGCTACATAATAAAGACAAGGGGCGGGCTGGTTTCTTTTGTGTTTGTCTGCCTCAGGATCTTCCAGAAAAAGGTACAAACTTCAACCAGAAATTCAAAGAGAAAGAAAGGAAGGTTTTAGAAGATTACTCAATCTTCTATATCACCACTGACTTCAACAGCAGAGAAAACAGGAAATCTCAGAAGCTTCCTTTGTGCAGTCTCTAACACTGCTGTAATAGCATCATAGACCACCCTGCTGGAAATACATACCTTAAGGGAATTTACTGAAGAGAGTTTATTTTCCAGACTTAATTAACGTTACTATCTATTTAATACGAAACAACGAGGATAAGCATAGTAGCTACCCAAGTAGTTAAAGAAGTTAGCATCTGAAGTCACCACTGCTTAGAAATTTTGTTCTCAGGAATGAACTGTATTCATGTGCCTGACTGCTTGACAAAGCGTATTACATGTGCTTGACCACACTTAGTTAAGGGACAGGTGAATAAAAGTTAAGGATTGCCATCCCAGGTTCTGATGGAGAATCCATTTTTGACCCTTATGGCATCAGATGCAGTAACAGCTATTTTGTGAGCTAAAACTTCAACCTGTTATCAGCCTCAGTATCTCACCCAAGGAGAGCAGTAAGCATGCAGGTATGTGCTCTTCTGTAGGCTGTCAGCCTTGGGGTTGGTTTTTTTTAAACTGTAAAATTTAGTAAATGTGGGTGCAGGTTTAAAGTAGAAGGGGAACAGAGATGTGCAGTAACAAAACTTCCCCAATCCACTTCTATTGTATATAAAGTTTAAGAAAAATGCTCTTCAGAGAAGGCCAAGTGATGAATAAAGCATTTAGTAGTTTAATAGTATGCTGTCTATTAGTAATTGTCAGATTCTTTCATTTCCACATTTAGAGCTAGAAGAGCACCTGACAGAGCTACCATCAGAGTTTAAGGAAAAAGAGTTCAGAAGCAATTGCAGATTAGAAACATTTGCATTCAAGTTTCTCATAACAATTGACTTAAAAGACATACCCAGAAAAGCCAAACTCTTTAATTGCATTTGAAAGCCAGTTCAAAGTTTCAGACTGATTTTTAGGATTCTTTTGAGAGAAAGCCATAGCCACAACCTGGAACACAAGAGAGTTAAGTGTAAATTTTCACTGGCAAATCAGGTGACAAAGCAATGTGATGAAGGAGCAAAGACACCTGCAAAAACCACAGAGCATTGCAAGTAAACAGAAACAGCTGGAGTAACACAACAGAAAATTTTGTTGCACCCCCAAAGCACAATACAGTTGCAACCAAACTGAACCAGAAGTTCCTCAAGCACATAAAGGCAGCCAGAGATACCATTATTATGGGAGTGCACCTGCTTTCGTAGCATTTCAGCAAAATACTGTTTTACTACTGCTTCTTTTGGAGGAACTTGCATTTAACTTCTGCTTTAGTTTGAGAGCAAACAAATCATTTTGAGGCAACAGAGAAAAATCAGAGTGGATACCCCACACAGAATTTTTGATTTGATTTATTGGAAGAATACCTTTGCCACTCGCTCACCTGCTCAGCAGTCCAAGGCAACTGACATGCCTCTGCTATTGCTGTCATGGCTTCTTTTGCGTTACTCCCACATTTGACATCACCAACCTTGTCTACAAGACCATCCAGCACAACCTGGGCTGAAGTTTTAGAGAAGTTTCCCTTCTGTGCAATCAGTGCAACTATATGCAGTTTCATCTGCATCACCTGGAATGTCCGTAACAGCAAGGAAGTTACTCACGTCTTCAGGTATTTTAGACCGAGTTCTTAATTCTATATATTTATATATGTAAAACAATAACTGTATGTATTTGTGAGTAAACACAAATATAAACATAAAATACACATTTGTGTGAGTATACACATTTGAGTATACATTTTGTGTTAGCAAAGACTTATGTACACAAATTCTATATACACACATTTGTTTATATATGGTTTTGTGTATCTACATAGAAATACACATTTTGCTATCTATACATACATACATACATAATCAATAAACTGGGCAGCCATTAGTTAACTTTTAGAGCTTATCTATAAACATATCCACACACACAAACATATGCATCTCGGTATCTTCAAGTGTGGTCTCTAAGTCTCAACCATCAGCAGGAATAAAATCTAATTTATTATATATGAGAAGAGTTTATCTTCTCATTGACTACAAGTACAACTGAGGTCACGGTGCTAGGACAGTCATCTACACGCACCTACAGGATGTAGTTGGAAACAAAACTTACATTTTATGTGGAAAAAATGGGCTTGTAAAGGATAATGTATTACCTGAAAATTTGTTTCCTTCCAACCAGGTTTCTTAGCCAGCATTCTTACTAGAGCTTGGCAAGGCATTTCACTTCTCTCCATGAGCTCAACAGCCTAAAGGACAAAACCTGAAGTCAGCCAGTGGGTCACAAGTTTTGGTGGGTTGTTTCTTTTCCCCTTCAATGAAGCATAATATGCCCCTTTCACACTGGAATGCTGACTATACAGCAGAAATTGAGCCTGAATGTAATCTAAATCACCTGTTAGGCTTAGTCATTCCACTGAAACGCTTCTATTTTTGCATTTGATTAAAGCTGGCTTCTGCAGCACCATGTCAGTGCAGCCAGTTACCATTTCATTATTTGTCACCACCAGCTGTGAAGACTGCTGTTATTGTATAAGGCTTCAAACATCCATTATTTGCCAACTAGAATTGTAGTATTATGACCAATTGCTTCATTATCAACAGGGATTTATTTACGACTGGTTTTGCCCAGTCATTACACAACTTTGTGTTTAAGCCTAGTTATCTTTGAGATTAAGCTTTAGAATTACTTAATGCTTTACAAAGACCTCTATGCATCCTCAATCAAAATACCAGTATTTTTGACAGCATAACTGTCTACACTAAACTGAAAGACTTACTCCACTATTGTTACAGAATAAGAGCCAATTTAACCCACAAGCCATTTGTCTTTTGCAAGTATTGCTTAATCTATCAGAAGTGCTGACATATCACTACTACTGGTGTGTCTTTTAGAAGAACTACCAAGGCCTATAGAAAGCTGAAGAAATTCTTGCCTTCCCTCTCTTTCCCTGCCTGCTTCTCTTCTAAGCAACTGCTACAGCTTACCTTCTGAAACTCCTCCATGCAGGCAAGCCTCTCTTTCCAGTTACCACTGTCGAGCTGCTGGATACACGAAGCTGGCAGGACCGCAGCAGCTTTCTCTTCACATACTTCTATCTGCAGACAGATCAGAAAAAGGTTAACGCCCCACTGTACCCCTCCACAGTGGGGGGAGCAGCCTTAAGGACAGGTAATATACCACAGTAGAAGGGTAAGTCCAGTATGTTAACAATGTATGAAAAGTTTTCTACTGTAGCCTGATTTCCTATGGATTACCGTTTAGGGGCCATATGAATTTAGGAAGTTGTACAGCAACAGAAAAACACTCCCTGAGAAGTACAAAAAATTGTACAGATGGTCAAAAATAATCTTGAGTAGCCACTATCTACTCAAAGAATCAAACAGAAGTGACTCAAAATTTGCAAGATAACTTTATACAAAGTCTGAGTAAACATTCACAACAATTGGTCAGCAGTTGATAAGGCTGGATGACAGAAGACATCTCTTCAGCATCCATTTGAGGAAAATGAAGAATTAAAGTTACTTAGTATATGACAAATGATAAAAGCTTCCCTTGTTTCACTGGTGTTTGTATCACCTTCAGGAAGTGTATACTCATTTTCTACTGCATAACTAGCAATATGAAACTCATTCATTCTAAGCAACACACTAAAGATAACTGACAGTCAAGAAACCAAACAACTTCAGTGAAAAATTCCGTAGCAGCTGAACAGGTGATTAACCAAAGCTACTTAAAGGACTTCATATTTCAGAAAATAACAGAATACTCACAGAGAGTTCCGATTCAAATATTTCTTTGGTTTCTGGACCCTTCTTCCCTTTAGCCCCAGCACCTCCCCCTCCTGCAGCTGCAGCTGGTTTGCCTTTCTTGGGTGGGCCTCCAGGCTAGAAAGGAAATGGACAAGTTAGCCAAGATCAAACAGGTCTCTACTTCATCAGATACCAAAGCTACTGCTCTTGTTCCACACTTGTACACTGTAATGTCAAAAAATACATCTCTCTCTAGTACCATAACAGCCGTAGGCAAAGAAGTAGTTTTCTGCTACAGCTTAATTCATGTGTTGCTTTTAGACTACCAGGTTTTATAAAACACGTATATTAACAAGGACGCACAAGACAATGAAAGATAAGGTGGGGGGGAAGGGGCTCTACAGTGCCCATTTAGAGAACTTTAAACTTAGATTCAAAGGGGCACAGGAATGTAACTGGGCTTGCTAGAGAGGTGTCTGGGTGTAATAGCTCAGCACTTGTGGGACAGTGTAGCGGCAAGTACTCACTCAAGTGTGAAAACTACACACTCACTCCCCCACTGAAATGCTTATAACACCAATGCACACAGTGTGGGGAATAAACAGGAACAACTGGAGATCTGTGTCATTGCAGGCTCGTGATCTCGTTGCAATCACTAAAACACAGTAGGATAGCTTGTGTGACTGGAAAACTGTCATGAATGGCTGTGTCCTTTTTAGGAAAAATGGGGCCATCAAGGCAAGGTGGTAGAGTTGCTCTTTATGTGAGAGAACAACAGGAATGTATTGAGCCCTCTCTGGAAGCAGATGAAAAGAGTGGAGAGCTTGTGGGTGAAGATTAAGGGGCAGGCCAATATGAGAGACACTGCAGTGGGTGTTTATTACAGGCCACCTGATAAGGATGGGGAAGCTGATGAGGCTTTCTAAAGACAGCTAGAAGTACCCTCACAATCACAGGCCTTGGTTCT
>VZTM01022389.1:1008-25987 GCA_013400555.1 Jacana jacana
CGGAGAGGCGGCGGGCAAGGCGGTGCGCCCCGACGGGACACCCCCCCCCTCCTCCCCAGCCCCCCGGGCCGGTGCCGCTGGCAGGCGAGGCCGGCGGATAATTTAGGTTAAAACTTAGGAAGCCGTGTCACGGGTGTATAAATAAATAATCACGGGGGGACGGCGGCGAAAGGCCCCGCTCTCCTGGAGGGCTGTGCCGAGATTGCCACATAAATCACGGCGGTCTAATTCAGTGGAAGTTTAATAAACGCCTCCTATTGGAAATGAATGTTCCCCATTTAACAGTTGTATCAGCACCATATAAAACCATGACCCCAATAAATTTAATTTTAGAGGCCGATCAATCCGGGCTTCTCTCTATCGATCCGCAGCGGCTCTGCGCCTTTACAGCCTCTTCCGCGGCCCTTCCCGGGGAGGCGGAGGGGGGGAAGGAGCGTTTCGATTAGACTCTTTATTAGGAAAAGATTGCTCCGAGAGGCCTGAAAATTAAACGGTGACATTTTAATTACTGGACATTGACAAAGGGAGCGGGCGGCGGCTCTCTGCAGGGTTTTTTTGTTGCGCCTGACCCGGCGTGCTGAGCACCCGCGGAGGGCGGGGAGTGGGCACGGCGCTGGGGGGGAAGGAGGATCGGGACGCCCCGAGGCTCCTGCCGTGTGATCCCTGGGGAGGTGGTGGGGGTCTTTTCAGTGCGCCCCGGGGTCCTTCCCAAGTGCCCGGGCTGTGCATGCCTGCCCCCACCCCAATACACTCCCACTGTGTTTTCCCACCGCGCACCCCCCCGTCTATGGACCCCAGCTCTCCCATTGTGCACCCCCCCATCTGCGGACGCCAGCTCTCCCATCATGTCTTCCCCCTTCGGTGCACTCCACCAATCCCACTGTGACACACACACACCCCAAAAGTGCACCCCAGTCTCCCTGGCGCCTCCCAACATGCACCCCTTGATGTGCCTTAGCTCAGGTCCAGCCTCCTCCCAGCTGCTGCCACCTTCTTGTCCTCTGTCCCCTGACCCCCTAGGACCCTTCCCTCCTGCCACGGCTGTGCTGCCCCTCACCTTTCTGCCCCCCAAGCCCTCCCCGCACCCTCCCTCCTAGCTCTAAATCTGCCTAATTTCCCTCTGCCGGAGCGGCTGTGGAGGAACGCAACGTGCAGGATCGATAGACACGACTTTATTGATTAGGTTAAACCAGCGTTTTCCCGGCGATGGAGCGGGATGAGCCGAGGGCAGCAATTAACTCCGCCGTCACCCTGCCAGGCGCTGTGCCGGGGGGCAGCCGGGCACCGCAGCCCTCCAGGACGGGACCGCACTCACCTGCGTGCGGGGCCGGTCTCGGCGGCAGAGAAGTTTTCCTCCCTCCTGCCTGTAAAAGCCCCAGACATCCATTTGCCATTAAACGTCTCCCGGCCTGACCGGCTACTTATAAACCTTGAACTTTCCCTGCAGGACTGGGCGGCGGGAGCAGCCGCAGTGGGGTGACGGGCGAAGCGGCAGCGGCTCCAGCAGCCGGTAAAGGCTCAATCTATAAATCCTGTCCTTAGTGCACACTCCTGGTTTATGGCCGTTCTCTGCTCCGAAGGTAAAGCAGCCCCGGGTCAGAGCAGCTCCTCGGCAGCCGTGCCGCAGCTCTCCCGCCGCAGCTCCCCGCAGGGAAAGGCACACACCTCTGAGCTTTCCTTTCCTTAAAGCACAACCTCCTTTTTATTCATCCTGACCAAAAGATTTAGAGAGTTCTTTTCTTTTTTTTTAATTCCACCACACTCCCCACACATCCCCCTTTAGGCTTTCCCAAACCAGGCCAGGCAGTCCAGTGGCTCAGTACTGGTGAGCTGGGGGAGCAGGATGAGGCCAGCAATTTCAGGGAATGGTGCCCCTCTTCCCTCCAGGTTTGTGCCCCCCCCATCCCTACAGACTTGTGCCCCACGGTGCCCCTCCATCCCTACAGATTTGTGCCCCACAGTGCCCCCCATCCCTCCAGGATTGTGCCCCATGGTGCCCCCCCATCCCTCCAGATTTGTGCCCCACAGTGCCCCCCATCCCTCCAGGATTGTGCCCCATGGTGCCCCCCCATCCCTCCAGATTTGTGCCCCACAGTGCCCCCCATCCCTCCAGATTCGTGCCCCACGGTGCCTGTGAGCCCCCTCCCAGCCCGAAGTGTCCCCTGGGGAAGGCTGAAGACAAGTTTACCCTGAAAACTGTGACAGCTCAGGACCTTACCATCACACAACAGTGCTCCCTCTCTCCACTGGAGAGCCCCTCTGCTCCCCAGGGCCTATCTCCTACCTCAGGGACATCCTGGCCACCAAGCTGTAGCATTTGGGGCTCCATCTGGCTCCCACCCAGGTCTCTGCAGGACAGCAGTGGGGCAGGGACCATGCTGCACCCACAAATAACCTCACAGAGCTGAAGAGGGTCTCCTGAGCACGCTCCAAAGAAGCTGAGGGGCTACAGCTGGTTCTTCTGCAGCTCTCCCAGAGCAGGAATCACCTGTGGTTTGTTTAGTTCAGTCCCAGGGGTGCACGGAGGCCTGGGTGGACCAGCTCCTGGCAGCCAAGCGAGGAGAGGTCTGCGGGGGGTGTTGTCAGGTCTCCTACGTGTCTGTCTCTGCTGCCTGCGCGTCTTAACGGGAGAGGGAAGAAGAGCCTCAGCACAAAGATGCTTTGTCCCCAGGAGGCTGAGCAGCTCTTGCATCCCCCTCCTCCCTCCTCTTCCTCACCGGCCGAGGCTGCAGGCTTTCTCGGGGGGGTGGGTCCCACATGCATCTCCCATGGGGCTGGATGGTGGTGACCCCCCCTGGGCTGTCCTGCCTGGAGGCAGCGCTGGGCAGAGGCTGGTCAGAGCCAGAAAGCTGATTGAGTGAGGAGCCATGTGCCTGCCCTGGTGGCATCACCACCTGCAGCCAAAATCCCTCTGTCACCAACCAATGGGCTCTGCCACAGTCTCCCAGTGCATTTTGCTCCCTGTAGGACTAGTGATTCCCAGGTTTTGCTTCATCACAGACATGTGAGGAGGGTCCTTGCAGCCCACCCCTTTCCCATCGGTGTCTCCAGGTGAATTTTTCCCTGCAGGACCACAGAGCTCCACAAAGCAGGAAAACACAGGCACTGACCACTCCCGGGGTGGGTCCTCTGGGTCGCCTCTGCTCTCAGATGTCAAAGGGATCTAACTAAGCTCCTGAGACCTGTTCCTAGTGATTGCTCAGTTATTAATGTCACCCTGTCGCTGGCCACCACCATCCCTGCTCGATGGATGTGAAGCCCGGGGAGAGGGATGTGTCAGGGATCCCTAGAAGCCACAGCCCACTGCGATTCCCTGTTCCTGGTTTATTTGCCAGCCATACGTGTGGCCAGACACACAGACACAGACACAGACACAGAGTTTTTCAGGCTGTTTCTCAGAAAACAAAGACTGACACTTTGCCTTTGGGAAGCCAACAGCAGGATGTGTTTGGCCACGGGATCCCAGAAACCCAGTATTTCCCAATTCTGTGCTGCTTTTGAAGACAAACCACCCCAGGCTCATCTCACAGGACGAGCTCTGCCTGGCGAGGATCCACAGGCTGAGAGAGAAAAAAAATACCCCAAAACAAGCAAACCTGAAAATACTGGAAGTTTTGGCACAGATGGGACATGCCCAGGTTTTCCCAGAGCCTGCGGAGCTCCCGCGCACACACTCCCACCAGGAGACTGGGTCTATCAGGACCACCGCGTCTGGGGTGACAGGCAGAGGTGACAGAGGTGACCTAAAGGTGGTGTCCCTACATGAGCTGGTGGCACGAGGAGTGGGGCTGGGGAGGCAAGGAGAGGGGGGTGACACAGTGCATCTATAGCTCAATTAGTGTGTTTGTTACGACACCCCCACTGCCCCCCCCATCCCGCTGCCTTCTGAGCAGGACTCAACCATAAGGTGTAACATGGCTGCGTTTTCTTGATTCGGACCCCAAAAAGTTGTGGCAGGAGGAGTTTTGGGCCTGGGGGGAGGTGGGGGACATGTTACACACAGGGCTGGAGGCAGAGCCTGGGGCTGGGCTTGCAGTGTCCCGTTTCATGTGTCCTGGTGATCTGAAAGTCACCTCTGCGTGCACCAGGGCAGGATTTCCTTGGCTGCTTCAATGCAGCACTGGAACCCCCACTTTGTCACACTGCACACCCCTCCCCAGGGACACTTTCAGTCGGGTTTGGGAGGGACCCTGGTGCCCCTTGCCAGGTTCACACTGGCTCCCAGGTGCAGACATGGGGGTACACATAGTTGTGCAGGGAGAGGAGCCCGGGCTGGGTGCGAACAAGCCAGGGAGCTGCTTGCCCTGGGTGGGCTCAATCTGCCCAGATCCTGGCCCAATTTTACTGCCTTCTCCCCCTCCCTTCTTACTTTCGCCCCCTTGGTGCTGATGGGTGGCGGTGAGGACCGAACTGCTTGAGTTTGGCTTTGTGGGCACCAGGGATTTGCAAATGTGGGTGCAAAGCAGGGCTGGGATGTGGGTTGGGTGAGGAGACCAAGGTGCTGTGCCGGGGGTGACCCCAGCAGCCCCCAGGCAGCAACACAGACATGTCTGTGGGGCCCCAGACCTCCTGTGGGGACACACCATCCAGAAATACCATGTCCAAGGCAGGAAGTAGGATCACAGACCTCCCCTGGGACACATCACCCAGAGACCCCCATGTTAAAGGCAGGAGGTGGGGTCCCAGACCTCCTGTGGGGACACACCATCCAGAAATACCATGTCCAAGGCAGGAAGTAGGATCACAGACCTCCCCTGGGACACATCACCCAGAGACCCCCATGTTAAAGGCAGGAGGTGGGGTCCCAGACCTCCTGTGGGGACACACCACCCAGAGACACCATGTCCAAGGCAGGAGGTGGGGTCCCAGAACTCCTGTGGGGACACACCACCCAGAGACACCGTGTCCAAGGCAGGAGGTGGGGCCCCAGAACTCCTGTGGGGACACACCACCCAGAGACACCGTGTCCAAGGCAGGAGGTGGCAGTTCAGGAAGCTCAACCTCGCTGCTGCCTGACCCTCTGGGTGGCACCAGGGCTGGCCATGCTAAAGAGGAGCCAAGTTTACCCCATCCAGCCCTAATCCCTCCCAAAACAGCATTAACCCAGCGCTGGGAGGGGAGCAGGGCAGAAGCGGTGCCACCAGCAGATCCCCGAGGACTCCTCCTCCTCCCTCCACCAAATTCAAGGACTTGGGGAAGGGAAGATGAGAGAGGTCCCAAACCTCCCCCATGCCTGGGGGATTGATGAAGCACGCTGAGGACAGCCAGGTACCCGTGCCAGTGAATTATAGCACTGTCAGCCCCTTGGCCAGGCGATTTTTCACGGTCCCATTGGCTGGCATCCCACACAGGTTTTCAGGGTGACGTCCTCCCCTCCCAACCTCCCTGCCAGGGAAAGTGAGAGGAAAAGCCTTGGTTTTGGGTTGGTTTTTTTGTTGTTTTTTTTTATTACTGACTTTTTTAACTACATCCAGGGGAGAGACTTTTTATCCGGAGAAAGCTAATGCAAACTGTTAGAGATAAATAAATGGATAGAGCTGCCTGTAGTCGGGTTGGCTCACAGGGAAGAAATTTGTCTCACTTTAGAAAAAGGACCTGAAGGTATGGGGGCCGTTGACTCAGTCATTGCACTGTTATCTGCCAGGGAGGTTGTGACATCAGAGCAATTAAGACAAACTTTAGTCTATAAGTTGGTGCCTGCAACCTCTATACTTCAAAAGAAGACAAACGATCCCTCCAAGGAAGGAAAGAAAGTCTTTCCCAGGCTGTTTCCAGAGTAACATTTAGGATTTGTGGTGGTTCAGGAGGAATTTTTCACCAAATTGGGTTGGTTTTTTTGTTTTTGTTTTTTAAGCTGCCAGCATATAATAAACTACCTGAGCTTTTTTTGTTTTTTCTTCTTCTTTTTTTTTTTTAGCAAAAGTTTATTTCTAATTGCAAAAACAAACAAACAAAAGCCCCCAACCTCCTCCCCCGCCCCAGTCACACACCCCAACTCTGCCTTTCACAGTCCTCTCTTCTGTGGGCTTGGGGTGGGTTTGGGTTTTTTTTTTTAATGAGCATCTTAACACAAGGAGCGATCAAATCCGCGTCAGGCCGCTGTGGAGGCACAGGGAGGACTGGCAGAGGTGACAAACACACAGCACAGACATGGCAATCGTCATTTTTTTTCCCCTTTATGGTAACAGCAAACCTGGGAGCCTGCATTTGACCCAGCTGCACCCATCGTGTGGCAGCTCTGACATCAGAAAATAAGTGACCAAGGCCAAGACACTTCCCAGTGAAGCCATGAACTGTTGGACAATAAGTAGACCCCTGTCCCCTGTTCCCTGGCCATGAGGTCCAGCCAGGGGCACAGCCATGGGCCCCCAAGGCAGGTTTTCTGAGCACACAAGCTCCTGGGTTGCTGTGCAAGCCCCTGATGTCCTTTAGTGGGACAAACCCTGTGCTGTGGACCTCAGCTTCCTTGATGGCACAGGCGGAACCTCACACCACTGCTGTAGGCTCGGGGCCACCAGCTCTGGCTGGTGCTCACCTAGTGGCACCCCTTCTCACGGAATGCTATGGGGCTGGAAGGGACCTCTAGAGACCATCTAGTCCAACCCCTGTCAGAGCAGGGCCACCCAGAGCAGGTTCCACAGGAACGTGTCCAGGTGGGGCTGGAATGTCTCCAGAGACAGAGACTCCACCACCTCTCTGGGCAGCCTCTGCCAGGGCTCTGCCACCCTCACAGGGAACAAGTTCCTCCTCATGCTTAGATGGAACTTCTCATGTTCCAGTTTGTGCCCGTTCCCTCTTGTCCTGTCCCTGGGCACCACTGAAAAAGCCTGGCCCCATCCTCCTGACACCCACCCTTGAAGTATTTCTGGGTGTTGATCAGATCCCCCCTCAGCCTTCTCTTCTCTAAATTCTCCATTTAGGGGAGCGTTGTCCTCTTTCACCTCACTTTTTTCCACCTCAATAAAACCCTTCTGGTATTTCAGGGAAGAGCCAGCAGTGCCTGAGCAGGAATGCCCTCAGCACTCATCAGCGTGTTGTCTTCCCTGCTTGATCCTCCCAGCAAACCCCAGCCCCAGCAGCGGGCTCTGCCCATTTTCTCATACCAGTTTTTCCACTCTGGAAGGGCAATCCCTGCCCTCCTGGCAGGATGGGCAAGAGCAGACACTTCTGCTTTGTTTGTTTGCTTTTGTTTTACATGTAAAACCCACGTTTGGTGGCTGTCTGCCCTCACAGGCAGCCACCAACTCCCTAGGAACCCTCTGAGCACTCAGCGCGTCACTCGTACAAATAGCAAAAAGACCAACAGTTTAAAAAATACTCTGGAGTCGGGAAATATACAATACATTCAGTAACAAAAAAAAAATATAGATATAAAATACTTGCTTTAAGGCTGTGTACAGTTTAACTGAAGATAATCTGAGGGCATGAATATGCTCAGCAACATAAAACGTGGGAAGGAAGTTCCTTAGTGCGGGCGGAGAGGGAAAGGCGGCAACAAGGATCCTGTGAGATTTTCTTGATGCTTCTAGGAAATATTTTCAGTACAATATGATCCAGAGAGGCTGAGAGTCGGAAGCGTGGGGCCGGTGCTGCTGGTCCAGGAGGAGCTGTGGTGGTGCTGGGAGCCCATCCGCAGCTCACTGGGGTCCTTGGGCCGATCGCCGCTCCTCCAGCATCCTGCACACCCACATGGACACCACCTCGGCGTTCCCGTCGTTGTACTGCACCACGAAGGGGTGGCCCTGCGAAGCGGGACAGGCAGAGTCAGCCAAGATACACACAACCCTTGCAGCAAAAACCCCCAAAGGTTTGTTTCTTTTAAATTATTATTATTTATTACATCAAACATCCTGTGGCTACAGTCATAAAAACACACTAAAGCAGCGATTCGAGGCAGTCAACTTTCTCTTGGATCCATATTATCCAGGTACACTGCTGATGCAGCAGAGGGAGGGCTGGGGGAACTCTTTACTGGGGCCTTAGCCTTGCACTCCTTGAAAACACTGATTTTTATTCCTTTTTTTTTTAACGTTTCATTAGTTTATTGTGTTTTGAACCAGCTCCTTCAAAGGACGGTCTACCCGGCTGCTCAGCTTCTAAGTGCTGTTTCAGTAAAACAACATTCTGACAAAACCTCTAGTCTGCTTTGAAAGGTCTGCCATCTGTTGGGTTTAAAGTTTCTCTCTTTCACAGCCCCCTTTGTGCACCTTTTTCACGTGTATTAAACCCAATACTCTCCTTTGGCGAAAGGGCAGTCGGTGTTCACAGCCTGACCTCCTCCCTCCGTGGGGCAGATGGAAACCCTCAGCTCTATGAACCCCACGTCCACTTCTATTTGTGTCCTTGACTTTCCTGGGTGGCCACCTTACTCCTCACCCTGTGCCACCGTACTGCTCACCCTGTGCCACCTTACTCCTCACGCTGTGCCACCGTACTCCTCACCTTGTGCCACTGTACTCCTCACCCTGTGCCACCGTACTCCTCACCCAGGAATGGACTGTTCTTCAAATGACCCAGGAAAATGCCAATATCCCTGCAAGCCTTGCATTCCTGTCGGTGCTTGGTCACTGAGCTCCGTGCCTGGAGATGCAGCAGGAGCCGGTGCCAGGCTCTGCAGTGCTCACAGCATCCGTACGGAGAGGCGGTTGTTCGCCCGCATACATGCTAATTCCTGTCATTTGGAGCCGTGGGTTGACACAGAAACGAAAATATCACCTGAGTATAAGTGAAGCAGGTCTTCAGGAGAAGCTCCCGTTGGAATTAAGTGTGGTGGAAAAGAGGGATAACTATAAAATACCCTCTGTTGTGAATTATACGGCTACTGCAGGCACCGGAAGGCTGTGTCTTCGACACCTCGCAAAATCAGAACAGCATCTCAGGATGAAACAAAAATACGGCCTGCAATTCCAGCAGCCAGCTTAGGCAGCTCATGTCTCAATCTGGCCACATTCCTAGAGATGGGAACATGCCATCTTCAGATGAATCTCAAATGAAGTATAAAAATCCACAGGAAACCGAGTACCGCAATTACAGAAATGACTGAAGGAAAGCGATCGCCAGGAGAAGCCATCACGGATGATGAAAACCTCTACTCCAAATCACTCCAAAGCAGCTCGGTTTTTGCAACACTTAAACTTCACAGCTCTTGCAAACAGCGCCTGGAAGGAGCGGGAGCAGATCCACCAGGGAGCCCTTGGAGAAGGTGACGTACGTGAGGGAATGATCGGGCACCAATCGACCCACGGAGAGCGAGCACGGGTTTGATGCAGGACACGGGCAGCCTGGATGTCAGCTGGGTTAGGATGGCACCGACTGGAACAATGAAGCAGCACTGGGCTAAATAGAGGACAATAAATCCTTCCAGCGTCAGCTCGGTGCAATAAAACACCCTGCGGGGCCAGGGCCAGCAAACGCAGGAGCCACAGGAATAAAATATGCCATTATCTACAAGAATTATGGAGGAAGCGTGAGACGGTGTTGCCTCAACTCTTTGGGATGGATGGAATCTCAGCTAGAACTTTTTAGGGAGAAGACTGAGATGCAGAGAGCCCTTCTTCAGATCTTACTGGGACCAGCTCAGTTGCTTTCCCGGTTAACCTGGCAGAGGAAAGCCAGAAGGCACACTGGTGGAGTGACCCTGTTGAGCACGAGGTCCACCACCTGCAGAACATGACACACAGACCATGCCATGAAGAGCCATGAACTTCTCAAATGTTTTATCTCACCACAGTGGCTTCAGGTGCCCTGAAAGCTGCCTGGGCGTGAGGTTTTTGGGGCCTGGTCCCCAGCCAGCCACAACCCCAGGACTCAGCAGAACAGCCACAAGCAAAGCCAGCGCAAAGAATCTGCTCTCCCCTCTCAGATTTGTCAGTGCTTCCCCCCAGGCTCAGGCCACAAGCCCTTAATTTTATCTCCAGGCCTTTGAAATTGTGGGCAGCTGCTACCTGCCATTGCAATCGACCTTTCTGAGTTTGCTCTTTGCTACAGAAATAGATGTTTCCTCCTCAATATTCAATTTTTTGGAAGTAAATTGCTTCCTTTCAGCCACTCGTAGCTGTAGATGGCAACTTTACATTTGTCACAGCGCCCTGAATTTCCCATCCAGGCAGATGTGTGTGTGCTCACACTCCGTCATCACTTGGAAAATGGTCCACCAAGGACAAAGAACATCTTCAGAGGTACCAGAGTCCATTCCAGACCTTGAGGACAGTGGCAGGATGGCTCAACCCTACTAAGAAGAGATGGATGATCCCAAAATGATCACTTAGATACACAGATGCTTGCAGCACTGAGCACAGGGACAATGTCATCTTCCTTCCAAGACCTGGCTATCAAAAATCTTTAGGTCTTGAATGTCCAACACGAGGAACAACACTAAAGAAAGACAGCACCCTCTTTTATCTCCTACTCCAGACATCCCATGTATGTCTGGGTTTCACTAAACAAATTCAAGCTGAAATACTCCTGCTTTTACCTGATTCCTACCTATGAAAACACTTCAGGAGAGGGCATGCTCGGGAGCACAGAGGTCCTGGAGTTTATCCTCAAGCTGCCACTTACTTTCCAACATGACCTTCACAAAGCTGCTCAGTCTCCCTCAGCCTCATGGTTGAAAAGGGAATGAACGACGCTGCTCTCTCAGGAGAATCACTGCAGGCCTGTTTTGCCCAGCACTTCAGCATTTTTGGGTGCAAAAGGTGCAAGAGTAACGTAAATGCTTATTATAAGCCGACATAGCCCAGAAGTGGCTGTTTTGCCTCTTCAACAAAACAAGAGTCAAGGACAATGGTGAGAACTGGGGAAAAACAATCAAGAGCCCCCAGATGAGGAGGAGCAGCTGCACTGGGGCAATCAAACCACAGCTATTACAGCCAGTCCGCTTCTCCCGTGAATCCCCGTTAGGATGGGGAGCCTCCCCGCAGAGGAAGAGGCCTCACGCCCAGCGCGTCCCGGCACTTCCGCTACTCACAACAGGCAAAGGCAAACTGCAGGCGAGGCAGGGTTGGAAACATCAGCCAGCCGTGCTGCTCACCCTGTTTGCTTTGCTTTGTGAGGCTGCTCCACTGCAGCCTGGGGTTTTACACACTCGCTTTTCTCCCTAGGAGTAAGTTTAACTTGAAACTATAAACTATGCTTTAGATCTCCCGTGGTTTTAGAGTATATTGCTCCAGTGAGGATTTTTCTCAGGCTGAAGGGATGTTTTTGCTAGAACCTGGTGGTTGAGGTGGGGTTTTTTGGTGTTTTTTTTTTTTTAATTTCTTTGTTTTGTTTATTTTTAAAGAGGGAATGGGAGATCAGAGATTTCCACCAAAGCTAAGACTACAGTCTCAGGGAGACCTGTCTTGGCAAACCTTGGTGGACAGCCCACAGCATGTTCAGGTCAGGCACCGAAAGGCAGGAGGTGACAAAGGGCCCAAGGATGTACAATGTCCATGGGTGGCCTGCGCTGAAGTCTGTGCTAAAACCACTTTGCTGCTTCTCATTCTCGACCTTGCTCAAGCACACCTCACTCAGCAGCACCTTGTCTGCTGCAGTCATGCCTGTGACTGCAATTAAAAAAGACACCAAAGAGCGATACAGAATTGCAGACAGGGCATGAGTCCATCAAACAACTCAGAAACCTGTGCCTTAAAGAGCAGATATCCTTGGAAGAGAGAGCAGAGAGAAGGGGCAGGGAGATTAGACAGGGAAGGGAGGAAGGGAGGGAGGGATGAACAGGACAAAAGCACAACCAGGTAAAAAGCAAAACAGCTCAAGGGGAAATGCAGCTGCACCCTCTAGGTCTAGTGCATGCCCTGGGCTGCAAGATGGTGCTGGGATAAACTGTCACCTCAAGAAAGAATGAAAAAAAAAACCCAAGTCACAACAGCTTGGACACTATTAATAAATTGTGGTCACTGAGCATCTTGGCCACAAGTAAACACCGACACCTATGTCCACTGTGAACTGGAAAAAAGGGTCTAATATTAAACCTTCCTTAGTCAAATCAGTGCAATGGAGACCTTTCATGCCCTACCAGTGACGGGTCAGCCAGTATTCGGGTCTTGGTAATGTGCCAGAGCTCACCACAGCACTGACAGGGGTCATCAAGGAGGGAAGCATGACCCCAAGGAAAGAGATCATAGAACTGTTAGAGTTGGAAAGGACCTTAAAGATCTCTGTGTTCCAACTCCCCTGCCCTGGGCAGGGATACATCCCACCAGAGCAGGTTGCTCCAAGCCCCCTCCAGCCTGGCCTTGAACCCCTCCAGGGATGGGGCAACCACAGCTTCTCTGGGCAACCTGGGCCAGGCTCTCACCACCCTCACACCAGAGAGGTTCTTCCTAAAATCTAATCTAAATCTCCCCTCTTTCAGTTTAAAGCCCTTAGTCCTCATCCTATCACTCCACTCCCCATCTCTCCTCCAGCCCCCTTTAGGGATGCTCATGAGAAGAGCGCAAAGGCATTGCAGGACATCCCTAGGAGAGAGCTGATCCCATCCTCACACGCTTCATGTTGGCTAAGCTTTCCACACAACCCCACTGCACAACAGTAACCTCCCTCCTTTGCCAGTTTTTAAATACTCAGCCTTCAAAATATCTGCCCACACGTCCCCCTTCCTCCTTCCCGTGGCTCGGCAGGACACAGGGAGATTTCCATAGGTTAGGGGAAGCGGCCACCGGCCAGCGAGCAGCAGCTCAGAGCCGAAAAGGTCAGGCAGGACGGGGCCAGGGAGAGCCCCAGAGTGAGTGTCAGCCAGCCTAATTTCGTGTGTCAACTCCGAAAATTAGATAAACAATGACAAACCAGGCTTTTTAAATGAACTTGTCTCATCTCGTTCTCTTGATAAAGGGTACATTTCTCAAGTTGCAGTGTCCCACCAGACGGGTTAACTCTTTCGAAGGGGAGAGCCTGGCAGAGGGTGATGTAAATGATTTAAATATCTGACATGAAATTAAAAGGGCAGCGGCCCCCTGAACACACAGCCCTGGTAATTCGAACTCATTGCTCACAAACCATCAATCATTTAGCCCAGTCAATTAAACTGCCATTATTCAAGGGTAAAAGTTCCCTAATTTTACCTGTCCTTAAAATTCAGCAATTTGCTTTTCATGGCCTCCTCCTCTGGCCTGAGGAGTCTTCGTTTCCAATAATAACCCACCCAGAGCTTATTGCAACAGACTTTACCTCACGTTCCTGGCAGGTCTGCAGACCCATGGGGTTTTTTCCAGCACCCATGGGGGGGTTTCCAGCACCCATGGGTTTTTTTTCCAGCTCTGCTCTGCATCTGCTCACCAGCATCGCTGGTAGGAGTGAGGGTGAACCATTCAGGGGAGACAAAAGTCCCCCTGGGACACAGCACTAATACAAGACCTATGCATCACCCACAGCCTCAAATCTGGGCTACCTGAATCCCTTCAGCTATTTAGTCTAATAAATACATAACATTTTACACAGTTTCTCATACACAAGCCCAGGGAAAATCAAAGCTGCACAAGAGCCTGCCCCATAAACAGGTTCCTCCGCCGCAGACTATAAACTGCTCGTGTGTTTGGATAGCACCAAGGAGGTTTAGAGCAACGCTGAGGCTCCTAAACACTGCCAAAGGAGCAGGCAGACAATAAATAACATCCCTTAAGCAACGCTTCTGTGATTTCTGAGGACATTCTGGGCACAAAACAAGTGAGTGTTTAGTGTGAGACTGGCTTAAAGGGTCCATGAAATAGGCAGCTACTGGCCTTAGCCAGGGTGGCGACAAAATACATTCCCAACAGGAAATACTGGTCAGTCACCAATTTCCCTGTAAATCTGCAAAAATGACCCGGTGGAGTTTCCCGGGACAGGGGACACGAGGGGGGCAGGGAGGACACAGACACAAACCTTAATCCCAAATGGTGCTCAATGATACTGCTCTTTCTTTGACAGTGCATCCAGATCTAAGATGCATCATCACCTCCTTGTACTTTGTGAGCAGCGAGGGGTTAATTGGAGAGGGCTGAAGGGCCTCCTTGGAGCTCTTCTGGAGGCTATCCCTAGGTCAGTGCTTGCTCACTGCCTTGCCATGGTAGGAAGTGTCCAGGGGCACCTGAGCCACCACGGAGAGCCACACCACCTCAGGAGGATATCACAGTTAAGGGCAGGAGACTTGAGAACACCGTGCCACATCCCCTCCATCTAAAGGGGTGGCTGTGGCCTGAGCAGCAGACGGCAGAGGCTGCCAGGCTGGGGGGGCCTGCACTTACTGCTGGGATCACATCCAGGTGCCACCACCTCGGCATTGCCATAGGAATGACAACAAAAGCCCCCAAGCTGATGCACGGCAGGGTAGGAAAGCAGCAGCACCGCTCTTGGTTGCAACGGTGCCATCCTTTTCATGTCCTCTTTTACAGGAATCCTCCCAGACCGTGCAGCTGCAGGACTTGTGCTCCATTTCTTACAAAAGAAGCACGGACAAATTATGCATTTCATTTAAAAATTTGAATGCAGCATAACAAAAACCATAATAAAAAGATCCCAACTGTTGCAGGCACAGACTATCAAGGCGATGGCAGTGCCCTCAGACAGCATTTCAAATACAGTTTATTAGCGTGTGATATGAAAAGGGTATTTTTATTGCATGATATAATGCAATGGGACCTTGGGCGCTCTGCAGAAGGACCTCGCACTCAGAAGTGTAATGAACCCATAGTCCAAAAAACATTATACTGTACATTAACCTATCATTAATGGCACATTAGGGCTAGGGGCATTGCACGCTTGCTGGTCAGGGCTCCATCAGGACAGTATGGAGGAAACCACAGTCTTCACAGGCTTAAAACAAATAGAGAAAATAAATATTACTGATGGCTACAGGCTGCTTTAAGGGAAGCTCACTCTCAGCTTAACATGCAATTCTTGATGCCGTTTTTTTTTAAAGGGGGGAGGCAGAAGACAATGCAGCAGTTGATTAGGCAGTATCAGAAATGGGACATCACGGCTTTGCAGCACTGAACGTCCCCATAGTGCATCAGATGCACCAACACGGAGCTTTTCCTGCATAAAACACGGCACCTTTTCAGAATAAAATGAAATCTGGAAAGCTGCTCCCCTTCCCTGCCATTCCCCAGCCCCTGATGACACTGGGAAGGCTGTCCTGGCAGTAGGAATTGAGACCTGGGAAGGGCATCCCTTGAGCCAGCACCACCGTTCTCACCCCAGCTAGTCCTCCCATAGCTACCAATGTCTCTATGCTATTTGCAGTGCTCCTAATTAACTGGGGGCACATACTTGAGGGGAAGTTCTTGCCCAGTCACATGTTTAACATGGGGAAGACGAGTTGGACCTCCAAAACGACAAATAAACACCTCAGCTCTGGAGCTGCACTATCTTCCCTGGACACCTGGAGTCCTGAAGTGCTCCAGTAACCACAACCACCCCAGCCTGACCCTGCGTCCCCCTCTAGTGACCTGGGCACATGTAAAATTTCATCGCTCTACCACTGCCTCCACTAGTGGAGGGTTTTACATCTAGAGCTCCTGCCTCCAAGGACAAGCCAAACTAAATGCTGTTCTCATTATCTGTGCTAGCTATCCACAAGGCCGATTGCTGCTCCCACAGCCAGGAATAGCAGCGAGGAATCCTCAGGCCAATACTCTTATTGCCGACTCCCAAAACATCGTTAATTCACAGGCACAGAAGGTGTCAGAGCCCTCCTCGGGGGGCTGCTCCAGGCTGCACCGTTCCCTTCATAGGCTTGAGTGGGGTAAAATATCTGAAGGTTCCAGCCCATGGCATTGATCCATGGAGACACAGAATATACACACGGGTGCCAGTATTTAAGTGTGGTCTGGCTGTTGCATCTTGTTTTACTTTTGCAATTTTAGGATGTGTTTTGACCACGGGAGGTAACCCTTCAAAGGAAAGGGCGAGTACCTGAAGTGCCTGAAACAGCAGCGACTGGGAGGCTCAACACATGTGTCAAGAAAGCACGTCCCCAGCGTCCCAAAGCGCCAGCAAGGTCACCCCTTGCTTTAACAGACACTCTCCTCCAGAAATGAAGCCTCCTTGTCTCTTCCATGCAGCACCTGCAGTGATGAGACTGCGTATGTCACGTCACAGTGAGTTTAGCCATAAAGTACCAGCTTTTCCCATGTACCTGCATGGCCGCGTGCAGGTTTACTGGCCCAGTTCTCTCTCCCAGTTCCTATCCTCAGAATAGCAGCTATTGAGGGCAAGGACTGCTTCTTGCTGCGCTTGGTGAGGAACTCAGCATCCCCGAGAGCCTCTTCTCAGCTGGCTGGCAGCGAAATCACCCATAGCAGGTGCCGAAGACACAGGGCTTCAGTGGATCTGCAGGAGCCTGCAAAGCTGCGGGCAGCACCAGGACTCCAAGAGCCAGAAGACAAAAGTGCCCAGAAAGTAGTGTTTTCACAGAATTTCCCTCCCCTGTGAGGACATCACCTGTAACTTCTGCCAGCTCAGCGAGCAGAAAGGACCCGTTTGCCCAGAGAACGGTGGGGGCCACAAAGCCGCATCGACCGGCGGCCTTTCCAGAGTGGAGATGAAACAGGGACAAGAAACAAGATCCCTGAGCAAAAACCATCGGTCTCTGTGAAGTTTCTGCTCTTTCCTCGTCCCTGGTCCCGCAGAGCTCACGGCACAGAACCCCTCCTGCTAAAGGAGGGTTCCACGCAGGGGGGCGGGAAGCGCCGAGTTTTGTTTGTTGCACGGCCTCCCTCACATACACTGTAATTAAAACGTTGATTACTAAACAGTTTAAATATATGACAGACAATGCAGTTAAAGCCTACAGTTAGGTCAATATGTGATTTAGATTTGCCATTTAAAAACTCTCATTTAAATTTTGCATACATTAATCACTACCATACTTCAATGTTCTGATATCCACCTGACTACACTATTAAAATAAAACTTGCTGCCCCAGGGAAATCCTACTTATTCTTAATTGTTTCGAGGCTTTGATGGGCTTTTAATCTAAGATTAATTTATGCAATTTTAAATAACTCTTCTTATGATTAATAAGCTTGAAAATTAAAAGGAGTCTAAAGCAATTATAATGAGCATTTGGTCATAACCTCATTAGGAGAAGGAGTGAAGGATACAGCTCTGGAATTCTTACAAGACTACAATTTAAGGTTACTTTCAGAGGAGTCAAACATAGTTCTTGAAATTGCAAAGGCAGATTAGCCCAGGTCAGTGATAGAATCTGGCTATCCAGATTCCTGCTATCCAAATCTGGCTATCCAGCACACTAAGGATTTTAGCCCTCTGATGATATTTAAGATAGTGAAAAGATGATACAAGCAAAGACAATGGATAATGCTACTGAACAGTGAAGTCTTGGGGCTGTATTTCTCCTTTATACTTTTTTTTTTGTTTTGAAGGATTGGTTTGAGAAGGTGGTGGTTTGGGTAGGGGTGGTTTTTTTGTTATTATTTATTTTTAGATTAACTTCTACCAATACCCTTTTACTTTTTATAGGATAAAGTTAATTGCAAGTGATTTTGGCTAGTTTAGTAGTTTTTTTGAGGCACCTAAATTCTGCTGCGATTTACAGAATTTGTCCTTAAATAAGGTCAGTCCCCAAAACTGAAAACCTGAAAACCTTAACCTGAGGAGGAACTATCCAAACATCACACCTGAATTTCAATTTTTAAACAGATCTTGCTACTGTGATGAAAATCCTTTTTGCAACCTTTTTCTGCAGCTTTGGACATTGGACATAGCCAAACCACCACATAGCTGGTGGCCCGAAAAACAGACCTCAGAAACCCCATGTGTACCGGACCGATGTGTCCAGTCCAGACCCCTGTCATCTTCAGGCTCGGGGTCAAGCAGGGAATGTATTTTTTTTCAGGTCAGATTAGCAGGAATCAGTGCAGCTCCTCTGACTTCTGTAGCCCGGACCTGACCTCAAACAACCCCAGTCCCCTCCTAGTGCAGGACCCCAGGTCCTGCGTAGATGGATGGGTCCAATTTATCTCGTTCTCTTCCTGTGGCATATACTAGTCTTGAATTTACTACAGAGTTTTGGGTTTGGCTGTGGCACAGAGGAGCCTATTTGCCCATCTGCAGATCATTCTTTCCCCAGCAGCTCTGCTTTTGATATTTGCTGTTAAGCCGATAACTGTACTTGGCAGGGCTCTGGGTGCTTAGCTAACAACAACCAGTTAACTCCCAGCAAAGATTTTTGGTTTGCTTCCTTTTTTTTTTTTTTTGTGATGACTCTTAAAAAAAACTAAGGCGACCGAAGTATAATTGGAACGTGCCTTTTTTTTTTGCAAGTGCCGCTGAGGTTAAGAAGAGCTGTACAAGAGGAACAGAGAGAGTGGCCCAAGGCTGACAGAGTATGTCAACATTAGCAAGCTGTCGACAGCAGAAGCGGATCCGCAGAGTGAAACGGTTGGTGCAATGTTTGAGGGATAGAAGAGGTTTTACTTTTGACCAGCTCCGGTCTGGTCTGCGGACACAGCGCCCATTAGTAGCTGGAGCTCATTAGGTGTGTGCCTGGAGCACATCTTCTGGTTTGGTTTCATTTGAAATCGATTCAATTCATGAGCCCCGAGACCTGTCTGTGATGAGAATGAAAGAGTGATAAGGTCTGAAAGAGCAGGAGATTCACACCTGACCTGAACTCTAATGCTAACGTAGACGGCACCTGCAGAAGTGTCTTCAGCTCACACCTCACCCCAAGCACAGGACTGGTTTTCGCTGACACCAACCAGAGCTACTCAGACCTGAAAACCTTCAGACGGGGCCTAAGTGTTCCCCTGGAATGGGGAAGAAAGGTGGAGAAAACAGTGGTTTTCTGCAAGTTTTGAGAAACTGCTTTCTACTGACAGGAAAAAAACCCAACTCTAAAAATCCCTAAACTGGAGTAAAGTGAAACAATCTCCAGAATATTTTTCACCCAAACCTTGGAGTAGAAGATGCTCTGTGCATGCACATGTGTGCACACGCACACACACAAATAACAACAATTAACAAAACCGAAACACCCCGGAAAATGATCTGGCTGGAAGCAAAAAAGAGAGAATGAGACAGCCTGCACAACGCTAGCTCTTTCCTGATGAAGTTTCTGCAAATGAACAAGTTGTTTTTAGAAGTACTCTGTACCATCATACCGCCTTACGCGCCTGCACACCGCCTGCATCTAGTGCAAAATAACACCCACCTTTGGTAAAAAGACTGAATAAAGCGAGTATTAAACGATCCAAGCAGGAACACACTGTCAAAGCAGCCTGTCTCGGGCGCAGGAAAAGCACAGGTATGAAACGACATCCCAACAACCCCGGAGAAACGGCAGAGAGAAGGCGGCAAAATACATCACACCACTAGCTGGATTGGGGGAAAAAAAAATAAAAAGGAGAAAAAAAGAGAATCCTTTGAATCTCTCACAAGGTCACCGAACAAACGACCGAGGCCACGAAAACCATTTCCATTCTCAGACTTGTATTTTAATGCCACCGTTCCCTACTGGGAGCCTTTCCCCTGGTGGAAACCCCGGCTCTTTCCAGCCACGCAGGCAGACGCCGGCGGAGCCGTCCCTGGATTTACACCAGCCGAGCGTTTTACCCCGGCATCTCCCATTAAATCCGAACTGGCAGATGCACGTTTATGGGACAATGAACTTTTCCACGGCTGCGGCTCGTCGTGCTTTGCTACTGCGGCCTTCATAAACCTGCGCATTCCCGTGCTGCGGCAGCTGCCGCGGGTGGGAGCGCGAGCAGCCGGCTCCGGAGGAGAGGCCGCAGCTTTAGGGAAAAAAAAAAACCAAACCCAAAATATATTAAAAAAAAAAAAAATCATGTTTAATTTAAAAATTAGAAACTGGAGCAGGCTGTGAGCACAGAGGTTGATTGAAACAAAATTTAAATTCCTGTCAAGCCCATTTAAACACAGGGGCCCTTCATAGACAATTAGCTGCTCCCTGTGAATGCTGAATAAACTCGGGCCTGGTCACTGTTAGAAGAGAGCAGGCCTACTGTGAGGAGCTGGAAAAAAATTAACTAAAATCAGGCTGTATGAAATATTTAGCCTCCCAGTTTATCACAGGGGTTTGGAAGTGTAAACAAGACAAAAATCGATTCCTCGGTGCCCTCCAATCAATCCCCCAAAATGGTTAGGGCATCTGTTTCTGCTAAATTTTGTTTACTCTGGCAGATTTGCCTTAATTGCAGTTGTTTATCTCCCATTGTCCCCGGGGCCCTAATCTCCCGATTACTAATACTTAACACTCATTTCACATCTAAAGCTACTTCTAATCCTCAACAGGTTTCTGGGGCTCTTAAAATTATTGAAACGGAGGAGCCGGGAGATGCAACCTCTTTGTGAAAGGCACATTTTCTTATCTACTACCAGCTGGGTCCAATCATCACCAGGGATGGCTGCAACAAAGGTGCTAAAAGGCTCTTTCACAGGCACTGCTGCTCCGCTGGGGATTCGGGGGATAAAAAAGAGCTTTGATGGAAAAAAAAAACAACCCTCAACCCAACAAAAAACCAACAAAAACCCACCACCACAAAACCCTGAACAAGAGGGCTATAACAGTCCAGCCAAATAAAGTTACTGTCATAATCAAATGCTGTCAATCACAATGAAAATCCAATTAAAAATCTTTCAGCGCGGCCCTCTTAAGTAGAAAAATGTCCCCTATTTATATGCGTTTTTGTCAACCGCACAAATTAGAAAGTAGTATTAATTGATTTTTTACTACTTTAGGCCCTGATCCTCCAGCTGAATTTCTGTGGATGCAAGAATCAACCGGCACAAATCTGATTAAGGGATTTGAGGCATAATGCACACAGGTCACTAAGAAGGCATATCTGTATCGCCTGCTTTATACTCCGCTTATTCATAGGCAATTATTACTCTTATTTAATACTGCAGGAGCATCCTGTGGTGCTAATCAGGATCCAGACCCACAAAGTAGCTGGGACTACACAAACACCAGCGATTTTAATCCAGTTTTATCATACAAATAAATATCCTACGCGGGTTTCAACAGTCACCTGTTCGAGCACATTCCTTGATTAATTTGGAATGAACAGGAAAGACAATACTCTTTTATATGAGTTAAAGATCCAGCTCTTATTTGGAACTGTTAACACAGTTTTTGGGATTTATTTTAAATAAATATGTAGGGAAGACAGCTGACAAAAATACCAACAGGACAAATGGATCATAACTGAAAAAATTTGCAATTCTGCTACCAAAAGGAGTGTGATGTAAATATTTGTCTCTGTGTCTGGAGAACTACAGAACAACCAGAAGTGCCAAATGAAACATTTGCTCAAATTAAATGGCAAAGCCCAGGAGACCCAAGTAACAAAAAATATTAAATGTATCACTCTAAGCTGTTGCCAATTTGGTTTTGTCCAATTTCTTCAGATTTTCAATGCTTCTTCCAGACATCTCAAGTTATTTCTTTTCACATTTCACTGGAAAGTGCTAGTATATTGTGCAGCTTTAGGGCACGTTAGAAAGTCAGATGGTCCCATTTTCTGGAAAAAGCCAGTGGTTGGGTGGGCAATGGGATGGCACCAGGCGGGGAATGAAGAGAACACCTTAAAACTCTGGAGCTCACAGGTTAACTGTGTCACAACCTTAGTCTTCTGCAATTGCTGGATTTAGTGACACTGATATGATATATTTCTTCATTTTGATAGCTGATATCTCAAGAGACAAAGCAGAGCAAATCCCACCCCTAAGGACAGAGACGGCTTTTTTTTTAAGAGAGAGGGAAAGGTCCGTAACCCACCTTTCCACCTTTCAGCTGACCAGAGAATAAGTTGACCAACAGAGCCATCTGAAAGATTACTTTTTTTTTTATCCTCCAGCTCCTGAGCTGCCCTGACCAAGAAAGATGAACACAAGAACACAGAATCATAGAATTGCTCAGGTTGGAAGGGACCTTGGAGATCACCCAGTCCAACCATCAACCTAACTCTGGTAAAAACCAACAATCCATCACTAAACCACGTCACTGAGGATTATGTCAACCTGTCTCTTAAAAACTTCCAGAGATGGTGCCTCAACCACCTCCGTGGGCAGTCCATTCCAAGGCTTAATAACCCTTTCAGGCTAAACATTGTTCCTGGTCTCCAATCTGAATCTCCCCTGGCACAACTTGAGGCCGTTTCCTCTTGTCCCATGGCCTGTTCCTTGGGAGAACAGACCGACCCCCCCCCACCCTCAGCTACACACTCCTTTCAGGGAGTTGTAGAGAGTGAGAAGGTCTCCCCTCAGCCTCCTCTTCTCCAGGCTGAACACCCCCAGTCCCTCAGCCGCTCCTCACAAGGCTTACTCTCCAGATCTCTCACCAGCTCTGTTGCTCTTCTCTAGACCCGCACCTCAACGTCTTTTTTGTGGCAAAAAACCTGCACAGAGTACTCGAGAGGAGGCCTCACCATCCCGAGCCCTAGTGTGAAATGCTAGCAGTCACTATAAACTTTGACATTGCCTCCAACGTGCCCAGGATTCGATCCAGGACTCCTTGTCCACCGTATGCCTGAACTGATAGATTGCAGATGCAGAGTAATATTTATCATATTTACAGCAGCTAAAATACTTGGCTCTCTACTTTTTTCCTTGGGAAATCACAGCGTCCTCTCCTTCACATCCGGCACGTGTTTTGGTGTCTATCAGAATTTCTGCTTGTCATGGGGTGAATAACTGGGTTCACTGTGAGGGAGGAGAGTCTAAATGTTTGCAAACAAAGCTATCCATCACAGGTCCAAGCACCGGCAATTTTACGCTGGACAAATCATCGCTGATCAGAGAACTCGCACCAGCCTGGGAAAAAAAGAAAAATCAACCCCGATGCTTCTAAGTAGGCAAAGAGGAAAAAATCTGGGCTCTCTGGGATCCAGCAACGATGCATTAATGTCTAGAATAGATGCAGCCAGAAAACGTTCATTTATAAAGCCGTCCCCGAAAGACTTACAGGTGCGTTCATGAAAAGCAAAGCGCAGGCAGCCCCCTGGTCCCCCTCAAAAGCTAACACCCTCCAAAAACCCCAACCCGTGCAGGAATCTCAGCTCCTCACTCAACGATGCCACCCAGCAGCGCAAAGCCAAAGTCGCTGCTGCGGGAAATCCCTTGTGTTGACAAGCGTAAGTGGGGGTGTTTGATTTGCTTTATTCTGAAGGTTTATAAGAAAAATCCAGGTAGGATTATACTCATCCTCCATTTGTTTGTTTAAACAACAACAAAAAAAGCGAGTTTCCTAAAAGCTATATGTAAAAAAAATGGTTTACCACAACGAGCTGCAAACAAGTTGAGCTCTACCCTCTGGAACACAGAGACTGAAAATATCACTTCTTAAAACTTCGCATATTTGATCTCCTGTACTGGAGGAACCCCAGCCAGAACCCAGTTTTGAAGGCCTGTGATATCTTGACACATCTTAACACCTTTAAACATACAAACAAATGATCTAAATGAATAAAGCACCGACAGAAACTGTGTCAGTAATTTAATTTTTTTTTTTTTTAAAAAAAGGAGAAAAGCTAGAAGCTGTGTCTAAAATTTGGGGACTTGAACAGAAATTCTTAGATCTGCGCACAAGTAATCAGGTGCCAAAGGTGATTACACCCTTGGCCAAAAGCTTTGCCTCTCCCTGCCCAGTATCTTCCCTGAGAAGTCCAAGCAGGATCCTAAAGAGGGTCCTTTTATGCCTCCATGAGAAACACTGCTACACGCCTGACTTTCGGTATTTCAAATATAATATCTTTAAGTAAATGGCTTTCGTTTAAAGAGCCATATGTAGCACGGGAGAGTTCAATGCTCTACTAACAAAAAAACTCAACAAAAGACTGCAGCAATTCTGCTGGCTTTCTGAAAAGTGCATACGATCTGCAAAATAAAAGGCCAAGCTTCCAGCTAAAGAAGAGATTTTAAACAATTACCAAAGCAGGATAGTGATATCATAAAGGCAATTTCTGCGCTAGCTTGTTTTCTGAAACTCTCTTTGCCTCTGAACAGCTAGAACAGATAATAACTATTAGTAAATCAAACTCCTGCAATATCCAGCTGTGTCTCACACATTTACATACAGATAGAATGGGTATATGTTTTTAATATGTATGCGATACGTACTTTTACCACAGCTGAAGTGCATGCTACAAAGGAGGAGGAGAATGGGAATGGAATCAGCATGAGATAATAAAGTGGCCTAGATAAAGTATTAGCCAGCGATTGATCTCAAACAGGGGATGTTGCTTCTCTCTGACCTGATTACTTACTATGCATAGATTCCATTAAATAGAGCTTAGAATGGAAAGCTGCTGAAAAATACCGTAAATACAGTCAGATCTACAGCTCCCCGAGCCGAACCAGCCCGTGGATGCCCACCCACAGACACGGCACAAGCAGGAGCTGAGACCTCACCCGGACCAGCACGTCGCAACGGCCAAGCACACACGTCTGTCTGCATCTCCCTGGGAGCCGGGCTTGTGAGGCCGAACCCCACGCTTCGAACGAAAGCAGGAAGTTCACGAGAGAGGAAAAATGACATTAAATTAATCTTTATACGGGAGACTTGTTAGGATTGTCTTTTTCCTGTTGGGAAGGGACAACAGGGAGCCGGAGGAATACGCTGAGACGTTGTGCAGGTTTCTCTGGTGCTGAAAGAGGAGTGTGTTTGATTTAATAGACATGATGGCTTTCTCTTCTTAAGAGACAAAAGAGCAGACACCGTAAGCGCAAGGTTCAGAACATCCACCGGTGAATTATAGTGATCGTTCCTTTCCCAAGATGGACAATTTTCCCACTACTTGGTGAAAATACCTCCCCCCCCCCGCCACTTCTGTGGCAAGAGTCTGTTAATCTGAAATGCTTTGAAACAATTAAAGCATTGGTTCATATTACGACACAGAGAAACTGATGTTGTATCTTGTTTTGCAGCTGGATGGGTGGGTGGATGGATGGGTGGGGGGATGGGTGGGTGGATGGGTGGGGGGGTGGATGGATATATGGAAGAAAGGCCGTAGGGACGGGG